>JAANYP010001975.1:0-446561 GCA_020465985.1 Centrapalus pauciflorus | reverse complement strand
AGATGTTGGACCAAATAGATCCATATGAATCAGCTGAAGAGCAGATGAGACTGAATTTACTTCTTTGGCCTTATGAGAAGTTTTGTGTTGCTTGCCTTTTAAGACATGCTACACAATGATCATCACATATGAACTCCTTTTGTGGTAAGCCTCTTACCAGATTCTTTTTGACTAAAACATTCATGGACTTGAAGTTCATGTGACACATCCTTCTATGCCAAAGAGCATACTCATTTGATGATGCTTTGGATATCAAACAGCTTAAAGTATTTGATTTGGATAAAAGATCTGTGTCCAAACAGTAGACATTGTCCTTTCTTGGTGTTCTTAGTAAAACAAGATTTTCAGGAATTTTGAAATCTTTTTGAAAGGACAATACACTCAAAATCTGTAAACAAAACAATGTTTTGTTTGTCACAAATTTGAGAGACACTTAACAAATTATACTTAAGCTGTTCAACATACAAAACATCATGGAAAGTCATGTTGCCTGCATTAACAGTACCTTTACCTGTAACCTTACCTCCTTTTGAGTTGCCTCCAAATGCAACAAATCCTCCATCAAAGCCTTTGAAATTTGACAAGCACTCAGAATTGCCTGTCATGTGCCTAGAGCATCCACTGTCCAAATGCCATCTTGTTTTATGAGGTGACCTGTGGTTGCCCTGCACAAATAAAAGCTTAATCAGTAGTGGAGTAAACCCAAACCAAATTGGTTTTGGGTTGGCCTTGTGCATTGACATAACTAAATACTGTTTTTGACTTCTTATATTTAGTGAGATCTACTGATGGAGTCTTTGGAGAGTATTTAGTGATTATATGAGGTATCCAGGTATTTTGATCATCTTTTCTTCTAACAGTCTCAGATGATTCACTAGCAGTTCCAGATTGATGCTTAGCAGTTTGATCTGTGTGTGTAGTGCTAACAGTTTCAGAATTTGCACTATCAGCCTCAGTTTTTGACTTAGCAGTCTGATCTTTTGCGTTAGCAGTTTGATCTAAAGATTTGTCCTTGACACACCATATTTGTTTAAAACTTAATTTAGGTTTTGCCAAAACTTGTTTTTGATGTGTGGACTGTTTTTTATTAACTTTTGAAAACCTGTGATCAACTGTTTTCTTTGGAACTGTTGTAGCAGAAGGTTGGACCTTTGAATTTTTTACATGAGTAGGACTTGACTTTTTATGAATCACAGTCTGTTTTGCAACAGCTGGTTTATAAAAACAATCCTTGGCCAAGTGATTCTTCCTTCCACAGTGAAAACAACTTTTGACTGTTTGAATTGGAGAACCAGATTTATTTGACAATTTCTGGTTCTTGTTCCTCTGATTTCCCCTTACCTGCTGTTGTTTGGGAAACTTTTGAATACCATGCTTTTGACATGTGCAGACTGGAACATTTTTACCCCTTTTATTATTCTTTGAAGAAGATGCAGTGTTACAGTTAGAATGTACAGAAACTTGTGGAGCAGCATTGCATACACTCATCTTCTCTTTTCCTTTCTTACTGGGGGCTTGGATTTCTATAGGTGCACTCATTGTTTTGTGGTCTTTCTCAACTGCTAGAAACTCACAGTCTCTATTTTGAATCTGATCTTCTTTTGATTCAGGACTGTTATCAAGGATAGGATCTACAACAGTCATAGACTCATCTAGTGGTTCATTGACAAGTCTATCAGCAACTTCACTCATTGGATGAATGTATTTGTTGTTGTATGGAGGTGGAGTAGCCCTGTAGCCTATGCCTTCTTTGGGATTAACCTGAGATTTAACCCTGTCTTTAAATTGGACTTCCATTAGGTGTTCCAGCTTTTGATTAGCCAATTTGAAGTTACCTAGATCTATATTGACAGATTCTAGTTTCTTATTAGCCTCTAACACCTTTTGTTCAGTCTCTTCTACCTTTTTATTAAGGGATTCTATTTTCTTATTTAGCTCCTTTTTCTCCCACTCATGATATGTTCTATCATGTCCCATTTGAATCTCATTATCCTTATAGTCATTGATCTGTTTTTCAAGATCTTCTATGGCTTGCATGTATTCATATCTCCTTTCTTCCATCTTAGCTAGAGTTTTGCACATGCTCTCATTATGGTCTCTGTACTTTTTAAACATATTTTTGCATGATTGAGAGCAGAGTTTAGAATTTACCTCAGATGGTAGTTCAGTGGAGGAGACATTTGATGCTTCTGCCATCAGAGCTTGATTTGGAAATTCTTCCTCTGTCTGATCACTCCAGTCAAACACATTGTCTTCTTGAGAGACAAGTGCTTGTGATGATGAAGCCTGATTAGCCTGTTGAGGCCTTGATGATTGTTGACTTTGAGATCTGCATTCTCTGGCAAAGTGACCAAGTTTATGACACTTGTAACACTCAACTTTTGTCTTATCAAAGGCTGGTTTGCCTTCTGTTCTGGCTTGAAAGTTGGTCCTTCCAGTTCTTTTAAGAAACCTTTTGGCCCTCATGGTCAGCATTGCATGTTGCCACTTTAAATCCATCTCTTCAAGATCATCTGGATGAATTTGTTCTAAATCTTCAGCATTTAGAGCAAACAGTCCATCATTGACAACAAGAGCCTCATAGTGAGCTTCAGTAGAGTTGCCATCACCACCTGAAAAGGAATCACTGCCATTAGATTTTTCAGAAGACAGAAGAGCAGTGTTGTGATTATAAGAAAAGGATTTCTTTTTAGCATCAATCTCAGTCTCAAACACTCTCAGACTATTGTACAGATCATCCAGTTGTATCTCATCAAGAGTGTCTTTTGTTCTCCATTGAGCAGCATAATGTGCAGCTAGTGTTACCCTACATCCGTCAATTTTATGACCATTTGCAAGTAGACTGCTCGGTCACTCCGACAGTTCTACGCACTCGCATTGAAGAACAGCCGTTAGTATTTTCGGCTGATATGATTCGTCAAGTGCTGCAGTTGGGCACTCAGGAACAAGAAGCTGGTCCTATAGAATTTCCGATGAATATAAGGCAAGCGGCCTTTCAAAGAATGGGGTACAGCCTCGATGTGACAAAAGTGTCATACATGAAAAGTGGATTGATAGGACAATGGAGATTTTTGGCGCATGTATTTATGGTGTGCTTTGCTGCGAAAAAGGCAGGGTTTGACTATATTGTCGCGAAGATTCAATCGGGGATTGTCGCAATGGTGTATAATCGCCCATATAGTTTTTCAGAGATGATCTTTTCGAAGTTTGTTCATCAGATATCTGCTCCCGAAAATCAGCAGTTTTTGCTCTATCCGAGATTCATTATGATGTTGATCAGACACTTTTTGCCGAACTTGCCAATACCAAATGACTTTCAAAGTGTTGCCATCCTGGACAAAAGGATTTTCGCTGATTGTTCCTCACACCGAGGAAGATTGGCTGTTCCTGTTGCTCGTCCATTGTTCGGAGCTATTGTGGATAGGGATTTTCAAGCCCCGGAAGATGCCAACTGGGCAGGGGTCGTTGAGTTTCCACAACAACAACAACAGCAACAACGTCAACAGCAACAACAACAGCAACAACAGCCTCGTGCTCGGCCACGTGATCCAAGACGCCGACAGAGACCAGCAGCGAGTCAAATTCCGGCAATCAGGCCTTCGACAAGCCAGCAACCAGAAGTTACAGAAGCCGGGCCCTCAAATATTCATGAAGCTGGGCCCTCAAATGTTGCGAGAGAAGCTGAACAGCTAAGCCAGACGCTTAATGAAATTTGGAAGGCAGGGCCTCATGCCAATGAAGATGTTGCAGCAGCATTGGTTGGTGAGCTGCTTAGTCCACCAGCAGATGAAGATGATATTTTTAGAGATGTTGAGGAATACGAGCCAGAAAGGGCAGATGACGGATTAACATCTTCGGAATCCGACTCAGAATCCGCGGAAGTTCCGGCAGCTGCAGTTCCTGATATTCAAATTGGAACTTATGGTTCGAGATTGATTATAAATGAAGGTGGTTCGAGGAGGCGCGTGAACAGGGAATTGGAGGAGTCTGATTTTGAAGAAGAGGAAGTTCCTCAACTAGTGACAAGGCAACGGGCCAAACGTCACAGGTTCATGCAAGGATCATCTTCAGCTCCTGTAGATCAACCAGAAATTCCACAACATCAAGAACCTCAAACCACCAGTCCACCACCACCACAACCTCAAGATGAACCGTATATACCATCACCGTTCATTCCTACTCCTATACAGTCCATTCCATCTACCTCGACCACATACACTGACAACCAAAGGTTTCTGCAGCTTAAAGCTCGCGTTGACTTCCAGAATGTCCAAATCTTAAGCCTAACAAAGGCGATCGGAGAAATTCAGACTCATAATGCAAATCTTGATAAAGAAAATGCCGATTTGAAGAAGATTGTGGAGCAAGTCCAGGAAGAGAACGTAGAATTGAAAACTTTTGTTTGCGATCAGGCAGCTGAGATAAGGTCGATGCGCTCCCTAATTGAGCAGTTAATGAAAAATTTACAGGCTCAGGGGGAGACATCGTGCCGAGATCAGGAGGTGCAGAGAAGAGATGATAATGAAGGCGATGATCCCGGTGCGAATAAAGAGATTGAGTCTGTAGATTTTCCTGCAGCTCAAGTTACACAAGTTCAGGGGGAGCCTAGTCAAGGCGAAGGAGAAAGGGGTGAGGCCAGTTCATCTAAACAGCCTACAGACTTTGAGATCAGCGCGATGATTGAAGCACTCATGGATCTCGATGATGATCCACTGGATGTAGGTTTTGATAATGAAGATGAAGAGCTGGAGGAAGGGGAGTTTGTGCCAGGGGAGATAGTAGACTGGCAGTCGGATGATGAAGTACTTGCTGATGAGGATGATGAAGCTGACGAGATAGTTGTGCAGCAGAATCCTATCACTGATACTTACATGATTGATGGAAATAAAATTGTCGATGCAGATATAGTTAATGTTGCATTGAATCCTCAGCCATCGACAGAGGAACCTGCAAGAGAGCTAACTAATGAAGAAAAACGAAAGCTATGGTTCAGGGCTGAAGAGAAGGAAGCAGCAATTAAAAAGACAATGAGAGTGCCAGGTACTGGGAAGCTGTCTGAGCGAATTTTAAGCTGGTTCTTTGACAGAGATCTGCAGCTATTTATAATAAAGAGAAAAGACGGGCTTCAGTACATGAGGCGAACTTTAAAAGCGTTCAACTCTCTGCCAAAAATCGAAATCACTGCGCTAGCTTGGAAAGATCTTATAGACATTGGCAATGATCCCTACGCGAGCGTAATCGAAAGAATCATAAGAAAGGAAGGGAGATCAAGGAAGTTCGAACGTTTGAATCCAAGGGTCGGGAGAAGAGTAGAGGATCCGTCACGTATTGATCCTCTAACTAGACGACCTTGGATGAGGATTCACTATAAGCCGGCTAGATGTCTTAGGAAGGTTCCTCTCAAGCCAATGCCACAAAATATTCTGAAGAATCTGAAGTGGTGGTATGCTGACACGGAAACTGGGGAAGCGGTTATGGAAGACTTAGAAGAAAATGTTATTCTTAGAGTATATGACCCGCTTCACCTGGTAAACCTATCTAAAGAAGATCTGCAGATTTTGTATAATTGTAAGATTTCCAGTGACGCACATATGGATACTGAGGCTAGTAAGTATGAAAATGTGGTCAATGTATGCGTCGAGAAAGGTCTGTATGCTGGTAGTGTTTTGAATCAATAAATAAACCAAGTTCTTAAATCAAATGTGTGAATTATTAGAAGCTATCGTCAAGGGGGAGTCTGTTGGTACATCCCGTGTGACGATAGCAGTCTAAGTGGTCTTACATTGTGATTTAGCATGTGTTCGCTATATATATATTATATATGATTGATGCTTATAAGTGTTTGTATGTTTGAACTTGATGTAACGTATTACAAGAAGTTCAAACATAAAGTTCAAAGATAAAATCAACCATAAGGTAATATCATAAGTTTTCTCACTTAAGAGTTTAAGTATTTTGGCTAGATTCGAATTACTTAAGGGAATACATTCGAATCTGAGATAGATTCGAATGAGACCTTAGATTCGAATGGGCTAGATTCGAGACTGTCAATATGGACAGACTCGAATGGGCCTTGGGCCAGATTCGAGCTTGGCCCACAACAGACTCGAATCAGGGTCTATAATTAGGGATAGACTCGAAATATTATCAGACTTTTTGCAGAATTCGTGAGGGATTAAGCAAAGGGCGATCTCGAGTTTATCAGCTAGGTGAGTGCCGTTTCGGAGAGAATTAGTTCGTAGGATCGTTCGTGTGTCGTTCGTTCAGCGTCTAATAGTCTCCGTGTTCCGTTGGTTGAGAGTTGTCCGTCTAACCGTCAACGAGGATTCCGCACTCGTTCACGGATCCGCGTCTAGATAGATCTTGCAGTCGTAGACCTTACATTCAGCTACACCATTTTGCTGTGGTGTTCTTGGTGCACTATATTGTCTATCAATACATTTGGACTCACAAAAGCTGTTTAGAATATGATTTTTAAATTCAGTTCCATTGTCTGATCTTATCACCTTAACTTTTGAGTTGGATTGGTTTTCTATCTTAAGAATAAATGACTTAACTAGCTCAGCCGTTTCATCTTTAGTCCTAAGAAAGTAAACCCAAGTAAATCTGGTGAAATCATCAACAATAACTAAACAGTAAGCCCTTTTATTCAAACTCAAAACAGATGTTGGACCAAATAGATCCATATGAATCAGCTGAAGAGCAGATGAGATTGAATTTACTTCTTTGGCCTTATGAGAAGATTTGTGTTGCTTGCCTTTAAGACATGCTACACAATGATCATCACATATGAACTCCTTTTGTGTTAAGCCTCTTACCAGTTTCTTTTTGACTAAAACATTCATGGACTTGAAGTTCATGTGACACGTCCTTCTATGCCAAAGAGCATACTCATTGGATGATGCTTTGGATATCAAACAGCTTAAAGTATTTGATTTGGATAAAAGATCTGTGTCCAAACAGTAGACATTGTCCTTTCTTGGTGTTCTTGATAAAAGAAGATTTTCAGGAATTTTGAAATCTTTTGAAAGGACAATGCACTCAGAATCTGTAAACAAAACAATGTTTTGTTTGTCACAAATTTGAGAGACACTTAATAAATTATACTTAAGCTGTTCAACATACAAAACATCATGAAAAATCATGTTGCCTGCATTAACAGTACCTTTACCTGTAACCTTACCTCCTTTTGAGTTGCCTCCAAATGCAACAAATCCTCCATCAAAGCCTTTGAAATTTGACAAGCACTCAGAATTGCCTGTCATGTGCCTAGAGCATCCACTGTCCAAATGCCATCTTGTTTTATGAGGTGACCTATGGTTGCCCTGCACAAATAAAAGCTTAGTCAGTAGTGGAGTAAACCCAAACCAAATTGGTTTTGGGTTGGCCTTGTGCATTGACATAACTAAATACTGATTTTGACTTCTTATATTTAGTGAGATCTACTGATGGAGTCTTTGGAGAGTATTTAGTGATTATATGAGGTATCCAGGTATTTTGATCATCTTTTCTTCTAACAGTCTCAGATGATTCACTAGCAGTTCCAGATTGATGCTTAGCAGTTTGATCTGTGTGTGTAGTGCTAACAGTTTCAGAATTTGCACTATCAGCCTCAGTTTTTGACTTAGCAGTCTGATCTTTTGCATCAGCAGTTTGATCTAAAGATTTGTCCTTGACACACCATATTTGTTTAAAACTTAATTTAGGTTTTGCCAAAACTTGTTTTTGATGTGTGGACTGTTTTTTATTAACTTTTGAAAACCTGTGATCAACTGTTTTCTTTGGAACTGTTGTAGCAGAAGGTTGGACCTTTGAATTTTTTACATGAGTAGGACTTGACTTTTTATGAATCACAGTCTGTTTTGCAACAGCTGGTTTATAAAAACAATCCTTGGCCAAGTGATTCTTCCTTCCACAGTGAAAACAACTTTTGACTGTTTGAATTGGAGAACCAGATTTATTTGACAATTTCTGGTTCTTGTTCCTCTGATTTCCCCTTACCTGCTGTTGTTTGGGAAACTTTTGAACACCATGCTTTTGACATGTGCAGACTGGAACATTTTTACCCCTTTTATTATTCTTTGAAGAAGATGCAGTGTTACAGTTAGAATGTACAGAAACTTGTGGAGCAGCATTGCATACACTCATCTTCTCTTTTCCTTTCTTACTGGGGGCTTGGATTTCTATAGGTGCACTCATTGTTTTGTGGTCTTTCTCAACTGCTAGACACTCACAGTCTCTATTTTGAATCTGATCTTCTTTTGATTCAGGACTGTTATCAAGGATAGGATCTACAACAGTCATAGACTCATCTAGTGGTTCATTGACAAGTCTATCAGCAACTTCACTCATTGGATGAATGTATTTGTTGTTGTATGGAGGTGGAGTAGCCCTGTAGCCTATGCCTTCTTTGGGATTAACCTGAGATTTAACCCTGTCTTTAAATTGGACTTCCATTAGGTGTTCCAGCTTTTGATTAGCCAATTTGAAGTTACCTAGATCTATATTGACAGATTCTAGTTTCTTATTAGCCTCTAACACCTTTTGTTCAGTCTCTTCTACCTTTTTATTTAGGGATTCTATTTTCTTATTTAGCTCCTTTTTCTCCCACTCATGATATGTTCTATCATGTCCCATTTGAATCTCATTATCCTTATAGTCATTGATCTGTTTTTCAAGATCTTCTATGGGTTGCATGTATTCATATCTCCTTTCTTCCATCTTAGCTAGAGTTTTGCACATGCTCTCATTATGGTCTCTGTACTTTTTAACCATATTTTTGCATGATTGAGAGCAGAGTTTAGAATTTACCTCAGATGGTAGTTCAGTGGAGGAGACATTTGATGTTTCTGCCATCAGAGCTTGATTTTGAAATTCTTCCTCTGTCTGATCACTCCAGTCAAACACATTGTCTTCTTGAGAGACAAGTGCTTGTGATGATGAAGCCTGATTAGCCAGTTGAGGCCTTGATGATTATTGACTTTGAGATCTGCATTCTCTGGCAAAGTGACCAAGTTTATGACACTTCTAACACTCAACTTTTGTCTTATCAAAGGCTGGTTTGCCTTCTGTTCTGGCTTGAAAGTTGGTCCTTCCAGTTCTTTTAAGAAACCTTTTTGCCCTCATGGTCAGCATTGCATGTTGCCACTTTAAATCCATCTCTTCAAGATCATCTGGATGAATTTGTTCTAAATCTTCACAATTTAGAGCAAACAGTCCATCATTGACAACAAGAGCCTCATAGTGAGCTTCAGTAGAGTTGCCATCACCACCTGAAAAGGAATCACTGCCATTAGATTTTTCAGAAGACAGAAGAGCAGTGTTGTGATTATAAGAAAAGGATTTCTTTTTAGCATCAATCTCAGTCTCAAACACTCTCAGACTATTGTACAGATCATCCAGTTGTATCTCATCAAGAGTGTCTTTTGTTCTCCATTGAGCAGCATAAACTATCCATTCTTCTCCAAGAGATCTGAGAAACTTTCTGTTGACTTCATCTTGATCCAGACTGACTTTTGCACTTTCCAGTTCACTTATCAGTTTGTTGAACCTGTCAAAAATTCGAGTAAGGTTTTCATTCTTGCCACCAGAAAAGTTCTCATACTGCTGTTTCAAAAGATCCTTTTGATTTCTCTTGGTACTGGCATTACCAGCAAATCTTTTCTCTAAAGCATTCCAAAGAGAATGAGCAGTATAAAACTTTTTGAACTGATGTTGATAAGCATTAGGAATGGCTATTTGTAAAAGTGTAAGAGCTTTCACTTCATTCATTCTAGCCTTTCTTTCAAGTTCAGTTTTTGGAGGAGTTTTGACTGGTTTTCCCTCATCATCAAGTTCTGGATCAACTACAGGAGGAAATTCAACAGCTTCCCAAATGGCATAATCAATGAATTAAATATGCTGTTGAATCCTGAGTTTCCACATCTCAAACTCAGTGGGCTTGAGCATAGGCACTTTGAGTCCTTGCCCAGATCCACTGCTGCTATTTTCAAATTCCATTGCAAAATATTAAAAATCTAAAAGAAAGTTTTCGACTTTGAAAAACAAAGAACGACCTGTGGCTCTGATACCACTTGTCAGGATCTTAAACTAAATAACCAAGACTAACTGATTTGAATTTATCAGAGTGTAAATCAATAATCTTGCTTTGAATCAAAGTTTAATTAAGAAGTTTACGGAATAACACTTAATTATTTTAACAAAAGCTTTCAGAAACAATAGCAAATAAACAAAAGTAATAATCAAAGATTGCTTGTATTGCTGACTTCAATAATTACAATCACCTCTAATCTGTTTGATTAGACGAAGAACACAAATTGTTCTTAGGGTTTTACAACCTTAGAGGCTTATGAAAACTCAAACAAAAAGCAATTTCAAACTTGAATATGCAGAAAACTCCTATACAATAGAAAGACCTATTCTATGTATTTATATTGCTTCTTGATTTGTTTCCTTGAAGGACTATGACTTCTCAGATAGTAGATATGCTGGAATCTTCGTGTAGATATCTTTTCCTGAAAATCAGCACTTTCTGTTTATGAAACTGTTGAGCAGCTTGAATCACTTGACAGCTTGAACAGAGCAGCTTGAGTTGATTTACTCTGGCAGCTTGAACTTTTACACTGGCAGCTCGAGATTCTTCAACTAACAGCATGAACTTTGTATTTACATATAAATTCTACTAACAGTTTGAGAAGTCTAACTAACAGCTTGAACTTACTTAGACTATTTCCCAACATTTAGGTTGTTTTCCAAGAAATGAGCATTTTTCTTTTCGGCTTTTAAAGATTTTTCAAATTTCTTTAGCATGAAAGCCATTTGCGTTAATTTTTGTTCAAGCATACAGGATTCATCATTGTCAGATTCAGAGTCAGAATGTACCTCAGGTGTCTCTGAACTCTTTGATTTGTCTGAATCTGATTCATCACTTTCTCTTTCTTTGCTGCAGCCAGCATCTCCTGTTGCCATCATTGCTATTTCTTCAGTCAGTTCCTCATCAGACACTTCCTTTTCTTCATTCTCTTCATCCGTCAACCCTACCCATACTTCATCTTCTGCAACCATTGCTGACTCACTCAGTTCTGATTCGTTAAAAACCTCTGACTTTAAGCAGATATGTGCATCTACATCCAAGATGTCTTCATCCTCAGATAGTTGTAGCCAATGATCATCTTCAGCCATTAGAGCTTTTCCAGCTTCTTTTTCTTTTGCTAGAAGTGCCTTTCTTGTGCAGTATTCTGAGTTTTTGACTACAGGCATTCTGCATTCTCTGGCATAGTGTCATGGCTTTCCACAATTGTAGCATTTTTGCTCTGTATCTTTCTTAGTTGACTTTTCAGATTTATCATGTTTATCGGCTTTCTTTCCTCTACTTTCACCTGACTTGTCATATCTCTCCTTCTTATCAAACTTCCGTGAGAAAGTTTTGTATCTCATCTTGTTATTGGTGGGTTTTCGGTAGAACTTCTTCTGAAATGCCTTAGTGAGTAAGGTCATTTGTTTCTTCATTTCTTCTATTTCAAAATCATCTGATGAGTCTGATTCAGACGAACTGCTTCTTATGACTACACGTTTTTCCTTCTTTAACTTATACTTGTATTTCTTGTCTGCTAATAATGCTAAAGCGTCAACGGTATCTTTTTCAGCTTTCTTCTTTCCATACATTTTCCTTTAAACAACTTCCTGATAGTTGTTAAGGTTTTCAAAGACCATATGGAAATCCATGTCCTCAATGTCTTTTGTCTGTTGAATGATCATTGCGTACTTTTCCCATTCTGGGTTAAGTACGTTTAGAAATTTCACGTTGATGTCTAAGTTGGACTTAGTGACACCGTTCCTCTTCATCTCACTTACTAAGCTGACAAACCTCAAGTACGTGTTCTCTAGCAATTCCCCCTCTCTTGCTCTGAAATTCTCGAATGTCATTAAGATGTTCCTTGCTCTGTCTGTAGCTGCCCTGTCTGATCCGCTCATCAGCTTACGCACCTCATCCCAGATGGATTTGACTGTTTTAGTGTTTGTCAGGCAGGTGTATATGTCATTTGGGATGGATATCAGCAACAACTTTCTTGCTGTCTTGTCCCCCAATTTTCTCCGCTTTGGTGCCTCTGTTAGGTTAGTTACCTCAACAGTTCTTTTCGATATTGGAGGGTTGCCGTTGGGTACAGCAGGAATTGTTTCCAGGAACACAGCTGGTCCGTCAGTCAGTGATTTTAACATTTATTCTGATAGGTCATGGAAACTGATGAACTCCACAAATCTTTCCCTCTATTGTACATATTCTCCCTAGTAGAGAATTGGAGGTTTTGTTTCCGACCCCATTGCAAGTGCGTCTTTGGACATGATGATTGACTGATGGGAATCTTCCACGATCGAATGATATTTTGATTGAATTGGAAAAGTTGATCAACTAAATGAAAATTGATCAAACTTGAAAGTGTATGTACTGAAACTCAATTAGAGAAGATGAAAAACTCGAATACTGAACTGATCAACTCTAACTATGAATGTGCAAAACTCGAACAAAGAGTCCAACAAACTCGAACAATGAAGTACTCAACTCGAATCTATAAAGATCAACTCAGTTAGAAGAGTAATGCAACTCGAATTGGTCTTCTGTACAACTCGAATCAAATGGGATTCATCTGGATTCACACAATAGTTAACTCGGATAAAAAAGGAGTCAACTCGACTCAATTATCAATAGACTCGAATCATATAACAATAAAATCGAAAGAATGTAAGTATTAGCTCGAATTAAGATTGAAAAATTCAAACTTGTTTTCTAAAACTCGATTGAAGGTTGTTTCCAACTTGAATGGAACTTCTAGTCAACTCGAAATAACTTCAAATCAACTCGTATGAGATTCAAGTCAACTCGAATGAAAAGAATGATCAACTCGTTTATCAAGTCTTTCAACTCGATTAACAAATGCAGTCAACTCGAGTAGCAAGTGTTGTCAACTCGATTGACACTAGAACAATGTTTTAATCGAGTTTTCTGAGTTTTTAAAATTTCAAGTCTGCAATTCAGTTAATTTTGTAAAAATGCCTTAATTGATCCCAATTTGATATCGAAGGTGAGGTTTTTGATTTCAAACACTTTTTCTGAAGAAACTTAGTTTAAAACCATATTAAAACCCTTGTTTTTTAATGGAACAGTGAAGAACAAATGTATTTTCGATTTTTCTGAAATATCAAATAATCTTTTTGTGTGTCTGGAATTTCAGATCAAGTTTATGATCAATGGAATCGATTTCCAATCACTTTCCTTCGATCCAAGAATCAAGAACAATAATCAATAGAATCAAAACCCTAGTTGAATTTTCAGTATTTCGAAAAAAAAATAAGAACAGTGACGGTTTTTCAACTCTTTTTCAATCAAAAATCATCCCTGAGGCTCTGATACCAATTGTAATTCCTAATATTTCAATCAACAATCAAGCACAAACAATAAAGAACAAGATCAGAAACACTAACCGAATGATTTGATTAAGATCAAAAGATTACAGAGAGCTAATTGATGAGAAACGTGTACTGTAGCCCTAAATTTCTCTCCAAGATTTCCGTGCAAAAATACAATGAAATTGTCAGATCTGAATTTACAAAGTCAAAATACTATTTATATTCTAATTACAACTTTGACCTATTAACATTTTATATCCTAGACTTATTTATTTCATTAACAAAATAAGTTCCAACAAAAATTATGAAAATCAACACCCATAAAAATCTATTTTTGAATCCGCTTGTGATTGAGAAGTATAGACTAGTTTGGTCAAATGTTAATTTGTTTAATTTTCACATTCTAAGCTTAAATTGCATCTTTGGGCAATCAATAACTATCCTATACATACATACAATTTTGACTAACAAAAATGCAGAGATGAATCTTCCTATTGTGGTCTTGCGTCTTGAAAGATGGTGCAAAGCCAGTTACGCATTGTGTAACGTCCCTAATTTTTAGCACTTGTAATTTACAATTAAAGGCTCAATTTAATGCATTAATGGAATTATTATTTCGGTTAAGTTCACAAATTTTAAATACGATAATATATGAGGAGAAATCCTCATTATAGTTTTTCGGGCAAGCATAACAATAAGCAACTGTGAAATTAAGTTTCTACCAATCAATCAACAATATGAAATTATCAAGAACAACAAATTGGAATTAACACTGACCGAATGATTATATTGATGAACAATTGATTACAAATGATGTCAGAGAATCTTTAAGATCAGCTGCCCTTTTCCAGAGATTAATCCGTACAAAATGTAACTTTTCAGATCTATATTAAAATAGAAAGTCAAAGATACTATATATACAATTCTACTAACTATCAAGGAAATACAAAATAGTCCCTAGACTTTGTTTTCATCAACTAAAACATATCCTAACATTCTCCCCCTTTGATGAAAATAGCAAAGTCGTTAAATCGATAAGCCCAGCTTTTGTTCAAATCTTCTGACACTTTTACGATCTGACAGTCTCCATTCAATCTTCGAAATAAACTCAACCATGAGTCTTCGGTCGTTAACTGATAAAGCTCCTTTCTTCGTTTTTCTTTTCTGATCTGCTGCAAGCTTTCCTTTCAAACCACTCAAAACTTTAATCAGAGTTCCATCTGAAAACTTGTTCAGCTCAACACTTCTCATTGCTCTTAACTTCTTATTTCGATCTTTATACATGACTGCTGGATGCTTCACCATGATCACTTGAAATTCTTTCAGCTCACCAGCAAATTTGATATCTCTGTGAGGCGCTGTCATGTTGATCTTCCTCATGCCTCGTTCAACCCCTATCTGTAGATCTTGCACTGACATTAATACCAACTTGGTATGCATGAAATGAAACAGTGTCTTAAGTGCAAATCTACAGTGTTCATTTCGTCTATTTCTGCACAATTCATCAAAAAGATCTTCAATGTCTACCAGGTGCATGTTGAACATATCAGCTTCTGTAAACACATAGGTATTTCCATCTGATCTAGTAACAGTGAACTTTGGATAAAAAATCTTGACAAATCTTTCCTTTTCAATCTTCACCAAGTCGACTATTCTGAATTCACTCTTGACCTTCTCAACCTCCTGTGTTTTATTTCTCAGAAAACCGGCATAGTTGACCAGATTAGGCATGTTCGGCTCTAGTACTCTAAATAACTTGTGGAATGAACATGGAGCTTGTTTCTTGCAAAAGATCCGTTTCTCCAGAATATCTTCAATATATGGCATCTTGTTTCTTTTTCTAATGAATTCTACCGATCTATTTTCAGGAAGCTCAAGTTTCTTCACCTTCTTTTTGCTGATCTCATCCTTATTCTGCAATGTCAGCATGTCTTGTATTTCTCTCTGAACCACTTGTTGGGCTTCAAATCTAAGTCTGTGTTGTTTCTTAGATTCATCTGCAAGTACATACTCGTTGAAGAATCTATCCATTACATCAACCTCATTCAGTACAACCTTTTCTTGAGCCACACTGCTCTCAACTTGAAACTCTTCAAATTCCTCTTTAACTTGAATAACCACCTCAGGCTTTTCAACCGTAGGTGTCGATTCAGCATCCTTCAAAATTTCTTCAACTAACCCTTCCTCCTCCTCAATCCTTTCAGCTCTAAAATCAACATCAGTCAAAGCAATTATATCAACATCTTCTGATACTTCAATATACTCCTCCCTCTCTTCTCCTATACCTTGAATACTTAGCTCATGACTCTTCTCTTGAACGTCTTCATCTGAATCAATATATTCAACAAAGTGATAAATATCAGACTGAATGTTCAAAGGAACTGGAACATCTTCATGAAGAATCAATCCCAGCTCTCTTTGTTCATTAGCTGACTCTTTTGAGCCCCCAGCTTCTCTCTCCTTAACTTCCGTCTCCTTTTCTGGGTACGTAATCATCAATACCCCAGGTGTTGGTTCATCAAGCTTTCTCCTCTTCTCCCCCTCATGAGGAGCATCATCGGAGTCCTCATCATGCTCATCATGTTTCGTCTTGGATGAGGAAGCTTGAGCCTTGCATGTTTCTTCTACTGCAGCCACCCTTTCTGAGAGATTACCTAACGCGGTTATCATAGTACTTTCCAAGCTTATCATGCGTTCTCTCATCTCATCAAATTGTTCAAATACAAAGTCCTTCAATTCTTCTTTTAATTCTTCAATGGCTTATTTTGACTCAGACTGCTTAACCGATTCCTCTGCAACATCCTTCCCCTTTAAAAACTTCTGAATGTTTGACATCTGGGCCATTACCTCAGCTAATTGAGTAGATACATGTGTGTTTACTCCAGACACGGCTTCATTCAATGCTTGATGTAATGTGGATTCAGTAACAAATGGGGATAATGTCACCACTGGGTCACGTAGACTTCCAGTTGTCACAGCAGTCGAACTTGTATAAAGTACCTCTGTGTGGCCAGTGCTCAGAGTTGGTAAAGTTGTTTCTCTGACTGGACTTCCACCCTCTTCAAGTGACGGAGCAACAAATGCTTCCGTTACTAAGGATGTTCCAGTGGGAACACGAAGTTCAACCACACTAACTTCAACAAAAGAAGGTGACTCGAGTGTCCTAAGTTGTATAGGAGCTAGACTCAGTGATTGAAAAGAAGTCGTACACACGGGCAGTTGTGCACTTGTTTTAATATCCATTAAGTCCAAGTGACTTTCGGATAGATTATATGGTTCATCCCTGTGTTCAATTGAAACAATCTCCTGTTGAGAGGAGACTGAGTGGATAGGTGGGTGTGCAATTGTCAATGGGATACTGACCTGTTCAATGCTAACTCTCATAGGAGAGCTAACAGTAGATGTGGTTAATTCCCAGCTTTCTAGGGTAATGGTATCCCTCACACTCTCTTCAGCAATTCCTACAATATCTATCATCATACCACCTCCCTCATGATGATCACCTACATCATCACCATCATCATCATCATCATCTCCTTCTCCTTCTTCTTCTTGAATATCTGACAACGTTCTCTCGAAATCTGATTTTTCAGCTTCTACCTCACCACCCCTTACACCAACATCTTCCTCACTCACAGAATGGGCAACCTGAACTTCAGCCCCTTGCTGAGGTTCCTCTATTCTTAAAGCTCCTGGGCTAAGAGATCCCGGTTCCTGGGTCTCTATCGGAGCATGATCTATCCTATACAATCTCACATTTTCACTCTCTTGATCCGCATATTTAAGCAATGACTCTGGAATTGGCATAATATTTGCATTTGGTGAGTCCGGCACTTCGTGTAAGCTCATCATAACATAATCCGGACATCGCTGAGAATTGGCTCGCTTCGGAATATTTTCATTAGCACGAAGAATCCCTCGGATAAGAATCTATATGAATCTCTGAAGAGGAACAAATTTTCTTGCTCTATTTGTAGTTTTTGCAAGAACAATCTCTTTTAAATCCTCCCATATGCACTGAGCATAATCATAATGCTTGTTGAATGCTATCCCATGAAATATCCTCAAGCAATGAATGTTGCATCTGTCAATGCCTGTGTGCTTTGAAGTCATACACCTATTTATGATTCTAAAGAGTGTATACCATTCTCCATTTAAGCCATTCCTATGAAACTTTGAGCTCTTTGGTAGTGGCTTTGAGTAGCCCAAGCAGATTAAATCATGTACCAGCTCCTCATCTGAAACAAAGTCTTCAAAGTCAGCCAACTCTGGGAAGTTAACTGTGTCTATACGTCTAGGAAGAAATAGATTGTGACGAAGTCTGGCGAGAGTGATTTTTTTCTTGAACTGGTTTATTGTCACATTAAAGTGATGATTGCCGTCAGCAGGAACAAATTTGACGGTGTGCCAAAATTGTTGTAGATACACTTGTGGAATAGACGGTTTGTATTGAAGCAGATAACCTAATGGATGGCCTTTTAGAATGTCAACAATGATAGGATGACTAACTTTAATAACCTTGGTATCTAGACAATGGTTATTATCTCGGAAAGGAAGGCAATGTTTAGGTTTTACTAACTGGTTATCTGGGATAATGTTTGATTGTGATGGACGGGCAACTGAAGTAGACCGAACAGGGGTAGATACAAGTGTATGATTGGATGATGAATGGGAGTCAGAGGAATTGGAGTTCTGAGATTGTACTGAAGATGCCATTTGAACACCTGTAAAAATAAAAAATCATGATAGTCAGATCATGTACACAAATGACAACCTTCAAAATGTAGAAAAATTGTAACATTTTATCAGAAATTGTAAAAACTTGTGATTTTCTTTTTAAGGCATCGGGATTCCGGACAATAATAGATAATTATTGAAAGGACTCCAGAGTCAATCGTTTAGAGACCAATGTTAGAAAAACACAAATTTATAATAATTTCATAAAAAATGTGACATTTTTCTTAAAACATAAAAAATTCCACACTTAGAAAAATTTTCTGTTGAAACTCGAATGAAACTACAAGTTTCTCGAATGACTCTTGAACAATGTCGGGTGACACATGAAACAACTCGAATAAGCCTATACACAACTCGAATGATGTATACATGAAACTCGAATAAGCCTCTATAAAACTCGAATGACATATACATGAAACTCGAATAAACAATGACACAACTCGAACAGTGCTTGATTCAACTCGAATGTCTTGAAAATTCTCGAATGAAAGACATGTTGAACTCGAATGAAATATGTACTAAACTCGAATGGAACATTAGAATCTAACACTCAACTCGAATGACTAAGTCATTTTGTCGATAAGAACATTGTCCCAACTCGAATAAGCTTTAAGCAATTATATTCTGAAAATTTTCTAAGTGTTACACACTTGTCAACTCGCATGATACACAAATGTTTCTCGAATATTATTGCTCTCAACTCGATTAACTCTTGAGTTTTATATGAAGCAACTCGAATGTCTCATGATGCAACTCGAATGAATCGTGATGCAACTCGAATGACTCGTGATGCAACTCAAATGATTCTTTATGCAACTCGAATGATGCTTTATGCAACTCGAATGACTCTTTAATCGAGAAATGTCTTTTTATTTTATTACAAGTCTAATACTCACTGATTTTATGAATTTAAGTTCAGAGATCTTTTTCAGTGTTTTAAAACTTGTACCCCCCTCGAAAATGTATTTTGAACACATTAACTTTGAAAAAAAAACAACTTTAAAGTTGTTAAAAATTCAAATTTCAGATTATTGATGAACTCGAAGCTGTTTCATTATGAAAATCAATGATTCTGTTTGTGTGATGTAAAAATGACTTATGAAATTTCAGATTCATGGTCATAATACCAATTCGAACTTCATCACACATTTAATTTCAATTTCATGAACCAATATTAGTATTCTCCATTAACGCTCAAGAACATAAACAAAAACAAAAAAAATACGAACACATATTTTCAAACAACTCAAACTGAACATATACACTAAAAGTATTAACAATCAAACTGAAAAAAAAAATATTAACAGTTACTCACAATTTTGATGAAGATAAGTCGATTGTGGGTTTGAAGTTTCTTAGGAGTGAAGAAAGCTTGTTGGAGAAGATGAAAAAATAATATTTCCGAAAAAATGATTTGAATTTGAAAATTCAAATTTATAGTCAAACTAACCGGCCCATTTTTAATTTTGCAAATTTGAAATACCCGGCCCATCATCTAAACCAAATTAGCCCACTACTTATCTTTTCAATCAAATATTGTGACTAACAAAAAAAAATTAACAAATATCAAGATAAAATTTGAATTTCAAAAAAAATTTAAAACCACACAAAATAAAACAAAAAAAAATTTCTGTTTTTCAAAAGAATTTTAAAAATGGACTAAAAAAAATATACACAATTAAAAAAATTTTGCACACATAAAACAAAAAAAATTGAAAACACATATAAAAAAAAATAAAAAATATTAACAATACTCATTTGCTCCCCCTTGAATTTCTGAAAGTTGCTCCCCCTCAAATGTATATTCATTTTCTCAGCTCTGCTCCCCCTACAAAATAACAGATAATTTTTATCAGATTTAATCAAAATCAGATAAATTTCTTTTCTGCTCCCCCTGCACATGACAATCCAGATCTTGTTAAATTCCAAAGAATATAAACTTTTTATGATTCATGAATTTAACATCAGATAAAAAATCACTAAAAAATTGAAAATTTTAAAATTATATTTTGAAACTACTGAATTATTAAATCTTAACGATTCAACATACCTAATTTGTATACCAAAAAATTAAACCGCTTTTCATCTAACGCTTTGGTAAACAAATTAGCTAGTTGATATTCAGTAGGTACAAAATATAATTCTATATTTCCATTTTCTACATGATCTTTTATGAAATGATACCGAATGTCAATGTGTTTTGTTTTTGAATGTTGCACCGGATTTGATGCAATAGCTATTGCGCTCTGAGAATCACAATATATTGGAATTTTCTTTGGTGTAACCCCGTAATCACGTAGTTGGCTCTTCATCCACAACACCTGAGAACAGCAAGAAGATACAGCAACGTACTCTGCTTCAGCTGTAGACAATGAAACACAATGTTGTTTCTTGGATGACCAACATACGGGTTTGTCACCTAAGAACTGTACTACTCCAGACGTACTCTTTCTGTCCATCTTATCACCTGCGTGATCAGCGTCAGAAAAAGCAGTCAGATTAAATGAAGATTCTCTAGGATACCACAAACCAAGATTTGGAGTTCCTTTGAGATATCTTAAAATTCGTTTCGCAGCTGTTAAGTGTGATTCTTTAGGATTTGCCTAATATCTAGCACAGACACATGTAGCAAACATAATATCTGGTCTACTTGCTGTTAAATACATTAATGACCCAATTATACCTCGATAATGAGTCACATCTACAGGTTTCCCTGAGATGTCTGCATCAAGTTTTGACTTTGAATCCGGAGCCATGGGAGTTTTCATAGGAGTACTATTGACCATGTTAAATTTCTTTAACATGTCTTGTATATATTTTGACTGATTGATAAAAATACCATCAGTTAATTGTTTTACTTGTAATCCTAAGAAAAAATTTATTTCCCCCATCATGCTCATTTCGAATTTTTGGGACATTAAAAATGCGAATTTCTTACAAAATTCTGGATTTGTAGACCCAAATATTATATTGTCTACATATATTTGTATAACTATGATATCCGACCCCTGACGTTTTATAAATAGGGTTGTGTCAACTGCACCTTTTGTAAATCCACATCTCAACAGATATGTTGAAAGTGCATCATACCAAGCACGAGGTGCTTGTTTAAGGCCATACAGTGACTTATCTAAAATATATACATGATCAGGTTTCGAAGGATCAGTAAACCCTTCGGGTTGATATGTATATACTTCATCTGTTAGTTCCCCGTTTAAAAACACAGTTTTAACATCCATTTGATATACTGTAAAATTTTTATGAGCGGCAAAAGCTAAAAACATTCTAATACCTTCAATTCGTGCAACTGGTGCAAATGTTTCATCATAATCAATCCCTTCTTGTTGGCTGTATCCTTTGGCCACGAGACGAGCTTTATTCCGAATGATGACACCATGTTCATCTTTCTTGTTTTAAAAGATCCATTTCGTGCCTATAATGGATTTGTCTTTTGGGCGCTCAACAAGTCTCCAGACCTTTAACCGTTCGAACTGGTTCAGTTCTTCTTGTATCGCCACAATCCAATCAGCATCCAGAAGGGCTTCTTTTACATTCTTGGGCTCTATTTTACTTAAAAAATTTGAAAATAAGCATTCATTTATAGTTGCCCTTCTGGTTTGGACTGACGCGGATGGATCACCAATGATATTTTCTATTGGGTGATTTCTTGTCCACTTAACAGTGTGTGGAAACGGTTCTATTTGGTCTTGGTTGGGATTGAGATCTAGATATGGTTCGGGAGTTACTTCAGATGTTGTAGGTGGGACATCTGAGGTAGGAGCTTCTGAATGTTCAGAAGTAATGGGGGTTTCAGAAGAACATGGAGGTTCAATTGGTTGTACAATCTCAGTAGTCGACTGCACATTTGCTGTTGAAGCTTCTCCAGTTTCTTCTGAACCTTGTTGTTGAGAAAGATCAGAGACTATGACTGGATCTTCAGTATTCCTGTCAGGCACCAAATTTAGAACATTAGTTTTGGGCTTTTCAAAATAGTCTTCATAAAAATTCTCAAACAACTTATATAATTCTGATTGTTCAGCATTTTGTTCAGTTGACTCCAATGAAGTCTGCGTATTAGGTTCGGGTCCTGAACTGGTGTGTTCAGAAGCTATCACCATTCCTTCGTCGAATTTGACATTCACGCTCTCGTTGACTGTCTTGGTTCTCTTGTTGTACACTCGGAAGGCAACCGACTCCTTTGAATACCCGATGAATATTCCTTCATCTGCCTTTTGATTAAACTTTCCAAGATTGTCTTTATCGTTTAGAATAAAGCATCTGCAACCAAAGACATGGAAAAATTTAATATTAGGTATTCGTTTATTAATTAGTTCATAAGGAGTCTTTCCGAATCTCTTATTTATTATTGAATGATTTTGTGTGAAACAAGCTGTTGCAACTGCTTCTGCCACAAGAATAATGGTAAATTGGAATAGGCCAACATCGTCCTAGCTGATTCCACTAGTGTCCGATTTCTTCTTTCAACGACACCGTTTTGTTGTGGAGTTCGAGCAGCTGAAAACTGATGTGTAATTCCTATTGAATTCAAGAATGAGTCAAATGATTTGTTCTTGAACTCTGTTCCGTTGTCTGAGCGGATTGTCTGAGTTGTGAGTTGCAACTTTACTTGTATTTTCCGGATGAAGTCTATGATCGTTTCGGTTGCATCTGATTTGGATCTCAGGAAGAAAACCCATGTGTATCGTGAATAGTCATCAACTATCACCAATACATATCGTTTCTTATTTATGCTTTGTACTCTCATTGGTCCACACAAATCCATATGTGGTAATTCCAGTGCTCTCGTGGATGAGTGTTCTGTTTTGGATTTGTGTGTGGCTCTTGTCATCTTTCCTTTTTCACATGCCGCACATAACTGCTCTTTTTGGAATTTGAGCGTCGGCAGCCCTTTAACTAACCCTCCTTTTGCTAGGTTGGTTAACTCATTGAAGTTCAGATGTGAAAGGCGACGATGCCACAGCCATGCTGTTTTAGATGTAGCTTTTGACAATAAGCAGACATCTTTCTTCAGATTAATCGAGGCTAAATCAATGGAGTACAAATTTGTTTTCCTGTTCCCTGCCAAAATTTCTTTTCCTTCTCCGGATCTGATGCTGCACCGATTGGCTTTGAAATTGACTTCTAACCCTTTATCACACAACTGTCCAATACTAAATAGATTGTGTCCAAGACCATCAACATAGAAGACCTTTTGGATGGTGATTTTGTCGTATTTGAGACTTCCGTATCCTTTGATCAGACAAAACTGATCATTTCCAAATCTGACCGTCCCACAGAACTTTTCTACAAAGTCCGTGAGTGTGTCTCGTTGTCCGGTCATATGCTTGGAGCATCCGGAGTCAAGATACCAGACATGGTTTACCTATAAGACGAAGTAGCACATGAGGTACCCACTTGTAGTTGGGTACTTTTGTTTTAGGTAATTCATGCACAGTATTATTTGTTTTTATAACAGATATGGCTTTTAGCTTATCATTTGAAGTTATCTTAGGTACCCACTTTTGAACTGTTCTTTTAGGTATCCATTTTTGTACAATTCGCGGTGGAATTGTTTTTGAAATATTTTTCTTTGGAACCTTTTTCTGTTCATAAAAATGGGTCCTTTTTCTTCGGTTGCCATACGAGCTTATTAGATTTAACAATTGCAGGCTTACAAGCACAAGAATTCAAAGCAATTAAGTCCGTTCTCGAAAACTTAATACAAGAATTATTAACAAGTTTATTATTACAGACAGAATGTTCAATTTTGCTATTTCTATCTGTAACATTTTTGTCCTTCACGCGCCACTCTTGTTTTATACTCTTGTTTTTCTGTTCTCTTTTCTTCTTTCGCCAAACTTGTTTTCTCGAACCGTTCACAATGATATCTGACATAAAAGAAGTATGAGAATTAGTTGATTTAGATACTCGTTTCTTCTGTAAGTTTTTCATACCTTTTGAAGATTGGACTTTTCGTGCAATTGAGTCCGCTGATGAAGATGATTCACCCTTTTCAAAGTTAGGAGACTGAACAATAATTTTTGTTTTCTCCTTCTTTTGTTGTAATGATGGTGAATTTTCAGATGATTTTAAAGAATTTGTAGACATTCTTTGCAGAATTTTAACAGGTTCTTTATTATCATTTGATTGTTTGTTAGGCAAAGGTTTGATAAATTCACCAATTTTACCAAACATTTGATCTAATGAATTAACGTCAGAGTGCATGTACAGATCAAACTCTTTTTCTGTATTTATAGAATCTAGGGAAGTAGATGATTGTGGATCAGACAACTTTATGTTCTTAGGCTGCTCTTGCAACATTTGTTCCATTTTTCTTAGTCCAGCCTTGAGAGTTCCATTCTCTGTCTCAAAATTTTTAATTTTCAATTCTAGATCAGAATTTATCTGTTCTAAAATTGAATTTGGCAAATATAATTTTTGAGATTGAGTAGGTAATTCAGACAAATCCTTTTCAGAATAAGTTTGAATGTACTCTTCTTTAGTATCAAGAATATTACTTGTTTCATTTATTCTGGTATAATCACCAGAATTTTGCATTTTGTCTGATCGTAATCTTTTTATTTCTTCGCTAGATTCTACTTCTTCAGATGCTTTCATAAATGTCAATTTTAATCCTAAATTCATGTATCTGACATCATATAGTGTTGGTGAACTAGATATTGCTTTTGTCAGATACTTAAGATTTTCCCAACCAATTCCAGATTTAGAGTTATAAAATTCTGTGTCTTTTGGTTGATTTAAATAGATTGTTTGATCTGTTTGCCCTCTTTTGATAAATTCATCCTTCATCTTCTTTATTTTCTCATAAAGTTTAGTTCTATCTTCAAAAATAGCATGATATTTTACAGAAAAGTTTGAGGCTTCTAATTCTGCTATTCGCAGTCTTTCTTGTAAATCAGATATATTATGATTAAGATTGAGTATATTGCTTTGAAGTTCTCTTTCCTTATCTTGTAAGTCTGAGACCGCTCGTAAAGCTAATGCTTTATCTTTGGAAAAGTCTAGAACTAAGTTGTGTTCATTTCGAAGTTTGTTTTCCAAAGAATGAACATTTTTCTTTTCTGCCTTTAAAGATTTTTCATACTTTTTAAGCATAAAGGCCATATTAGTTAGTTTTTCTTCTAATATACATGATTCATCAATATCAGAGTCTGAGTTAAAATGTACCTCCGGTTTGTCTGAACCATCTGATTTTTCAGACTCTGAATCTTCATCATTTTCAGCTTCATTTTGGCCAGTTGCCATTAATGCAACTTCTTCTGTTTCTTCCTCTTCATCAGACTCAGATTCTTTTCTTTCTGCATCCTCTTCATCACTCAATCCAACCCATACCTCATCTTCAGCTATCATTGCTGATTCACTTAATTCTGACTCATTGAAAATTTCTGATTTAAGACAAATATGAGCATCTTCATCCAAAATGTCATCATCTTCTGATAACTGCAACCAGTGGTCATCCTCCGCCATAAGAGCTTTGCCTGACTCTTTTTCTTTGGCTAAGAGAGCCTTTCTTGTATAGTAGTCTGAGTTTTTGACTACTGGAGATCTGCATGCACGGGCATAGTGACCTAGTTTTCCACAGTTGTAGCATTTCTGTTCCGACTCTTTCTTAGCTGACTTGTCTGACTTTTCATATTTGTCAGTCTTTCGTGCACTACTTTCTCCAGATTTCTCATATTTATCCTTTTTCTCAATTTTCCTTGAGCCTGTTTTATAGCGCATCTTGTTGTTGGTTGGCTTTCTGTAAAATTTCTTTTGAAATGCTTTTGTAAGCAGTGCCATCTGCTTTTTCATCTCTTCTATTTCTGAATCAGCAGATGAATCTGAGGATTCTGATTCGGAATATGTACTGCTGATTACAGCTCTTTACTCCTTTTTCAGCTTGTATTTATACTTTTTCACTGCCAGTAGAGCCAGTGGATGAGCAGTTTCTTTTTCAGCTTTCTTCTTTCCTAATATTTTCCTCAACACAACCTCTTGATAGTTGTTGAGGTTTTCAAATAGCATATGAAAATCCATTTCCTCAATTTCTTTTGTTTGTTGGATAATCATAGCATATTTTTCCCATTCAGGATTTAGAACATTTAGAAATTTGACATTGATGTCCAGGTTGGACTTTGTCACTCCGTTTCTTTTCATTTCACTTACCAAATTCACAAACTTGAGGTAAGTGTTTTCCAAAAGTTCACCTTCACGAGCTCTGAAATTCTCAAACGTCATTAGGCTGTTTCTGTCAGATCCCCTCATGATTTTGCATACTTCATCCCAAATTGACTTAGCAGTTTTTGTATTTGTTAGGCAAGTGTAAATATCATTGGGGATTGATATCAACAGTAACTTTCTGGCAGTCTTGTCCCCTAATTTTCTCTTCTTTTGGGCCTCTGTCAGGTTGGTGACCTCAACAGTCCTCGGTGGAATTGGGGGATTACCAGTTGGTACTCCTGGGATTGTTTCCATGAAAGTGGCTGGTCCTTCAGTTAAGGATTTCAGCATCTCTTCGGACAGATCATGAAAACTGATAAATTCAAGAAACCTCTCCCTCCATTGAACATATTCACCCCTGTATAAAATTGGGGGTTTGGTTTCTGATCCCATTGCCAGTGCGTCTTTAGACATATGGATTGATCTTTTTGGGAAACTTGTCCAAGATCTGATGAACTCCGATTGAGATTGAAAATTTTGATCACACTTTGAAACACAGATTAGTACTGAAATCTACAACACAGTAACTTGTTAGTAGCAATAATCAACTTGACTCAGACAGTGAATAGACTTGTTGTTGATGTATTGCAGCAATCTCGATTAATGTGTGTGACAAACTCGAATGATCTAAGTATTTAAACTCGAATGAGTTTTGAGTGAAACTCGAATGGGTGTAGTGTAAAACTCGAATGAGTTTAGAGTAAAACTCGAATGAGCTTAATGTGAATCTCGATTGACTCTTGTGTAAAACTCGATTGAGTCTTGTGTAAAACTCGATTGAGTCATGTGTAAAACTCGATTGAGTCTTGTGTAAAACTCGATTAAGTCTTGTGTAAAACTCGATTGAGTTTGATCTGAAACTCGAATTTGTTTGAAAGACAACTCGAATGTGTTTACTGAAAAACTCGAATGAATCAAACTTGAAGGTTTGATGAGAAACTCGAGTGTGTTTGGATACAAGTTCTAACTTGAATTTCTTTTGAAAAACTCGAATAGTCTTTCACCCAAACTCGAATCAACTGGTTGTCAATTCGAGTAGTACAAGTTGTCAACTCGAATTAAAAGGTTGTCAACTCGAATTAAAAGGTTGTCAACTCGAATTAAAAGGTTGTCAACTCGAATATCACTTATATTCAACTCGAATAACCAAAATACTCAACTCGAATAACACACATGATGTGTATATTTCGAGTTTCTTAATATTTTCAGCTTTTTCAAGTCTGAAATTCAGATTAAATCCAAAAATTGTCCATTTTCACTCAAATTGTAATCGAAGGTGAGGTTTTTGAATACAAGCACTTTTTGTTAAACACCTTTGTGCAAAAATAGATCTAGGTTTAACTTTTTCAATGAAACAGTAGTCGTTTTTACACTTTTCAAAATTTAACAAAATTGCCTAGATCTTTTTCTGTGTTTTGTGAATCAATTCAAGTTTATATTCAATTGATTCGTCTATGAAACCTTTACCTTCGATCCAATTCTCACTGACAAAGATCAACATAGTAAAAACCCTTACTGATTTTAGGGTTTTTTCGAAAAAAATACTCAAGAACAGTAAGCAGTTTCGAAAATATTCAATCTCAGATCAGAAAAATTCACCCCTAAAGCTCTGATACCAATTGTGAAATTAAGTTTCTACCAATCAATCAACAATATGAAATTATCAAGAACAACAAATTGGAATTAACACTGACCGAATGATTATATTGATGAACAAATTGATTACAAACGATGTCAGAGAATCTTCAAGATCAGCTGCCCTTTTCCAGAGATTAATCCGTACAAAATGTAACTTTTCAGATCTATATTAAAATAGAAAGTCAAAGATACTATATATACAATTCTACTAACTATCAAGGAATACAAAATAGTCCCTAGACTTTGTTTTCATCAACTAAAACATATCCTAACAGCAACCAACGTAGATGTTTAAAAAAGATTGAAATAAGAAAATACGAAGTTGAAGGGTGTAAGGTGCAAATGGGACAAGATAACAGATAAAAAGGGAGAATTTTATTATTCATTTTAACCGTTCACTATCTCTCTCCTCTTCACCGTCTCTCTCTTCTCTCTCTAAGAACTCTCACGGATTCAAAACCAAGATCATAAGAAACGATGAATTGAAGGCTAAAGAGTTGGATTCAAGCTGCAAATACGAAGCTATAGCCATTACAATTAACGATTTGAGGTAATACTTATTCAAAATTATGATTTTTGAAGTTTTTGTGTTTGGTTTTAGAAAGAACCGAATCACATATTTAAGTTATAAGATGTTATTGTATGTTGGAAATTCTTATGAATATGTTTAAATCGAGTATGAGGGATGTTGTGTGCCAAATTTCAGAATCTGATTCACCCTCTAAGTGTGATTTTTTGAGATTTGGTGCGTGTTGTAATGGGTGTTCTTCGACAGTGAAGAAAAACGGACAAAAAGAACTGATTTTGGTACAATTAAGCTATGTTTTGTGTTATAAAGTGTTTAAAAGGGTACAAAGTTCATATCAATAGTTTCCAGTTACAAAACAGGCATAAATTGGCCAAAGTGAAATCTGGAAAAATATTAAAGTTATATAAGTATAAACTCTGATCTGATGAACACATCTCGGATCATGAGAAGTTCGGATCATAGGCAACTGGATGGAAAATCTTGAAAATCCTAAGTATAAACACAGATTTTGGATGACAGGCGATCTGAATTTCGGATCAAGCACCATCCAAATTTCGGATGGGTGTTACAAAGGAAATGCTAAGGATGGGACCTCTGGCCATCCGGATTTCGGGTTCATCTGAAATTCGGATGTGGTCCGATTTTTGGTTCTTTTTATGTAAGGTCACCTACCTACGGATCTGATCTTGACGTGACACCTTCCAACGAGTGCGGAATCCTCGTTAGGGGTTTCACGGATCGATCACACACACGGAAACCGGAGACTAACACAATGATAACCATCACAACGAACGACCCGACACGTGTATCTCTCCGAAATGACTCACTGAAATCTTCACAAGTTCATAGTGCACAATACGAGCTCTGAACACTAATCTCTGCAAAAGTCTCTAATGAAAATGGATTAACTCTTAATTATAGAGCTTAGATTTAAACTTAGCTCAGACAAGTTCGTTTAGGCCCAAGCCCACGAACTTGTCCACTTACATGTTCAAACTTAGCTCTACTAAGTTCAAACCCTAGCCTTTGAACTTGTTCTTGAACTTATTCTTGAACTTATGTTTGAACTTATTTTTGAACTTATGTTTGAACTTATCTTTGAACTAATGTTTTAACTTATGTTTGAACATATCTTTTAACTTAAGTATACATCAATCACAAACAAGATCAAGCATATATAACCAAGATCAAACATATGTATTAACTTGTAATTACAAAGCCTGAACTATTACAAAAGACTATTTACACTTAGACTGCTATCGTCACACAGGATGCACTAACAGACTCCCCCTTGACAATAGCTTCTAACTAGATATTCAGTTAATCTATAGTGCTAGGCTTATTCAAAATGCTACCAGCATACAAACCCTGTTCTACACACACCTTTACAACCTTCTGGTACTTCTTGCCTTCTGATCTCCAACCTTCGTGAAAATAGATTGGTTGCTCATGAAGTTTCTGCAAGTCGCCCTGAGACAGGTTTACGAGGTGCAGAGGGTCATATACTTTCAAAATAACTCTGTCGTCATGATCTTCCATCACTGCCTCTACTGTCTCATTGTCAACGAACCACCACTTCATATTCGTGAGAACATCCTGTGGCATTGGTTTCAATGGAACCTTCTTCAGACATCGAACTGGTTTATAAAACATCTTCATCCAAGGTTTTCCGGTCAATGGATCTATACTTGACTCATCCATTACCCTCTTTCCTTCCCTTGGCTTTATTCTCTCAAACCTTCCAGATCGACCTTCTTTTCTTATAATTCTAACTATCACTTCTGCGTACTGGTCGTCTCCTAGGTTTATCAGATTCTTCCATGCCAGTTCCTTTACTTCACATTTCGACAGTGTATTGAATACTTTTAGCTTTCTCTACAGGTTTTGGAGTCCATCTCGTCTCTTAAGCACAAAAAGTTGTAATTCTCTGTCGAACAACCAACTGAGAATGCCTCCAGATAGTTTCCCTGGACTTGGCAATCTCATCTTCTCTTTCACAGCTAACTCAGACTTCTTTTCTTCTTTTCGGAACCAAATTTGTCTCTTCTCTTCATTCGTTAGCTCTTTATCCTTTTCTTGAGTAGCATCATCATCCGATTCATCATTTATTGTTGACTTCAGAACGTCTAAGTCTATCGGATTCTGGTCTGTGTTTACGTATTGCTCAGTAACTGTTTGACCCTAGATGACGAACTCGTCAGCTTCGTCTTCTTCATCTACAAATACTTCAGCGTTTGGGTTCCATTCAGAAACATTTTCTGGGATGAACTCTCCTTCCTCGAGTTCTTCCAACTCATCTTTAAAATCAAAGTTCATCTCGTCGTCAATCAATATCGGCGAAGGCTCCAATTATTTCTTGATCGACTAACTCTAACGTCTCTGGAGCGTTGCCTTTATCCTGACTTCCTCCTCCTCCTCTCCCAGATGATTCCGGCTCCCCCTGAATCTCAGCTTGTTGAGCAGTTTCACGTGGAAGATCTGCTAGCTCACTGTATTTTTGCGTGCTGGGGTCACCTTCTTCATCATCATCTCTTCTTTGGACTCTTCTTAGCTCATCTTCTCTGCAACTGCTCTCCCCCTGAGCTTAAAAACCTTTCATTATTTGCTTCACCAGGGTCTGTAGAGTCAGGATTTGAGACCACTGAGTCATCATCGCTTCTTGTTGAGCCGCTACTGTCGTCTGTAACTTTGCATTTTCTTGTTCCAGGCTTGAGTTATGCTGCTGCAACTCGTTAACGGCTTGAGATAGCTGGAATATTTGGACTGTCTGGAAGTCTACCTTGCTCTTCAACTCCGTGAACCACTGTTTTTCAGTGAATGGAGTTGAAGTGGATGGAATTGTAGTGGATGTGGATGGAGCGGCGGATGCGGCAGATGGAATCGTAGTGGAAGTATACGGAGCTCCCTGACTAAAGCGTTGTCTTTTTGCCCTTTGTTGTGTGGCAATTGTTGCTTCTTCTTCAAAATTAAAATTGGCATCTCCTTCCTCTTCGTCACGAAGTACAGGACGTGACATCTTTCTTCTACTAACAACAACTCTTGATCCATATCTCCCAATAGTGACTGCTGGATCTTCAGCTTCTTCCTCTTCGGAGCTAGATTCTGATTCATATACAGAGGCGTCTCTACTTGACCTTCAACCTCTTCACGAGTCTCTGTTCCTGTTGTGCCTTCGCTATCAGCTGTTGGAGGCTGATATTCATCAATCTCGATGAATATGTCATCCATGCCGGTTGGGGGTTCCAAAATCTCTTGAACAAGTTGTTCTGCTATGTTCTCTTGACCTGCGGCTCCTTGATCCCAAATTTCCTGCAGCGTCTGTTCCCTTTGGTCGAGTTGTGGTGCCGAAGTCGATGGCCTACCTGCCTCTGTAGTAGATCGGGAACGGAGAATAGCTCTAGCGACCAGAGTGCGCCTAGCCGGTGCTTGCTGTTGTTGAGGTTGCTGCAGCTGCGGTTGTTGTTGGGGTGCTTCACCTATCCAGTCATCCCCTTCGGGAGCAACAAACTCTGGATCTATAACGGCACCAAAAAGAGGAGCCACCTGTTGCCTGACTTGCTCAGCCCTTCGAGCATTGTGGGACTGGCAGTCAGGCAAATATCCGCTTATCTATGATGGCAACGCTAGTTTGCTCTGGGAGCGTTGGCAGGTCTGGCAGGAAATGGCGAATGATGATCATTATGAAGCGAGGATATATGAGAAACCTTCTCTGGTGGGAGAAGAAATTTGATGAACAAAGTCCTCGAAGAACATTTCCGAGAAGCTGAATGCTTTATTGTAGACAAGTGAGATCATTGCAGACTGCAACTTTGACACCATTGTGTCGAATCCTGCTTTCTTTGGCGCAAAGCACACCATGATCATGTGGAAAAATATCTCCACTGGCCAATAGGCCGCTCTTCACGTAAAACGCCTTGGTTATGTCCTGAGCATAACCCATTCGGAGAAAGGCAGCTTGCCTTATGGGCATCGGAAAGTCGATAGGGCCAGCTTCTTGATCTTCTGTCCCCAATTGCAAAATTTGGCGCAAAAGATCCGCAGAAAAGGCTATCGGACGTCCACCTACTCTAGTACGCAAAACTGTAGGGGTAACTGTGCAGTCCACTTGCAGATGTTGCTAAAATTGCCTCACGTATGTGAGAATGATTGACAGATTGTGCGTTAGCGCATAAGACACCCTTGATTGTGTCAAAAACTCGATCATTTGACGGTATGGCTGAGCCTCCGGAAGCTGGAGATCGACAGCCATTACCATATTATGCTTATTAAAAAATGCGCAGTCTCCCATATCTGCACACAAATTCATAAGAAAGTTAGAAATTAATTTAAAAACAAATTTGTGCTATTCGAACTTGTATAACTTCGAATTTGATTAAGTTTGAATTTTAACACATTCAAACTTACATAAATTCGAGACTGTACAACATTCGAACTTAATTAAGTACGAGACACCCATTCGAACATGACTGACTTCGAACTTATAGATATTTTAACAAGTTCGAACTTCTGACAAGTTTGAACCTAAAGAACATGTTCGAAGTCGGTCACTTTCAACCTCAAAACCATGATTTTGACCCTATTTGACTTAATTAACAGTAGAATCTAGTCCTAATAGGTTCTAATATAGGTTATGTATCTTTAATTTTAAATTTTTGTTTTTAAAACTTGTGATTTAAAGTCACCTAGTTTTAAATGACACAAAACTTAAAATTGGTCGATTTTAGCCACAAAAATGTCCTAAACTAACACGTACTAAGTATTGGATTGTTCAATACACCTAAATGTGTATATATGTTCGAGAAACAGTAGCAAACTTCGAGAAATAGGGACAAATTCGAAAATCCGATAAGTTCAAACAACAAGTTCGAGATCGCCGTAGGTAAGTTCGTGAGGATAAATTCGAGGGTAGATGACTTGAATGAAAAACTGTTGACCTATTTATATCCAACCACCTTCGAATTTAGGTTAAGTTCGAACTTCCTGCAAGTTCGAAATTAACTTTGAACTTGTCTGGGTTTCGAACTTAATTGAAAATTTTGAAAAATTCTTGAATAAAATTCAACTTTTTCACTTAACGGAATTTTCCCAACTTTGCAAAAACATTCACACTAAGCAACAGATTTTCACGCAATTTTTGTATTTCCAACTAAAAATGCATCCTAGTAACTTTGACATTTTCCTATTTATACAATAAAATAAAATAAAGTAAAGTAAAAATAAAATTAAATTGAATTACATTAACTCAATAATACTTTAAAGATAAAATTTATACTAAAAGAATATTTTTGCGAGATAATCAAAGAAGGTTCAATCAGATAGCGGTGTCAAACGCACTTTCAGTATTTCACTTTCACACTTAGGAATTTTTTTATTCCTTTGATTGTAAGTCGTGATATACATTCCAAGTCGATTGTCGGTATGTTTTTCCCTTTAAACATTCAACACTTTGGAACTTCCTTTGGCCTTTTTATATATCAAGAAACTACCTTACGTGTCTCATGCTTAGATATACTTCTATGATCAAGGCAGACACACAATGATTATAATTTTTTGGTATTGCAAATTTTCTTTAAAAGGCAAACGTCAGACACAGTTTTGTATTTACATATAACAGAGTGTCTTAGTTAGTCTTAGAGTTCCTCTTAAGTTAGCAAGACAGCGGTGACAGGTCTGTACTCATGTACAACAAAGCGAGTTATCTTGCTAGCTTAAGTCAAAACAGCGGTGACGGGTCTGTACTCACGTACAACAAAGCGACTTGTTTTGACTTCCTTTTCTTTTCAAAACTTTTTCTTTCTTTGTTTTAGATGTATTTTGATGTTGCTATACATCCCCCAAATAAATTTGCATATCTCATTTATTATCATTGTCTGTATGTCTCTAACATAGAAATTAGGACCTTTTGGTCATACATCTAAGTTAGTTACACATATGACATTTTCTTGATTATTTTATTAGCTGTTAGGATTTCCTTCATGTATTATGCTTACCAACATATCAGACAAGAGTGTGTATATCACTCAGATTTTAAGGTACATTATGTGTGAGAGCTTAACACTTAGATTTTGTTAGACTGTGCTAATTTTCGTCACTTTGAACCTATGATTCTAAGACTTAACTCATTTTTCGATATTCTCTTTTTTTGAAATTTTTATGATTTTCTCTCTTTTTTCTTTTGTTTTTCACTTTTAAGAAAAATAAGTTGATAAACTTACCTACTAACTTACCATAAAAATAAAGAAAATCTACTAGACTACTAACTTACTTTAAAAAGAAAGAAAAACTACTAAGGTCAAGTTACTCTAGATTGCGCATGCCATTTAATTGAACTAACAACTCAAAGCGTGACTTATCAAATGCTTTAGTGAATAAATCTGCATTATTGTCTTCCGTTGCAACTTTTACCAGTTTTATCAAATTCTTTTCAGCATAATCACGTATGAAATGATGTCTTATGTCTATGTGCTTTGTTTTACTGTGTTTAACTGGATTATTGGTTATAGCAATTGTTGATTGATTATCTATCCTAATGGGAGTATGAGTATAAGTCAAACCATAATCCCGAAATTGTTGTTGGATTCACAAAACCTGTGAACAGCAACTACCAACAGCTACATACTCGGCCTCGCACGTTGATATGGCTACCGAAGTTTGTTTCTTGCATTGCCAGGATATGAGTCTCCTTCCAAGGAACTGACAACCTCCATATGTTGATTTCCGGTTCAAGCTACATCCACCATAGTCAGAGTCCGTGTATGCCTCCAAATCCAGATCTCCATCAGCATGATACCAAAGTCCCAACTTCGGTTTCGACTTCAGGTATCTTAGAATTCGCTTCACGGCTTTCATATGCATCTCCTTGGGATTTGCTTGAAACCTTGCACAAATACACACAACAAACATTATTTCAGGTCTAGAAGCAGTTAAATACATAAGTGACCCGATCATGGCCCGATATAGAGTCGGATCCACATCAGTATCACTTTCTGTACCCGGTCCAAGATTTTAATTCACTTGATCGGAGTACTAAAGTGTGCGGTCAGCTTTGTTCCTTCCATTTCGAAGCGCTCCAAAATGTCGTAGACATACTTCGTCTGATGGATAAACATTCCTTCTTTCCTTTGTTCAACTTCCAAACCAAGAAAGAAATTCAGCTCTCCCATAGCACTCATCTCAAACATCGACTTCATGACCTTTTCAAAGTCTTTGCACATCTGCTCATTTGACGACCCGAAGATGATGTCGTCTACGTACACTTGTACTAAGATAAAGTCTTCTCCTTTTCTTTTCACGAACAATGTACTATCAATTCTCCCTCTCTCAAACCCATTGTCCAAAAGATGAGTTGACAGTGTCTCATACCAAGCCCTTGGTGCCTGATGCAATCCATACAGAGCCTTATCAAGTCGATATACTCTGTCGGGATACTTTGGATCAGTAAACCCTGGCGGTTGTTCGACGCACACCAATTCATTCACCTCTCCGTACAGGAATGCACTCTTGACATCGAGTTGGTATACTTTAAACCCTTTGAAGGATGCGAAAGCTAGAAACAAACGAATTGCCTCAAGCATCGCCACTGGTGCAAACACTTCGTTATAATCAATTCCCTCTTCCTGGTTGAATCCTTTTCCCACATGTCTTGCCTTGTTACGAGTAACTATACCCCGATCATCCCTTTTGCACTTAAAGACCCATTTGGTCCCTATTGCAACTTCTCCTCGAGGTAACGACACTAACTCCCATACTTCAAGCTTTCGGATCTGAGACAGTTCCTCTTGAATGGCTTCAACCTAAGAATTATCTTTCAGTGCCATTTGAACATTCTTTGGCTCTACTTGTGAGATAAAACACGGGTATAAACACGTGTGAAAGGCCTCGGAGTCGTTGATCATAGATAACAGTACCGTGTTATTAATCACACTACTCCTAGTTCTCGCACCGGTATTTGGATTCCTTATGATACTCTCAATTGGATGATCCTTGTTTATCTTTGATGTCTCAATCTCATCGACATGAAGATTATCTCCTAAGTTTGATCCTCTTTCACCTAACGGGGGTATGGCTTCAGACGGTATATTCTCTTCCTCATGATTACTATCCTCGGAGTTAGAATTATTAGTCTATTTCTCAAGTAGGTAATTCAGGTTCATTCTCTGTTGGAGACCCATCTTATGTCGTTGTAGGCTCAGAATTTGATGGAAAGCTTCACTTTGGAAAACCTTGGTAGTCGTTATTAAGGTTTAATGATGAGTGGTCATTTTCCACTGTACCTGCATTTCCACTAAACGGTATGTTAAATGATTTAAACAAAGAGTCATAATCAAATAACCATTCAGGACCAGTTTGGGGTTCATGTAAATAACTTGATACATCTATGTTAAACACAATCTCAATCGAACCATTTGTTTTGTTAAAAACCCTTTTGTTTGGTGAGTTATGGACATAACTTTGGAAGTATCCTTCGTCAGCCTTTTCACAAAACTTAGGTTGATGTTTTGTTTTCAATAAAGTACATGGTACCCCAAACGGTTCAAAGCCACTTAAATTTGGTGGTCTTTTATTCAGAATTTCATAACAGGTTTTGTTCAATGATTTGACAGTAAAGACTCGGTTTAAAACATGACATATGGTATTCACTGCCTCCCCCCAAAATATGGTAGGAAGCTTTGAATCCAAGAGCATGGTCCTTGCTGCCTCAATCAAAGTCCTGTTCTTACGTTCTGCCACCCCATTTTATTGTGGCTCATAAGGTGCACTAAATTGATGCACTATGCCTTTGGATAGGCAATATACACCAATTACTGTGTTTTTAAATTCAGTTCCGTTATCACTCCTGATACGTTTTACCCTTGTTCCGTATGAGTTCTCAACTTGGTCTAAGAACCCAATCAGCTTTCCCGTTGTTTCGTCCTCTGTACCTAAAAAGAAAACCCAAGAGAAACATGAGTAATCATCAGTGAAAACTAAACAATACCAACTACCACATACGCTCCTTTTGTTGATTGGACCGAAGAGATCCATATTCAGCAAATCGAAGGTGGAAGCTATCAAGTTCTGAGTCTTTGACTTGTGTGACTTCTTATGTTGTTTTCCCTTCTTACACGGGACACACTTGTCATCGAACTAAAAAATCTTCAATGGAACACCTTGCACCAGACCATGTTTAGTGATGTAATTCATTTTCCTTAGGTGCAAGTGTGCCATGCGTCTGTGTCATAGAATAGATTCTGATTCTAAAGCTTTGGAGAGTAGACAAATTGTTCCCATCGAAGAGTCTGATATGTTCATGTCCATCATGTACAGATCATTCTTCCTTGGGGCTCTCATCATGATCCATTCTTCAGGTATTTTAAATCCTGGCTTCAGCACTAACGCTTTAATTTCAGTGAAGATTACTGAATTCTTCTTATCATAGATCTGAGATACACTAATGAGATTGTGATCAAGTTTATCAACATGGTAAACTTGATCAAGTGTGATTGTCCCATTAGTGACCACTCCATTTCCAGTAATATGGCCTCCTTGTTCCCAGCGAATGATACAAAACCCTTGTTCCCTCCCTTGAAGTCTGTGAGTAGACTCCTTTCCCCAGTCATGTGACGAGAGCAACCACTGTCGACGAACCACTTGTTGTAAAGACCTGTAGTTAGCTCCTGCACATGAAAGAGAACAAGTTGTATCACGGGGAACCCAAGCCATGACTGACTTGGTAATACCATTCTCATCCACATACGTGAACTCCTTCAAATACCCATCTCTCCTTTCAGGTGACTTGGGTTTGATTGAGAACCCAATGCGGTGCTGAGTGATTAAGATTTACTCTTGGCCTTTGGGTTGGCATTTGTTGTTGATCCCTTGAATAGTTTCGATTATAATGCATTTCAGTTTGATATCCCTGGGCTCTACCCGGTGTCTGTTGTCTTTGAGGAGTAAGAGACCTAACTGGAGTGTAAGTCCTTTTAGGTGTTGTACTCCTATAGGCTTGTGGTGGTCCTGACCTAGACTGATTAGGGACTCTATTCGGAGAACTAGACCTAACCACTTCTTGCTGTCTGACCGACACCGGTATTTGTTTAACAGGTATCCTAGATGTTGCACTTACATTCTTCTCTAAATGTTGAGAACTACTAGTGCTGGCAATACTAGGTACTGGTTTTAGGATTGGTTGTTCTGGCTTTCTTGTAGTAGGTCTAGACTCTAGTTTAGAGGGTGTAGACTCCACTTTCTTATAAGGACAGCTAGACGCAACATGTCCCTTCTCGTGACATCTAAAGCATGACATCTTATCAATCGACTTCTTATAAGTGCCCTTTGATTTAGGTGTCTCACTAGTGTCATTTTCTTTCGTTTCAACTATAGTGATTACTTCCTCTTGCTGATTACAAATTTCAGGTTTAGCTTCTCCTAGTATTGTGTCACTAGTAGACCGCATAAACTTGACTTTCTTAATCTTAGAGGCCGTGTTAGACACCTTAGTTGACTTATCCTTATCAGATTCGATTCCAGATGCTACCTCTGATTTGACCGGTTCATTGAATTTATCCTGAGGTTAAGGCACATAGTTATTGTTGAATGGTGGGGGACTCTCTTAATAATCTAATCCAACTAATTTCTTAGACTGCCGTTGAGCTTCTAAGATCTTCCCTAGGTTTAGAGATGAGTTCCTAAACTTTTCAAGCTTACTATTTACCTCAGCAACCTTAACTCTTGATTCTGCTAGTTCTACATCCTTAATGGTAAGTTCTTTGGTTAGAGCTTCAACATGCTTATACATGAGTTCTATCCTGACACATTGTTCACTTAATTTGTCTTTTAGAACTATGACATCCTGAGCATCAGCTTTCAGCTTATTCCTTAGATCTTCCTTAATATCTAAAAGAATAGCATTATCTAATTTTAGCGATTGGATTTGAGCAGTTAAGTTGTTATGTGTTTCTAGTACTAAGTTTAACCTATCATTTAAAGTAACACTTGAAACACATAAATCATGAAATGTAGAAAAGTTTAGAGTTACCTTTTTGTGATCCGATTCCACGTTAGCCATTTTAGCAGCAAACTCCAGAATGGACTGCTCCTCTAACTTTTCCACCAACAAAGGACTTGTATCATTCTGCTTGGTGTCCTCTGCAACTTCTTCAGCTCTATCATCCCCAGTCTCAGTTACTTCAGCCATAAAGGCTCTAGCATTTGACTCTGGATGAGTACTCCAATCATAAGTTCCATCAAGCTGTCTATTAGATGACACATTAGTTAACAGACCAGCGATGGCTGCTTGATTTCCAGAACCACCAGATTGATATCTCCCTTGAGTCTGATTCTGATAGTTCTCTACTTTTGGTCTTTGACACTCTCTTGCAAAGTGTCCCAATCCTTGGCAATTGTAACACTTAACCTTTGATTTGTCAAAACCAACCTTGCTGTTGCCTAAGTTTAGATTTCTTCCTATTCTCTTCATAAACCGCTTGACCCTTTGAGTCACCATGGCCAGTTGCAATTGTAGGTCCATTTATTCCAAGTCATCAGGATCTACCTGATCGTAGTCTTCTTCCCATAACGCAGGATCGTTTATCTTCCCTTGAACGCATTTGTTGTACGCTGCGACAAATGAAGCTAAAAGATTCAGATGATCTTCAGCCGATTTTGCGCTCATTGGCATCTTTGTGTATCCTTGGGATGTAGACACTGAATGATTTGATTTTTCTTCTAGTTTGGAAAACCCTAAGAATGCCCTGCTACTAGATTCCTCTATCTCCACTGGAATGGATTCTTCTCCCGAGAAGAATGTTGTGGCCCCCGACTTCAGTTCACCAGTAATTGACGGTTTTTACTATCCAAAATACATTTCTAGATCTTGAACCTGTTCAAACTCCCGTTCTTTCTTCTGTAACTTGAAGTTATAAGCCCTCAGTGTTTCAATTACACCTTCAAGAGTGAGAGTCTCAAACTTCTCTTCGTCATGCTTTATTAAAGCTGTGTACATTTCCCACTTCGCCGGTAAAGCATCTAGAAGCTTTTCTATCTTCTCAGTCTCTTGATAATCGACATTGTGATTGTCAAGCTCAGTTAACAGATGATAGAATCTAGTGATTGTCTCATCTAATGTCTCATTCTTCAAAGCCTTGAAAATAGCAAACTGCTGTTTCAGCATCTCAGTTCTACCCTTGCGAACCCTTGGATTTCCCTCACACCACTTCTCTAGAGCATCCCTTAGCTCTTTAGAAGTCCTATGATTTCTTAAACTGTGTAGAATTTCTTGAGGTAACGCCATCTGGATAATTGAGAAATCTCGGTTCTCGGCCTCATAAAGTTTCTTGTCATCATCTTTCATATTCTGATAAGTTAAGACTCGTTGTCGGCCCTCTAACTCTTGCGTAGGAGGAATATATCCCTCATCGATGCATATCCACATACGCATGTCGTTGAATCGAGCAAAATCAGCAAACCTATCCTTCCACCAATAGTGGTCCTCCAATTTCATCAGCTTTGGCGGAGAATTTGCTTTGCCGACCTCGTGGTCCATTTCTATAAATTTTTGCAAACTCGACATTCTTTCTAAACTTTTTATTTTCGAACTTAACCAATTTAATTTAAAAACTAATTTAAAATAAACCCTTCGAACTTAGATAAGTTCGAATTAATTAAATTTTAAATTCATTTGAAAATTAAATTCAAATTTCTTTAAGTTCGAACTCAACAAGTTCGAATGACCGCAAGTTCGAGAAAACCCTAGAAATTCTGACAAATTCGAACTTCTGACAAGTTCGAAGAAACCTTAAATTGCTGATAAGTTCGAATCTGGCAAGTTAGTTTCTGACAACTTTGAATCTGACAAATTCGATTCTAACAAGTTCGAACCTCAGCTAAATTCAAATGAAGCCCTAAATTGAGTTCGTAAGGAACGTATTCTGACAAGTTCGAATGGACCCTAATACCCCCTTAAGTTCGAGCGCCGCAAGTTTGAAAAACGGCCAAAAATTCGATTTTTTAAGATTCCAGATTAAACCAATGTTTTTAAGATTAAAAACAATGATTTCGACTGAAAAATTGAACTAATATGAATTTTTCTCCGTTTCCTTGCTTGTAGAACTCAGAAAACTAAGAAAACGTGATTTTTCTGGTAAGAACGTCAAGACACCAAGAATGTTGTATGAACACGATGAACACTCTTTATGGCTTTGATACCACTTGTAAGTCACCTACCTACGAATCTGATCTTGACGCGACACCTTCCAACAAGTGTGGAATCCTCGTTAGGGGTTTAACGGATCGATCACACACACGGAAACCAGAGACTAACACAATGATAGTCATCACAACGAACGACCCGACACGTGTATCCCTCCGAAACGACTCACTGAAATCTTCACAAGTTCGTAGTGCACAATACGAGCTTTGAACACTAATCTCTGCAAAAGTCTCAAATGAAAACGGATTAACTCTTAATTATAGAGCTTATATTCGAACTTAGCTCAGACAAGTTCGTTTAGGCCCAAGCCCACGAACATGTCCACTACATGTTCGAACTTAGCTCTACTAAGTTAAAACCTTAGCCTTTGAACTTATTCTTGAAATTGTCTTTGAACTTGTTCTTGAACTTATTCTTGAACTTATGTTTGAACTTATCTTTGAACTTATGCTTGAACTTATCTTTGAACTTATGTTTGAACTTATCTTTGAACTTATGTTTGAACTTATCTTTGAACTTAAGTAAACATCAAACAAACAAGATCAAGCATATATAACCAAGATGAAACATATGTATTAACTTGTAATTACAAATCCTGAACTATTACAAAAGACTATCTACACTTAGACTGCTATCGTCACACAGGATGCACTAACATTTTACTTAACTTTTCAGAATCAAATTTTAAGCAGATACTAACACTAATTCACTATTACACTGACATAACAGGATCTTTGTGGTGTTGTCTAACACACATTGATTCAGAGCCAAATTGCACATTATAAAACCACGGTGAGTAATAGATTATTATTCGAACATTTATTGTCTTTGCATTCATTTACTTTTCAATGGCATGTTCCTGTTGTTCAATATACATCAATTGGCACTCACATGTTATTCATTGTTATGATGCACACTCGTACTTGACATGTGACAAACATGTAGCCAGCGTGCATTTGAAAGTGCATCTTATAATTCATCCTTGCACTGCATGATGATTACTCCATAATCTGATGTGACCTGGACTGGGGCTGACAGCAGGCCACTGTCGGGGACTGATCATCCCATACACTTTCGTGGTCAGGTTCGGCACATCCTCGATCAGCATATTGAACTGCCAAACCCCATGCTTGCACTGCATGGTTTTCACTTGTTATGGGGCTTGCACTACCCATTTCCACACTAGTTTGTAAAGAAATTTATGTTGAATGATTAATCTATTATCTCACTAAGCATTAGCTTAACCGTTGACTTTCAATGTTTTCAGGCAAAGGAAAAGGTGTAGCTGGGCCTTCCAATTAGGCTATCATTCTCAATTTTCCCGGAGACCTTAAGCTTATTGGTACATGGATAATATAGCTTTGGGGCTGGGATTTTTATGCTTTCAAAAAAATTTATGATGATGTAATAGTTAGTCTATGACACTGTAGTCTTATACATTTCTTGCTTTAGTGTGGAGCTACTTAAAACTGCTTTAAGTTTATCAATTTAATTACATGTTAATGTTATGGTTGTTGGTTGATCATGGTGTTATCAATTATATCACTAATCAAGAAGGATGTCTCAGTTTGGTATCAGAGCATTTCTTTGAGGTTTCAAGTTTCCACGAGGACTTGGACTCAAACTTAGGTTATGATATTAGAATGGACTCCTAAGAAATGATCTGAACTAGGGGTGTTCATAAATATCCGAATCCGGACATCCGAAATAAAAATCTGAAAATCCGATCCGAAACTATCCGAAATTTCAGATATCCAGATTTTCGGATATCCGAAAATCGGATATCCGAAATTTCGGATTCGGATAGTAAAATTTCAGCTTTTCGGATATTCGGATAATCCGATATCCGAAAATCCAAAAAAAAATATTATTTTTAAAATTTTTTTATATCTCTAGTGTTGATTGTTTACATAGTATTGAGTGTTTATTATTATTCTAATATATATTTTTTAGTTTTATCTTGATATTATAGATTTATTAACTAATATTTTTATGTATTTTAGTTTTTTTAGTCGTTTTGAGTAAAATAATTCCGGATACATTTAGTTTGTGATATATTTATTTTTAATATCTACTTGGATATATGAATTTGTATTTTAGATATTTAAATATTTGATTTAATTTTAAAAAAAAATTAAGAAAATATGAATTTTCGGGTATTTTTCGGATATTCGGATAATCCGATATCCGAATCCGAAATTTCGGATTCGGATAGCAAATTTCACTATCCGAAAATTCGGATATCCGGTTTTGAACACCCCTAATCTGAACTAAGATAGGATTGACATGAACCACGAGGATAATTAAAAGGGTAACTGCAAACACTAGGACTCAGAAATAAATGTTCTAAATATTACTTGTTATATTTCAGAACATGTCAGGAGACGATATGACTACTCAGCAGATGTTCCAGATGATGCAAATTCTAATGGAACAGAATAACGAGTTACAAGCTAAAAGAATGGCTGAGCAGGCTCAGTCATTCGCCGATCAGTTAAGGGCCAGAGACGAGGCTGAGGCCAAGCGAAAGGCTGACAAAAGAAAGAACAAGGAACAACAACAACAAATGGAAAAAGAGGATAGACAAGAAGACATTGGTTCTTCTAATAAAGCAAAGGGATGTAGGTTTAAAGACTTCCAAAGTAATGAGGCCGTTACTTTCGATGGAACTGGCGATGCCGTGACGGCATTGGAATAGATTACAACGACGGAAAGAACCTTCCAAATCAGCGACTGCGCTGATAAGGACATGGTTTGGATTGCAACTGCAATGTTCGCAAGGGACGCAGTCATGTGGTGGGATGCCATGATCAATGTGCTGACGATGGAGGTAGTGTCGCACATGTCGTGGAGTGAGTTCAAGGAAGTATTTTCTCAATAATACTGGCATGCCGATGAAAAGCGCTGTCTAGAGGTGAAATTTTTAAATCTGACTCAAGGAACAAAGACAGTCACTCAATACGCTGTCGAGTTCACTCGTTTAAGTTTGTTTGCACCCCATCAAGTCGATACGGAGGAAAGGAAGATATGTCGGTTCGAGGCCAGTTTGAATTATGTGATACGTCGAACGATGAGCAGCGTTTGGTACACAACTTTTGCTGGTATGTTGGAGGCTGCTCGAAATGTGGAGCAGATTGTGTTGCTATTCGGGTATGTCATGGGGTCAACTGCTGCAGTACCGACTTAACCGTCGCCGCCAAAATGGCACCGGGAGTCTGGATCATCCCGATCCTCACCCCAGTCCAACAAACCATGCGTACTCACCAAAGAAAGGAAAGGTCTTTTCGGCCAATACTGAAATGAGAGACTGCATGAGGTATAGGAAAGCGCACTCTGGGGAGTGCAAAACTCAAGACATGTGTTTCTGTTGTGGGCAGAAAGGCCATCACTGGGAGCATTGTCCTCGAAAAGGCGATGCGTGCTACAACTGCCGTAGACTTGGCCACTTTTCCAAGGACTGCTTAAGACCCCCAAGAGATCAAAGTACTCAGCAATCAACCACAAGATCTTCTGGAGCTTCCACTACTTGTAGGGATCAAACTCAGAGGGCTCCAACAAGGGCTTTTCAGATCACAGCTGATGAAGCAAAAGATGACCCAGAGGTGGTCACTGGTACGTTCTTAGTTAATTCAATTCCTGCATGCATTCTATTTGATTCCGGAGCCAATCGTTCGTTTGTCTCCACTTCATTTGCTCGTCAACTAAACATGCCTACTTCAAATCTGCAATTTGTACTTGACATTGAGACTGCTAGCAATATGTTAGTTAAGACAAAGAAAGTATATAGGAATTGTACTTGACCAGATGTCTTTCCAAAAGATATCTCGGGATTGTCACCTGACCGTCAAGTGGAATTCCGTATCGATCTCATTCCTGGAGCTACTCCCATAGCAAAAGCTCCATATCATTTAGCTCCTGCTGAAATGCAGGAAATGATGAAACAGTCATAGGAGCTGCTTGACAAAGGCTTTATTCGCCCAAGTTCATCTCCTTGTGGTGCTCTCCTGTATTGTTGGTCAAAAAGAAGGACGGCACATTGCGTATGTGCATTGACTACCAAGAACTCAACAAGGTTACAATCAAGAACAAATACCCTTTGCCCCGGATTGATGATCTCTTCGACCAGTTTCAAAGCGCTAGTTACTTCTCGAGGATTGATCTTCGATCGGGATATCATCAGCTCAAATTCCACCAAGAAGATATTCCTAAAACGGCTTTCCGAACTCGTTACGGACACTACGAGTTTCTGGTGATGCCGTTCGGTCTTACAAATGCGTCGGCTGCTTTCATGGATCTCATAAATAGATTTTGCCGGCCAATGCTCGATAAATCCGTCATCGTGTTCATCGATGACATTCTAATATATTCAAAGACTAAAGAGGATCATGCAACACATCTGAGAGAATTGCTAGAGTTGTTGTGCAAAGAGCGACTTTATGCCAAATTCTCAAAATGTGAGTTCTGGTTGAGGCAGGTACATCTCAACATTCGAAACAAATTCCTTGATTCCTTTAATCAATTGCAAACTTTTGTTAGCTTGCTCCTTCTCAACATTCAATTCAGATCCAATTCTTGGGGCACGTGATATCTAGTGTTGGTATTGTTCTTGATCCGGCAAAGATCGAGGCTATCCACAACTGGGAATCACCTCGTAATGCCTCTGAGATCCGCAATTTTTTGGGATTGGCTGGTTACTACCGCCGATTCATCAAAGACTTTTCCAAGATAGCTGTTTCACTTACCAAGCTTACTCGCAAGAACGCAACTTTCATTTTGGAAATGGAACAACAAACGGCTTTTGTTGAAGAAGATATTAAGTGAAGCACCGGTTTTGGCCCTGCCTGAGGGAAATGAAGACTTTATAGTCTACACAGATGCATAGGCCATGGGGCTTGGAGCAGTATTGATGCAAAGAGGAAATGTCATAGCATACGCTTCAAGACAACTCAAACCTCGTGAGAAAGACTACTCTACTCATGACTTGGAATTAACTGTTGTGACATTTGCTCTAAAGCTTTGGAGACACTGTCTTTACGGGACCAAATGTCAGCTCTACACTGACCACAAGAGTTTAAAGTATATATTCAGTCAGAAAGACTTGAATATGAGGTAACGGATGTCTATGGAGCTGATCAAAGATTACGACTGCGAAATCTTATACCATCCTGGAAAGGCAAATGTGATGGTAGATGCTTTGAGTAGGAAAGCTTACTGCAAAGCTTACTGCTATGCCTTGACTTCTACAACACTGACGTCAACCATCATCGATGGTATAAGGGCTGCTCAACTGCAGACTTTAAAGGAGGAGAATGTTAAGGATGAAAACGTCAGAATCCAACTATTACTACTACAAGATGACGAAACCGGACTAAAAGGTGTGTATGGCAGAATATGGGTTCCAAAGTCAAGTGGTATGCGGGAAGTCATTTTAGAAGAAGCTCATCAATCTAAGTTCTTAATTCACCCTGGTAGCACAAAAATGTACAACGACTTGAAAGCTGATTTCTGGTGGCCGAGGTTGAAAAGAGACGTCGGTCAATACGTGGAGAAGTGCAGAACTTGTCGTTTGGTCAAAGCGGAGCACCAACAACCCTATGGTAGTATGCAACCTCTTCCTATTCCAGAATGGAAGTGGGGCCATATTACTATGGACTTCATAACCAAGCTGGCCAAAACTCATCGTCAACATGATTCCATTTGGGTCATTGTTGATCGCCTAACCAAATCCGCTCACTTCATACCTATCAGAGAAACTTACTCTCTGGACCGTCTAGCCCAAATATACCAAAACAAAATCGTTACAAGACACGGTGTTCCCAAGTCTATTGTCTCTGACAGAGACAGTAGATTCACTTCAAATTTCTGGGTTGCCCTGCAAAACGGTCTTGGTACTCGTATCGCAATGAGTACTACATATAGACCCCAGTCTGATGGACAAAGTGAAAGAATGATTCTAACTTTAGAAGACATATTGAGAGCATGTGTCATGGATTTGGGTGGTAACTGGGATGATCACCTTCCATTGGCTGAATTCTCCTACAACAATAGTTACCATTCAACAATCAAAATGGCACAATTTGAGTTTCTATATGGGAGAAATTGTAGGACTCCAACTTGTTGGAGGGAATCAGGAGAAACGCCGATCGTCGGGCCAACTTTGCTATAAGAAACAAATGAAAAGATTCAACTCATCCGTCAATATATGAAAACGGTGCAGGGTCGACAAAAGAACTATCACGATCGCCGTCATAAAGCCATAGAGTTTCAAAAGGACGATTGGGTCTATTTAAAGGTATCTCCGATGAATGGTGTCACAAGATTCGTTAAGCGAGGAAAGTTATCTCCTCGGTTTGTAGGACCCTTTCGGATACTTGAAAAGTTGGGACCAGTCGTATCACTTGGACTTACCGGAAGAACTATCGGGAGTTCACCCCGTCTTCCATGTGGGCTATTTAAGAAAAAGTCTGGTGCCCGAGAGGGAACCATGGACTGATCACTCAGAAATAAAGGTTGATGAACGGCGAAGGTTCATTGATGAGTCGGAGTGCGTACTTGAGACCAAAGTCAAGAAACTTTGGAAAAAAAAAAAAAAAAGAAATCAAGATGGTGCTAGTCAAATGGAAGCATCATAGGGGAGCTAACCACACTTGGGAGTATAAAGAGGACATGAAGACCAAGTACCCAAGTTTATTTAGCGCAGCATGACTTCGCGGACGAAGTATAGGCATGGTGGAGCCCTTGCTGTAACATCCCTAATTATAAGCACTTGTAATATACAATTTAAGACTCAATTTAATGCATTAATGGAATTATTATTTCGGTTAAGTTCACAAATTTTAAATATTATAATTAATGAGGAGAAATCCTCATCGTAGTTTTTCGAGCAAGCATAACAATAAGGAACCAACATAGATGTTTAAAAATGATTGAAATAAGAAAATACGAAGTTGAGGGGTGTAATGTCCAAATGGGACAAAGTAACATATAAAAAGGGAGAATATTATTCATTTTAACCATTCACTCTCTCTCTCCTCTTCACCGTCTCTCTCTTCTCTCTCTAAGAACTCTCACGGGTTCAAAACCAATCTCATAAGAAATGATGAATTGATGGCTAAAAAGTTGGATTCAAGCTGCAAATACGAAGCTATAGCCATTACAACTAATGATTTGAGGTAATACTAATTCAAAATTATGATTTTTGAAGTTTTTGTGTTTGGTTATAGAAAGAACCGAATCACATATTTAGGTTATAAGATGTTATTGCATGTTGGAATTTCTAATGAATATGTTTAAATCGAGAATGAGGGATGTTGTGTACCAAATTTCAGAATCTGATTCACCCTCAAAGTGTGATTTTTTGAGATTTGGTGTTTGTTTTAATGTGTGTTCTTCGACAGTGAAGAAAAACGGACAAAAAGAACTGATTTTGGTACAATTAAGCTATGTTTTATGTTATAAAGTGTTTAAAAGGGTACAATTAAGTTCATATCAATAGTTTCCAGTTACAAAACAGGCATAAATTGGCCAAAGTGAAATCTGGAAAAATAATAAAATTATATAAGTATAAACTCTGATCTGATGAACACATCTCGGATCATGAGAATTTCGGATCATAGGCAACTGGATGGAAAATCTTGAAAATCCTAAGTATAGACACAGATTTTGGATGACAGGCCATCCGAATTTCGGATCAAGCACCATCCGAATTTCCGATGGGTGTTACAAAGGAAAATGCTAAGGATGGGATCTCGGGCCATGCGGATTTCGGGTTCATCCGAAATTCGGATGTGGTCGATTTTTGGTTCATTTTACTTAACTTTTCATAATCAACTTTTTAAGCAGATACTAACACTGATTCACTATTACATTGACATAACAGGATCTTTGTGTGTTGTCTAACACACATTTATTCGAACATTTATTGTATTTGCATTCATTTACTTTTCAATGGCATGTTCCTGTTATTCAATATACATCAATTGGCACTCACATATGATTCATTGTTATGATGCACACTCGTACTTGACATGTGACAAACATTTAGCTAGCGTTCATTTAAAAGTACATCTTATAATTCATGCTTGCAATGCATAATGATTACTTCATAATCTGATGCGACCTGGACTGGGGCTGACAGCAGGCCACTGTCGGGGACTGGTCATCTTCCTAGTCAGGTTCGGTACATCCCCGATCAGCATTTTGAACTGCCAAACCCCATGCTTGCACTGCATGATTTTCACTTGTTATGGGGCTTGAACTGCCCATTTTCACACTAGTTTGTAAAGAAATTTATGTTGAATTTTTAACCTATTATCTCACTAAGCATTAGCTTACCCGTTGACTTTCAATGTTTTCAGGCAAAGGAAAAGGTGTAGCTGGGCCTTCCAATTAGGCTATCATTCTCAATTTTCCTGGAGATCTTAGAAGCTTATTGGTACATGGATGATATAGCTTTGGGGCTGGGATTTTTATGCTTTCAAAACAATTTATGGTGATGTAATAGTTAGTCTATGACACTGTAGTCTTATACATTTCTTGCTTTAGTGTGGAGCTACTTAAAACTGCTTTAAGTTTAATAATTTAATTACATGTTAATGTTATGGTTGTTGGTTGATCCTGGTGTTATAAATTATATCACTAATCAAGGAGGATGTCTCACATTGTGGTATAACAGAAAGGAACTTCTCTTGTATTGGGTAGCCAACTTACTATTATCAACTAGACCAACAAAGGACATTTAGCATTTCCTTCCGAATAGTCCACCGAATGAAATTTGAAGGAATCAAAATGTATTTATAGTGTGTTGGAACTTTTGGTTTACAAAAATAATTAATGACATATTGTTAACGTTCCATCAAATTTTACGGATTAAAAAATTCATCATTCCTGACTATATATAATGAAATTAAAATCCTAACATTGCAAAACTCATACATTTTGCCAACCTTAAATATCATTCATTACCTCAACCCATGAACATAATATATGTTATAATTTAAATTCCAATTCGTTCAAATTTCAATCCGTGAGATGAACGAGTTCTTAATGAGTTTTCAAATATTACATTTGTATGAAACGATCGTAAAAAGAAACACGCATGATTTACGTGCTTTGGTCAATGTGACCTACGTCTGTGGGTAGAATGGAGTATACTTTTATAAAAGGTTAATTAATCGAAAAGTATAAAATGAATCCTAGTCATCGATTACATTATATAGACAAAATTTAGAACCCTGAGAAAACTATAACTGGTAGACCCCCCTTACGGGGCAGCCTTAACGACTAGGTCCCAAGGAGCAATACAGCATCAATCACAACTAAGATAAAATTAATAAAAGTAATGACTTTATTGTAACTCTTATCAACTGACACGGAATTATACATTAAATCATTTAGAAAAATTTTCGTTCAACTAACAATTTACATTAAATCATTTACATTAAACGTGTTAATTGACGTTTGATTAAAGTTCAGTTTGTTACAGAATAGGCCCCACCACGCATAACTTCGTCCCCGAAGTTGTCTATGTTCAGATAAGCGTAACTTAGGAATTACAAGGTAGCTATGTATCCCCATAATCTGACATAAACATTTTGGTAATTAACGAATGAGCACCATTTGCATTTCATAGCTTTTATAACCAGTAACTGGTTTCTCAATATTATCAGTGTAACTGTTGAATTATGCAACCAATATAAGAATTTTAGGATTTCTGCTTATCACTTATACTTTTCTGTATTGACTTACGCTTCGAGATTCATATAGTCAATTTATATATTCATGACCTTTAATGTATAAAACAATTAATTACTTTACATAAGTGATTTAGGTGACATATAACCTATTTATTTAATTTTAACTTATATATGATCATGACACTTACACATTATGCATTATGAACATCAATATACTTTCGAATGTATTTTATCACTTAATTCACTTATACATGTTTATGGCTCTTATGTTGATCTCACATTCATATGTTTATACACTTTAATTCAATGCAAATAGGGGCTGCTATTTATGAACATAATTCACACATCCAAAACTTATATTTTGCTCGATTAGTTGTTGTCCACAAAACACACATTACAAATGTACTTAATTAAATCTATTGAGGAATGTGTGTGTCTATATATATATATATATATATATATATATATATATATATATATATATATATATATATATATATATATATATATATATATATATATATATATATATATATATATATATATATATATATATTATTTATGTTGTTGCTCATACCATACATGTCTATATACATTCATAATATGCCCAAATGTTTATTCTTGTGTGTGTGTGTCTATATATATACTAGGTACGCTATTGTCGTGCTTTGCACGGCCCAGAAAGAAAAATATTCTTATTTTTAACTTAAGGTGTATGATAAAAGCATCAGATCGTGTGATTATCATATTACAACCTGTTATATTGTTATCAAAAGGGTATCGTCATGAGTTGTGATGGGTTTACATTTCATAACATTAGTTTTCAATTCAAAAGGAAGGCATTAGGAGGTGACAATGGTATTCAGAAACTGATGAGAAATGTCGCATAAAGGTGCAACTATATTTAGTTGCTAGATTTCTTTGTCTTCTTTGTTTGAACTTCATTAACCTCTTTTTTGGTAACCTCTTTTTTGATGGCAAGATGTTGAACTTGAGGTTCAGAAATGACGATTGTCTTTTGATGAGTTGTGATGGCATGCTGGAAGTCATATGATGTTCCTTTCCTTTCAAATCGACTGCGTGAGTGACAACGTCGTCAATGGATGGCGAAGGTTGTTCAATTGTACCAGGGGTAGAATCACGTAGATGAGACGCTGTAGCTTTTTTGTATACCTTGTCCACATTTAGCTTCATTTCTGTTTGGCCATGGAATGATGCCTCGTAAGAGCGGACAAAAGCAACAACGGTTTGTTGTTGAAGTGATGTAGCCATATCATGATGAAGGTTGATACGCTGTTAAAGATAAGTGTTAGTAAAAGAAAGCAAATGAAGTGATTATGTAAGTATCCATATGTGCAACATGTTATCATGTATATAAACATAATATTCTGTAAATGTTTGACAGAACTTGTAATGCGAATGGTTGCGGATTAGTTCAAGACAAACAGAGCAGAGAACTCGAATTTAATGCTACATTTCTATGAATAGTTGCTTAATGGTGTCAAAGTAGAACAAAAATTGGAACTGTTTACTTTCTGGTTGAAGACAGATTGCCTCGATCAGTTGAAAATTGCTATAATGTAGAGTAACAACATAAGTTTTGTAGAATAGCACAGTGACACAAATAATAATAATAGCAAAACAATGAAAGAGCATAGATCAATACATGTATGAACTGGGAGGTGATTAAGAATATAATAAAATAGTGTAAAAAAAATTTGGAGTGTGCCAAAAGAGTTAATTTTCATGAGACAGTCTCGGGTGGGCTGCTGGACAGAAGGGGACAGAGACATAAAGAGGGAATGCATTACAACAAGATGATTTTGTTGGCCTAGACTCTAAGACTTTCAAGTCCCTAACTTAGTGTTTATGTGAATTGGTTCCTTAATTTTTTTCAACAAGTTGCTGAATTGTAATGTGTGTTGGTGAGCAAGATGGTGGAGTCCGAGAGTTGACCTTAACGGCCAAGTGAGAGTCTCGGAGTGTGTTGTAAGTGGAGTTTGAAAATCTCACAGCACAGCCCTTTTTAGGTTGTTTTTGGTGCTGAAAGTCCATGGTTCCAGCCTTTAATCTTGCCCTGATGGACTTCTAAATCTTAAAAATAAATCTCTAAACGCCTAGCATGAATTCTACACACATTGATGAATTATGGGCTGTGAATTAGTGGACAACGTTTAAGCACCTAATACGCCATTGGTTCTCTTAATCTGCTGCACAAAACAGAATGTGTGTGTGTGTGGAAACTCAGCACCTAGTTGACTCTTGGACCGGAACTTTTAATCTTTCTTTGTGTTCTTAAGTTGCATACATGAGGATACATAAGTTAGTAGCAGCAACAAATAAAGTTAGGGGTGAGCAACGGGTACCATTTCCCGAACCCGAACCGAAGTACTATATTCGGTTCGGTATTCGGTTTCCATATTTGTTAAAATTCGGTATTCGGTACTTACGGTTTCGGTACCGTTTTTTTACCGAATATACCGAACCGAACCGAAATTAAATGTTCTTTTGAATATCTGGGTTTTGGTACCGCCTAGGGTAGATGACTCCCAGATTGCTGGTACCGAATATAGCGACTTTCTGATTTCCTCTTCGATTGCCTCTTCGATTTCCTATCTTCAGTTGCAGCAGCAGAATATGGAGCGACACCCTCTGCTGGATTTTCATTTTCAATTGGGATTCTTTGTAGTTCAATTGCTGTATCAGTGGGATTCTCCAATTGCTGGATTTTCATTTTCAATTGGCATCATTGAAGTTCCATTGCTGGATTTTCAATCAGTATTCGGTACTTACGGATTCTTCAATTGCTGGAAGCATCGTAGTTCAATTGCTGGATTTTCAATCGGTATTCCTCCTAACCTGCTCACAATCAAAAATTCAATTATAAATTTTATCTCTTTGTATGAGTGTTGTTCATATGGATTGATCGTTGTAGTCTTAAGGATTATGACGATGGCCTCATCGATATTACTGGACATTTCTGGGTATTTTGATATTCGAGTCGGCCAATTCTATACGTACCTTCTTATTGCTAATCTCACCTCTGTACTTACTGTAAGTGGAGGATTAAGTTTAATCAAAATGGTATATGTTTAATGATCATTTGACTAATAACCATATATTTCTGCCCTCCTGCTTCATATATATTGTTTTGTGAGTATATCTGCAGGATATATAGAAAAAATCACTCTAATGGTAACGTACTATATATTATTAATTTCTAAATTAGTACAAAAAGCCATGCAAGAGATGGGGTAACTGGCAAATTAAAGGAAAAACATATTAAGCAATTGAACCTGAAAAATCCCCCAATTAAGGAATTGAACCTGTGATTCTGCAGTATGCAAGCTAACTGCTTGCATTTTTGGGTCATCTTATTATTTGGTGCTGTGTATATAAACTAGAATTTGAATCTAAGTTGTCTCAAAATATTTTTTAAAGTGTAGCAAAATATATAATTGAACTGTATGCAATATTTTTTTGAGATGCCTTCTGCAGTATGTAATATTTTTTTGAGTTGTCTCAAAATATTTTCTAAGTTGTCTTAATGATGAGATGCCTTCTGCAGTATGCAATATTTTTTTGTTATTTGAATTGTATTAGAAGATTACTAATCCAATGCAAGAAATGCATATTAATTTAAAGTGTAGCAAAATATATAATTGAACTCTAAAATGAATGATATATATTAATTAAGTGTTAAAGATGGGTTTTTGCCAACTCTCCTTTGGATGGGTTTTTGCCAACTCGCCTTTTCCTGAATTTGGGATTATGTTCTTGTAATTAAAAAGCTCATGAAGCATGTGCAATTAATAAAAAATGCAGTCTCTTGTATGATTATCTAATCATATATAATTTTTTTTCTGACTTATTTCACAGCTCAGTTTTCAGTAACTTTCTCCATGACATCATCATTCAATGACATGGATGAAACTCAAGTAAGTTAAACTTTCTCCAAGGCATTATGTTCTAATTTATAGAGTGATCAGATTCACATTTTGGATTAACCTGCATTATGTTCTATATAACTAAACAATGTATGTATCACCTAGAAAGAAGCAATTATGTATTTGGATTAAAACATTGTAAAATAGTTCAATGACCATCCCTGCAGATTTGGTAAGATAGAAGTTCAATGACTATGCCCCTCCTCACTTATATTTTTAATAATATGTTATTTAAATACAAAGATGTTGGGGGTTGCCCCTCACTTATCCAGTGAATCATCATTAGGAATAGGAAGTTTCCCAATCAAATATCCATTTTATTGAAACATTATATTCTTTTTATTATATAGTTTAGTCATTTTAACGTTATATTACTTGATTAAACGTGAATTTAGTATGATGAGACATATGTTGAGGATACCCCTCGTGTGGTGCTTGATGATGATGATGATTTGGATTCGACTCAAAACAAAGAAGATCATGTCGAACCAACCAATAAAAGAAAACGTCAATATAAAGAGAGGGCCCCGTGTTGGAAGCACTTTGATGTACTTTATAAAGTTGATGATGATGGAGTCGAAAGGAAACATGGAAAATGTAAGTATTGCTCCGTGATTCTTAAAGCCGACCCAACAAGGAATGGAACTTCTAGTTTAAAGAAACATTTTCCAAGTTGTGATAAAAACCCCGAAAATAATTTGAATAAACAAGGTTCATTGCAATTTAAGAAAGAAGCTAGTGGTGAGGGAAGTGTGACTACATGGAAACACGATGAGAAAAGAATAAAAAAAGCTTTACTAAATTTGTTTGTTGTGGGCGAACTACCATTTAAGTTTGTTGAACATGAAGCTTTTATCGAGTATAGTAGTGCACTAAACGGAAAAGTTACTTTGCCATCACGACATAAGATTAGTAGGGATATTGCAAAGTACTATGTCGATGAAAGAAAGAAATTGATTGATTACTTAAGTAGTCCAACAAATACAATACATTTGACTACGGACACATGGACTAGCTCGTGTCAAAGGATTAACTACATGGTAGTGACGGCTCATTTTATAGATGATAATTGGGTTTTGCACAAAAGAATTATTAATTTTAGACCCATTAATAGTCACAAGGGGGAGGATGTGGCCCGGGAGTTATTAGATTGCATAGATGGTTGGGGGATTAAAAGTGTGATGAGTATGACGGTTGACAATGCATCTTCCAATGATAAGGCGATTGAGTTTTTGATCAAGAAGTTGCCAAATATGTATGATGGTGGCAAACACTTTCAAATAAGGTGCATGGCTCATATTCTCAATCTTATTGTTAAAGAAGGTTTGAAAGACAATAATCATCATGTAGAACGTGTTCAAAAGGCGGTAAGATATATAAGAAATTCCACACAAAGAATCACAATGTTTAAAAAGTGCATGATAGCTTGTGGAGTGGAATCGAAGAAGTTTTTGTGCGGTGATTGTCCTACACGGTGGAACTCGACTTACGAGTTGTTGAATATTGCGGTGGAATTAAGAGAAGTGTTTCTCAAGTATGAACTTGAAGGTAAATTAAATTCTATATGTTTATGTTTAGTAAGTTTGTCAAGTTTTTTTTTACATATAGAGACTTTTTTTGTGTTAGATAAATCATTTGGACGTGAGGATATTAAAGCCCCGGATTATGAAGATTTTCAAGTTTGCAAAGGTATGGTGGACTTTCTTGAAAAATTTAAGGCTAAAATGGAGCTAGTTTCGGCAACTTCAAAACCGCTAGCACATCGTTTTTTTAGAGAAATTCTAGATGTTGACAAACATTTACGGGATTGGGAAGCATCACCCGATTTTGGTTGATGGGTTTAGAAATGCGAAAAAAATATGATAAGTATTGGGGTGATTTTGAAAAGTTGAACGATTTTATGTATATTGCGGTTTTATTGGATCCGTCAATGAAATCTACCTTCTTGAGACATGCATTTCGTAAGATCATCATGTACACGGTTACGGATGATAACCCCATGTCTACACAAGATATAGACAAGAAGTTTGCTTCTTTGCTTCGGGATGTTGAAGATAAGATGGAAAAATTGTTTGTAATGTACAAACAAAAATTTGACAAGATCGAGTCTCATGCGTCTTCTCAAGAAGGTAGTAAGGAAGATGTTATTTGTTGTGATGACGACAATGATTTTTTTTGGTGAGTTTCTAAACGTGGAGGAAAACAACTCTTTTTCATTGGAGACGGAACTAAAAAGATATATGAATGAGCCAATAACTCCATACAATAAGGAGTTTGACATTCTTCGATGGTGGAAGCAAAATGCATTGCGTTTTCCGATCGTTTCTCGAATGGCCAAAGGTACCCTTTAAATTATTTCTAGCACTTATTTACTTTTACAAGTTATAAACTTATATATTATGTTGTTAGATGTTTTGGCAATTCAAATTTCGACTGTGGCATCGGAGTCGGTGTTTAGTACTAGCGGACGTGTTTTAGATCCGTATCGAACAAGTTTATCGACATCAATAGTTGAGGCTTTGGTTTGCACCCAAGATTGGGTTAGAAAATCAAGGAAACCAATTGTAGATGATGTTGACGATACTTTGAAAGATGATGACATAGCGATAGGTAATAATTTTAGATATATTTATAGAAAATTTTTATCAAATAATTGATTACATACTAACTTTATTTAATTTCTCATTTTTTCTTGTTATATAGAGCTTGAAGAGGCGATGCGTGCTCATGACGGAAAAGAGAAAGGAAATATGGCAACCGATGATTAAGATTTGATATTAGCGTTCTTTGTTTTTAGCGTTATTTGTTTTGAAAGATATTCGTAACTTTTGAACTATACAATTGGTTTAGTTTTTTGTTATTCGGTATTCGGTATTTTTGATCGGTATTCGGTATTTACTTTTCGGTTTTCGGTATTAAAAATTCGGTATTCGGTATTCGGGTGTAAAATTTGGTGATGTATGTTTGGTATTTAGTATCTTATCTTTATTCGGTCCCAATAAGTGACTGGCACCGAAAAACCGGTCCCAGTACCGGAACCGAACCGGTACCAAAAAAAGTATTCGGTTCTACAAAAACTATAAATTCGGTTTCGGTATTTTCGGGTTCGGTACCGGTCCGGTACCGAGCTCACCCCTAAATAAAGTAGTGTGTGTGTGTGTGTCTATATATATATATATATAGATTGAGGTTCAATTGAGAACTTTTGTGCATCGGGGCACCTCGAGGCACTTTTGTGCATAAGATAATCTAACAAGGGTGCACAAAGGGCATTTAGGGACTACTAAAGATATGGTAATTAATTTATTTTTAAAAATCATAAAAGATACTTAGGAGTTACATTTTGAATTAAAATCTCATAGTAACTAAATTCCTCATTTTCCTCCCCATTTCTCTCTCTCTCTCTCTCTCTCTCTCTCTCCCCCTCTCATTTTCTCTCTAATCGTGTTCTTCATGATTTTGATGGTGATGATGATTTGAAGACGAAGATTAACGATGAACAACGATGATGATGAACATGAACAAGAGATGCAACCGATGATGATTATGAAGAACACGATGCATAGATGGATGATGAACGATTAATAATGATGATGCATAGATGGACGATGAACAATGACGATGCATAGATGGATGATGAACGATGAACAACGAAAAATGATGATGCATAAATGGATGATGAACAATGACGATACTTAGATGAATGATGAACAAGTTGAACACGATGCATACATGAATGAAAAAATATGAACGACGAACACGATGCATAGATGAATGATAAACAAGTTGAACACGATGCATAATGAATTTGTGTTTTTTTTTTTTGTTAAATGCATCTTTTTTGAACACGATTCATAAATAAACACGATTACGATGAAATGCATCGATCTCTTTCATCTTTTTTTGAATTTGTGTAATTTTTGTTAAATTTGGAAATGTATCAATTGAATTTATTTAGCATTTATTATTTGATTATTTGTTGAAATATTAAATTTAATGAGGTGTGCACATTCCCCAAAATGCCCTTCTTTGTTTTATTCTATAATGCACAATATGCAACAAATTGTCCAACTATTTACCCTTTTGCCATTAATCTAATCTATACAATTTTTTTATCTAATGGATGATATGGGTTCTTTTGTACCTCGGTGCATAAAAGTTCTCAATTGAACCTCCCTCTATATATATATATATATATATATATATATATATATATATATATATATATATATATATATATATATATATATATATATATATATATATATATATATATATATATATACTAATTAGCTAATTGAATTGAATTATGTGGTATTTGCTACCTAATAAAACTAACACTTGTATGTTTTGTGTGCTGGAAAACAGCAGCCCCTTAACAACAAGAAATGGAAACTAAAAACAAGTATGTGTATGTGATCATGCAGTCCAAAAATGCAGCAGTCGTTTGTTGTTTTCGTGTTGAAAGTCTATACTTTCAGCCTTTGATTTAGCATCTAATGGACCCCTAAAGTAGCAAATAACTCCCTAAACATCTAGCATGAGTTCTACACACACTTAGCCATTAAATTCAACACCAATCTTTGTTTAAAAATAACATAAATTGATAAAGAGTGAGCTGTGATATTTTGGACAGCAATTTGCGGCTTTAGTTGGCCCCAAAACTCTGGAATTTAACTACCGTAACAAGTGTATTAAGTCCGAGAGTTATGCCAAAAAGGGGGACTGCTCACAAGTCCTAGAATCAGGCACTCTTGGTGCAATTTATGAGTGTTGTGCAGACTCTGAAACTCATCACTTGTGAGTGTATTTGTTGATGCAATGTTGTGATTGCAGCCTTAATTCTTGGTCTTAATTGACCCCTAGGCTTGCACATTAATTCTTGAACATATAGAGCATGACAGCAGCACCAACAGTCATTCAAAAACCATTAAAACATGGCTTGGCCCATTTAGGAGTCTTGACAGCCCCCTTTTTGGCCTAAATCTAGGACCCCATGTGCATCCTAAATCTCGGACTTAGACACACTTATTATGAGCAATGATCACACACACACCCTTGTATGTGTACACACATGCACATGTTGGACATACATATACATACATTTTTGGCGCTGCTACTGTTTCTATTTCATGATCTCACACACATACTTGATTTTAGTTTCTATTTCTTGTTGTTGAGGGGCTGCTCTGATTCTTTATAAACACAAACACAATATATATATATATATATATATATATATATATATATATATATATATATATATGTGTGTGTGTGTGTGTGTGTGTGTGTGTGTTTTCCAGCACACAAAACACACAAGAGTCAGTTAAACTGATTGAGGATTTTATTGTTATAAATGGTGTTTGGGTTCCTCTTTTTCTTCACAGTCAGTATGTGTGCGGGTAGCTTGTGTTTAACAAAGTAAAGAAAGATGGAATTCTTAAGATTAATCACTTGAAGCTAACTACAAGGTTATCTTTAGAGACTTTCACAGAAGGTCATAACTATATTCAAGGGAAGTCGTTCTTATGTTCTTTCATGCAGGGCCTGGTCCACCTGGGCCACCGCCCAGGGCCAATCAATCTAAGGGGCCCAAAAAAATCTAAGGGGCCCAAAAAAATTTAATATGTTAATATAGCCCGGCAGTCCAGTATTAGGTTATATATGTTTTGCGCGAAAAAAATCACAAACAACGTGTTGGTTCAGCTGGTAGTCATCTCACCTTGTAACTCTAATGTCATGGGTTCGATTCCCATTGTGTGCATTTTTTTTTATTTTTTTATATCTCATCACTATTACTTGGATTTTCATATATAAATATCGTCTATTTGCTTTATATTAATATAAAATCCATCAAATTCAATATTCATACTTTTGTTTTCCAATGAGTTTGATTTTTTTATTTTTGTTTATCACGTGGTTTATGTTATTTATTATACAATTATTAAAAATACTAATGAGATAGATGTTATTTTTTTTTGACACATATGTAACTATTTATATTATGAATCATTTAAAATTTAAATTTCTTTTTTCAATTTACTAATAAATATATAATTTGATATTGTATGCAATTTTTACCCAATTTATAATCATACGATGTTAATATTAATTTATTTTTTTGCGGTTTTTAAATTGAGGAAAAATTCAGAGAAGCACCATGAAACCATTACACGATGACAGATTGTAAAGTTTTTAAAGACATGACATTGGCAATAGTGCAACAAAATCAGTATTATTTAATTGTAATTTTTTTATACGAATATTGCTTATATATATAGAGGGCCCCTTTTTAAGTATATGCCCCGGACCTAAAAAATGATAAGACCGGCCCTGCTTTCATGGATCTGATGTCCTCATGTACTAATATGTAGCCAAGTAAATTTGTGTCCGATTATGTTGCCAAGGATCTTATTGATTCATGATTATTAGTCTATTACTTATGTTGTAGTGATCTGTCCATATCTTTTCCAACTAAAGTTGTTGATTAGAAATACTAAGATAACAGAAGAATTTAATCTATTTGAAATTATATATATGGAACATCAAGTTTTCGCAGCAAATGATGATGATATAGAATGTGGGTAAGTACTTACAGTTTCAAGAGAATATTGCAAGGGTAGTTTTACGGCATTTTCAGTCTTGGAGCCTGCAAAACCCAGAGCCTTCCATCTACACTACATCACCAAATTCAGAAAATCAAGCTTATATGAATCGTCTAAGAAAACGATTTTACATCGTCAAATGTCAAAAACAAATACTAAAACAAAAGTGATATAATTAAGATACTCAAAGCCTTCGTTAATTATTAGAGGTACATTGAAGCTATTCATGAGTGATTATAGCATCTGTATTGAAAAACTTTACTCTTCATTATGTATAGCTATAAAGTAACTAAAAAACACACATTACAAGGTTTTCTTATCCCTGTACGTACTTTGTTTATGCATTATAACTATTATAATACCACAAGCACTTTAGAGATGCAACTATCCAAAACCAAAGGAAAACTCAAGTAATAAGTTAAGGGTTGTGCCTATATCACTTCAATTACACAATCCCATTATTTACTAAAATGAGATTTATGATACATAAATAGATCATGACTTGACAAAATTGGATTTGTGCTTTATAAAAGAATGTCTAAATTATGAACCTAATAAACTGCACTTGATAAATTGAAACGAAAAAAGGTATTTAGATAGATGAAGAACACAATAATTAGTTTATCCCAAATTAACTGATCGAAGGTTTAAACTACTTTCTTTCAATTGTTAATTTATCCTTAAAAGAGCATAGGCAAAGCAATTAGATGATTAAATCTGGGTTTGAAATTAAAGCATATAAGAAGCACATAACACAAAGCCTAAACCAAAAAGAAAGAAAGATATTAATTAGCAACAAGAGAGGAATAAAATACCCCTAAAATTGAAGAAAATGTTGAAAGAAACAACAAAAGAAAATTGTTCGACATGTTAGCTCATAAAAAATAAACACAAATTCCGTACATTAAAGCTCCAACATCATCCTTTCTCAATGCATTGGCACTCTTAATAGCCTCTTTGCTGTCCAGACAAAAGAAAAGAAAAAAAAAACAGCAAGAAGATGAATTTCAATAAACAATTTCTGAATGTGACATTTTATCAGACACTTGGTGTGCAATAATATAATATAAATGTAAAACTTTTCAAAAGCATTCGTTCATGATATATCCAGATACCAAAATCAATTACTTCAAGGACCTAAAACAAGGAAATGCAGAATGTGACATTTTATCAAACATTTGGTGTGCAATAATATACATGTAAAACTTTTCAAATCCCACACAAGAATGCAAAGTTACTGCACATCTAAAAAAGAAAAAATAAAGACAACTTACTTTTGAAAGAATTAAAACCCCTAACTCAAATTTATAAGTTTCAAAAGACAGGATAAATTTAGAAAGATATTTGTGATTGTTTCATAAAATATCAAACATTCAAATTTCACCTACTCTATAAAAATGAAACCCGGATTTTGAAAGAAACACAAAGAAAATAAAGAAAGTTTTTTTCTTTTCATTGGGAAGATGAATTAATTAGGAAACACATTTCCTCCACCTGCATGTTCTTTCACGCAACAATTTATAAAACCCACAACTTTTTGAGTTCGTTCCCAAATGAAGTAATCATTCAACGATGTCGATGCACCAGCCAAGCTACAAATATGGAGATATCTATGGTTAAAGATACATCAAAATACAAAGAGAGATGATGAATGAGGATCGGATTAGTTGAAAATACAAAGGGGGAAAACAAGTTCAAGGGAAAAGTTAAACATACTCAAATAAAGCAAATGAAACTATCCAAAATGCAGCAGAGAAAATCGATGGAAAAAAAAAAAAGAAATTTGGGAAAAACCCACCTCAAAAAACTTCACAGAGATCATGATGTTTGAGAGGAGAATAGACCCTCAAAATGCAGATATTGTTTTCTTAATCCACCTCAAAAAACTTCACACGGATGGTAGATGATTTGCTGGTGATCCGTGAGAGGATAGGAGAGAGGGAAGAAGATGGGTAGACAAAGACAACTTCGGAGTGGCATAATAGGAACGGTTTCTACAAAGTTCCAAAGGTCTACAAAGTTCCAAAGGGAGACATGTCATCGTAAGAAGAATATTGAACGAATACGTGGAACTCCTACAGTAAATGAATACGTGGTAAATCAGACAGAGTTATGCTATTAACTATTAACTAGGTGATAGGTGATTTAATCGGTAATGAATAATGATGAGGCATTAAGGTAATAATAAAATAATTTAAATTAAGAGAAAGGGTGCTAGGTGAGAGTTGAAAACTAGTAAAAAGGAGGTCCATGTGGGGTAATGACAAATAGACACCCACATAGGGTTTAGTATAAGAATTGCTACAGTAAATGAATACGTGAAAGGTTTTAAGCTTGCTACAGCAAATGAAGACCTTCTTTTTATATATATATATATATATATATATGTGTGTGTGTATGTGTGTGTGTTGTGCGTGTCCAGCAACAATTATGCAAGAATATATGGGTCGAGCCTATATACATATACAGATACACATGTCGTGTTTGGCTAAGGGTCATAAGTCACTACTCGAAAAAACTTTAGACCATTAAAAACACAATTCGAGCTTCTTTCACATCGTCAGAACAGGTCAATATCCGCTCGAATCACCAATATTCATGTCACATTCAACTACATAAGCAAATCGCCAAAATTTGTAGGCATAATGAATACTAATTGTGTATTTTATCTTTTTTCAAAAACAGAAATACTATATTAACAAACCTGGTTTTTTTTAACAAAAATTTATAAAAAAATTTATAATATTTGAAAAAAACATATTTTTTTTCATTTCAACCCAACTAACACAGCTATAATATTAGAACAAGTAGTGTGAGTTACATGCTTAATAATTAATAATAGTGATTTTATTTTTATTTCTACCATCTGGATATTATTTATAAAATAAAGTTAATTGCTTCTTTATTTTGTGTTTAAACATAATTATTTTTATCTTTAATTTTCAAAATACCGATTGTATGAAAATTAGGATTAATAAACAATATTTCATTAGACATATTGGGCGACACTGTTGGTGACGTGCATGCGTATGTCACAAATTCAGCGACACATACAGTGTATTTTATATAAATGTCACAAAATCAGCGACACACGTAGTGACATGTGTATATATGTCACAACTTTAGACACACGCATTGTGTCTTGAATATAAAGGTCACAGAATGAGCGACACACTTAGTGACATATGTATGTATGTTGCAAATTCACCGACACATATAGTGTCCTATATATGAATGTCACAATATCAGTGACGTGTATAACTACTTGTGAGTTCATGTCACAAAATCAACGACACTTGTAGTGCCTTGTGCATGGATGTTACTAAAAGTAGTGACGTACGTAATGACATTGATGACATCTTCATCCCAAAACATATCTCTAATCTTAACACTACTTTGTGACATTTAAATACATATCACTAAAGATGTCGTTGAATGAGATTTTTTTTGTAGTGTAATGAATACATATGGTCATCCATCCATACTACCTTTTCTTGAACAAGACACTTGAAAACAAGATACTCTGAAATAAGACTTGGTCTCTTATTTGTTTCACTCTTCAAACTTCTGAAACTTCTCCCAAGTATTATTCAAATGATGGAAGCACCATTTAGTATTCCCATAACAAAGATCCAAGATTAGCAAGAGCAAAGTTTGTATCAAAGTATAAACTCTTATACAAACTGTAACACCCTACTTTTTCGACTAATGCCACATAGGACTTATAGTCCACGTCATCAAATCATAAGCAACGTCATCAAGGGTTAAACAGCTAATTACTACTAAATATCCACATCAGGCATAAAACAACACAAGACGGAAACCAACCCCCGTCAGTAACGTCAGTCAACCACAACATGAGTAAATGTTACAGTCACCCAAGGATCATTGGCTAGTAAGCCAAACCACAAAATACCAAGACTACTTACGAAAGTAGTCACTAACTACTGTCCACGTGGCGGGTCCCGACTACTGCCCGCTGTATCTCTAGCCTCAGTCCTCGCACCTGAGATCCACAGTTAAAACAACAGTCAGCGGAAAGCTGGTGAGTTACTATAAACAACTTTAAAACAGTTTTATAAAACAGTTAGCACAACGTAACAACTGGTAAACAACTCTACATGCGGCCGGCATCAACGGCCCGACGCCTCATCGGGAGCGACCCGGCACAGCCTGCATAGCCCACTCCACAAAGTAGTGGGTTGTCAGGTCCACTGAGTTGGGAATGACCCAACAGGCCTCTACTCTGCGTATCAACGACTATACGCGTGATCCACGAACTCTGCTCTGTGCTAACAAGTATCAACATATGAAAGGAGTCCACACTGGACCCGAATAATAAACAACGTACCTCTTTGAAAACTCAGTAATCAACAACAACGCCTCTATTTAAAAGTAAGTAACTCACCTGAAGCACGACTACAGTCTCGCTATCAACGACAGTCTCTACAAGTCCCAGGTCTAGCCACGAATCCTGGCAACAATAAATGCAACTACGCTGAAACGACTAACTACTGAACTCATAATGACTATACTACTATACTCACTAACTCAACAAGAATCAACAAGCCAAGACACACGAGCGCGGCCAGGAGCGCGGCCGTGATCGTGGTCGCGGGCTCCTCATCGCGGCCAGTCATCGCGGGTGCGATGACCCCGCGCTGCCCCTCTTGTCGCGGTCGGGCTCATCCGAGCACGCCCGTGCTCGTCCGACCCGCGACTAACGTCTCGGTCGCGTTCCACTACCAGCGACCACCCTTAACCGCCTCACCCTGATCGCGGGCGCGACCAGAGGAGCTCGGCCGCGATGCGGCGACGAACAGAGCAGGTTATGCTCTGTTTTTATACAACTACGGGAATCACTTTTAATCCCGATTTTACACATCTCAGGGGTTATAATCCAACCCCAACACCTTCTAACTACTTAACATATCGTCCTAATTGAACTGAACGCAAATTACTAACCTTAACATGTCCCTCCCTTCTTGGATTTGAGCTAAAGCTCTAAGAAATGATGATGATGATTCCTTGATTATGGCTGCCTTCAATCCCTTTTTAATCTATTCCCCTTTCTACTGATCTGATGGAGAAGCATACACACACACATATACTCTCAATCTCTTGCAAAAATGAAGACATGAATGTAAGCCATCGATATATATACGTTTCCGGTCCCGAACTCAATTAAAACGGGTACGATACTCATTAATCACTAGGTAAACACCCGCTAATCCAATTAATCTCAAATCAACAACTCGGATTCAGAATGTTAATTAACTCATTAAAATAACCCCAAATCCCCAATTACTACTAGACCGGTTATTATCTCAACCGATTAAAATTACACGCAATAACAATCTACTTTACCAACTCACATGCAATTAATCAATTAGAATTTACCAACTCATCAAGACAACTCTTAAAGCCAGTAAATAAATTCCACGTGCCAGCTACTAGATCCCGGATGTTACAAATCCTCCCCTCTAGAACTGATCCCGTCCTCGGGATCCCGACTCGGGCAGCTAGATTGGGATAACACTACTACACATCCGCCTCGGATTTTCAGATATCATCAAAGTTCTCATTCAACGCCAAGTGGAATCTCATCCTTCTGCAATTTCTTCATCTTGCGGTCTACGATGGCCTCAGAAAGATCTGCATATCTCGATTTCTCATAAACCTCAATCTCTGTTATAGGAATTGCTCCTCCGTAGGGCTAAACATCTGTAACACTTGCTCGTCTATATCAGACTCTAACTTCTTAGTCCTTTTATTGGCATGTTACTCCCATCGGCTCCGGGCTACCTTCGGACTCCCTATGACTACGACTATCTGCTCACTGGTCCGCTAAGCAATCTCAGGACTTGTAATCTCTCACCCTCCTACTTCCACCTATATGCTAGATAACAATCTCAACTGAAGCAAATGAGTATCTCCCTTACCATTAAAGTACTCTGATTGACAAGTTAACAAATCAACGGTGCAACAATCAACGCAGGGTCTTGATTGGATCGACGGTAATGACCTACTACCTTCATGAAACAGCGAATATTTACTACATTCCTCGCTTCTCATCACTCTTAACAGCTTCTAACTTAACGGGGTTTACCGGAATACCTCCGCCGCTAACGACATGTCTCAAAACTGGACTTCACTTCACGGTAACAGACTAGGCAAATTAAATCAGCGGTTTATCAACTCCTGAAGTCGACTCACCAGCCTTCTCATCTCGCTAGGGTCAGTCAATAAGGTACGCACTTAGTAGCACTTAACATTAATTCAACACGGAATTCTACTTATCAATCTAATGACAACTCGAATACTTCTTAAGGAATACATCAGGAACTCAAAAACAACATCAACCGTCTCTAAATTCTCCTTTCCTCATTCACATCAACTGCACATGTTAGGACGGAAGGACAACCTTTGATCAAACGACAACGTGCCCGAACTACCGAAAAGGGACTGACACTGTGTCTACTACACTCTCCGTACACCATAAAAACATGGCCTCGAAATTGATAAACAACTAATCACCTTAGAACAAACAATATCAACATGTTGATTCGCTTAAAACCAGGGGAATCACTCCCCAATCTCGAAACCAACTCGATTCTTACCACGAATTTATACTCGAATTTACTCTGTATCATACACAAACTCAATTAAACCCTTTTTATCATGACTAACAACAACAACCCACGAAATGAAGCTCAATTTTACCTTAAACTCAAGGATGAAGATTTGGAAGCCTTAATCCCCAATTGAATCCTCAATTTCTGCTTGAGCTGCCACTGAAAATGAAACACACACACACAACTCACTTTTAGCTCTGGATTTGGAAAGATGAAATGAAAGCAAGCAACCAAGAAGCTCCCATATTTATACGTTTTTGACTTTAACTCGGTTCGATACCCAATATTCGAACCCGCTATCCCAAAATACAAACTTCATATCACCGGTTCTCAATTTAATTAATAATTCTTAATATTATAATCTCTTATTAAAACTTAATCCCGACACCCGGTTAATCCAAAATCTTATCACGTGACACTTCCACGTAAAACTCAATAATTGGCCCAACTCATTTATAATATTATAATCAACCCAATCACATAATTCCACGTCCCCGTCCCAAAAGTGGGATGTTCACAACTACTAATCTCCATAGGTAACAGATCAACTTTAAACGAATGACCATCTATCTCTAACTCATACTAAGCATCTACCGATCTAACTACAAAGATACTACCATCAACTGACTCCATGAGCGATAACTCTAACAACTCAACGGATGAAGCAAAAATGAACAATAAAATAAAAGGTATGAAGGAACACCCTGTCTCAGAACCAACCAAAACTCGGATACTATAACCATTAAACATAAACGTACCAGAAACTACATCAACTGTCTCCCGAGTCTCCTCTGCTGTCAACTGGTAGGCGCGACCTCTAGCTGGCGGGACTGCATCTCTATGTGTAGACGAACTCGCAAAACTCTGGCCCTGTGCAGGTGGCCTCGATTCCCCCTGCCTATGGTCCCCTTGTCTCGGAGTTGTACAATCTCGTGCCTGATGTCCAGCCCGCCCACAATTAAAACACAGCGGGTCTCTAGAATTACAACCTGACTGAGTGTGGCCAGCCTGGCCACAGCGAAAACAACGTACATACCGGGGGTCACACTCTCCGGTATGCCTCTGACGACATCTCCTACACCACCTCTCTCCCGAGACAGGCTCAGAACTCAGTGCTCCTCCTCTCTGCTCAGACTCACTAAAGCGACTGCCCTTTTTATCGGGCCTATGATCAGATCTCTTGAGAAGACCTATCTCGGTGCCTGTCTCCTCCCTCGGACTCAGTGCGCCGACGATCATCACTCCTCGACTGGACCTGACTATAACGACTACCTCTATCCCTGCCTCTGTCCCGGTCAGGTCCTCCAACATGTCCGTCTGACTGAACCAATCGTGGCTGCTCCACTACCGGATCCCTACGCGATAATTCACTCTCTCTTCTACGGGCCAACTCGACTGCCCTGGCATAAGTCGGAATGTAACCGGTATCAATAAACTCCCGGATCTCCTTACGCAAGCCCATCAAGAATCTATTGATCTTCCGAGACTCTGTACTAATCTGAATAGGCGCAAACAAACTCAAATCGATGAAAATCTTCTCGTACTCATCAACCGATCGCTGTCCCTGGAATAACGTCAAAAAATCAATCTCCAGCTGAGCCCTGCGGTCCTCGGGACAATACTGCTCCTCGAAACGAGCCCTAAACTGACTCCACGTCATCTCGTATGCCGGTCCGTCTCCCATCATATCTCTAATAGTCCGCCACCACTGCTGAGCACTAGTCCGTAGCTGGGCACTAGCGAATGTCGTCATCTGATCCGGGTGGCATCCTGTGATACGGAAGGCCATCTCCATATCCTGTAACCAGTACATGGCCTTTACGGCCCCGGGCTCGCCGTGATACTCTGGCGGGTGTGCAGCAAGGAACTCCTTATATTTACACCCCTTGCCTGCCGCTCGTGATGAACCAGCTCCTGAATCTCTACCCCCGCCTGAACTCTGAGTCTGGGACTGAATACCCTCAGCACGGCCTTTCTCGTAGGCCTCCTGTAGTCGTCGGGCAAACTCCTCATCTGATACTCGTCCCCCAGTGGGGCCCTCGGGTCTCTGCTCATCTGCCATAAGGTCTCTGCATAATACAAACAACATTACTATAACGACAGTAATATAATTCTACAATTCTTAGACCTACTCATCAGAGATCAAGCCCAAGGATCTAGACACTGGTTTAAGCCTAAGCATCACTAATGACACTTAAACCTTAAACTAATGCTCTGATACCAAGCTGTAACACCCTACTTTTTCGACTAATGCCACATAGGACTTATAGTCCACGTCATCAAATCATAAGCAACGTCATCAAGGGTTAAACAGCTAATTACTACTAAATATCCACATCAGGCATAAAACAACACAAGACGGAAACCAACCCCCGTCAGTAACGTCAGTCAACCACAACATGAGTAAATGTTACAGTCACCCAAGGATCATTGGCTAGTAAGCCAAACCACAAAATACCAAGACTACTTACGAAAGTAGTCACTAACTACTGTCCACGTGGCGGGTCCCGACTACTGCCCGCTGTATCTCTAGCCTCAGTCCTCGCACCTGAGATCCACAGTTAAAACAACAGTCAGCGGAAAGCTGGTGAGTTACTATAAACAACTTTAAAACAGTTTGTAAAACAGTTAGCACAACGTAACAACTGGTAAACAACTCTACATGCGGCCGGCATCAACGGCCCGACGCCTCATCGGGAGCGACCCGGCACAGCCTGCATAGCCCACTCCACAAAGTAGTGGGTTGTCAGGTCCACTGAGTTGGGAATGACCCAACAGGCCTCTACTCTGCGTATCAACGACTATACGCGTGATCCACGAACTCTGCTCTGTGCTAACAAGTATCAACATATGAAAGGAGTCCACACTGGACCCGAATAATAAACAACGTACCTCTTTGAAAACTCAGTAATCAACAACAACGCCTCTATTTAAAAGTAAGTAACTCACCTGAAGCACGACTACAGTCTCGCTATCAACGACAGTCTCTACAAGTCCCAGGTCTAGCCACGAATCCTGGCAACAATAAATGCAACTACGCTGAAACGACTAACTACTGAACTCATAATGACTATACTACTATACTCACTAACTCAACAAGAATCAACAAGCCAAGACACACGAGCGCGGCCAGGAGCGCGGCCGTGATCGTGGTCGCGGGCTCCTCATCGCGGCCAGTCATCGCGGGTGCGATGACCCCGCGCTGCCCCTCTTGTCGCGGTCGGGCTCATCCGAGCACGCCCGTGCTCGTCCGACCCGCGACTAACGTCTCGGTCGCGTTCCACTACCAGCGACCACCCTTAACCGCCTCACCCTGATCGCGGGCGCGACCAGAGGAGCTCGGCCGCGATGCGGCGACGAACAGAGCAGGTTATGCTCTGTTTTTATACAACTACGGGAATCACTTTTAATCCCGATTTTACACATCTCAGGGGTTATAATCCAACCCCAACACCTTCTAACTACTTAACATATCGTCCTAATTGAACTGAACGCAAATTACTAACCTTAACATGTCCCTCCCTTCTTGGATTTGAGCTAAAGCTCTAAGAAATGATGATGATGATTCCTTGATTATGGCTGCCTTCAATCCCTTTTTAATCTATTCCCCTTTCTACTGATCTGATGGAGAAGCATACACACACACATATACTCTCAATCTCTTGCAAAAATGAAGACATGAATGTAAGCCATCGATATATATACGTTTCCGGTCCCGAACTCAATTAAAACGGGTACGATACTCATTAATCACTAGGTAAACACCCGCTAATCCAATTAATCTCAAATCAACAACTCGGATTCAGAATGTTAATTAACTCATTAAAATAACCCCAAATCCCCAATTACTACTAGACCGGTTATTATCTCAACCGATTAAAATTACACGCAATAACAATCTACTTTACCAACTCACATGCAATTAATCAATTAGAATTTACCAACTCATCGAGACAACTCTTAAAGCCAGTAAATAAATTCCACGTGCCAGCTACTAGATCCCGGATGTTACACAAACCATTTAATTGAATACATGTCAGTGGTATATCACTTTTTAAGTACATTAATTTATTTGTTTCTTCTTAAAGGAAAGAATAAGGGTTTTAATATCACTAAAGAAATTAACAGTTTACAAATCATATACACAATCGTTGTTGTAAACAAAGAGTAGATATAAAATAAAAAAGTTAATAGACATCCAAACTACAATACATCACAAGTGTCTTTGTTTAGTGATATCTTTCCTAATTACCCTTGTCTTATTTTCTTTTCAAGCTTTGTCATACAATTGCTCAAGTGAATTTCTAAAAAAATTTATAAGTAAACTACATAGCTGTCTTTGTTCAACTATATGTGTCAAGTCATTTTACAAATTTTTGAGTTACATGGGTTCATCTAACTATGTTCTATGGCATGGGTTTGCAACTAGAATTTAATTCCAATAATTATAGTGTGTTTGAACTTTGAAGTATATTGAGGATGAAATAGAATTTGTCTCAATTTCATCAAATTTCATAGTTGAAAGTTCATAATGCTTGGATCACATGTAAAGAAATTTAGATTTCAATACTCTACAACTAATATACTTATTAGACATTAAACAGTTTAATACATCAAAATGAGTATGACTTTATCAATTGCTAACCTACAAACATCCGTCTGCATTAAAAAAATGTCAGTCATTAAATAACGAGCTTAGGCAATATGAAATATATAATATGATTAAGAAAAATAAGTAAACATACATATAATCTATATATACAACAAATGACATCTTCACAATTTATCTATAAAGACAAATACAACCTATTATAAAAAATATTAAAAATAAATACAATGTATTAATTTTAAATAGATAAATGCACTTATTATTTTTGATCTATAAATATTAATAAAATAAATTAATACATCTACAATTTGCCATTGCCTAATGACGTCACTTGTCGTCAACATCTTTTTATTATTCAATAAATATTAAATGTTTGAAAAGTAAAGGTAATTACCAAAACATGTTTCATAATGTTATATTTATTGTAATGAAATATATAAATATTATATTATATATAAACTAAAATCTCAATTTATATCAATTAAAATTTATAAATTAAAAAAAAAGTTTAAAAAATCATGAAAACTAGTTGCTATTTATATATATTTATAACATTAGAGAAATAAGTTAGACTTTATTATAAAAAAAATCAACATGTTTTCACGTTTTTTGCGCTTTCGTCCGTTCATGTAAATTTTTTTTTTCAATAAAAGTCCTCAAATTAATTTTTTTTTCTTTTTGGTTTAGTGAAATTTGGACATTAGAACCCGATTTTCAATTTTTAAAAACCTGGTTTCATATTTTTAACCGGGTTCTAATGTCTAAATTTTACTAAACCTAAAAGAAAAAATTAATTCAGGGCTTTTAAGAAAAAAAATAACATGAAAGGACAAAAACACAAAAAAAAAAAAAAAACATGAACAAATGTTGGTTTTTTTCATAATAAACCTTAATAGTTATGATGAATAATAATACTAACTCTTGTATTTTTTTTTTTTTTTTTTACAATTAGTAGTTACGTGTTTTTAATTTTACTTTATATATTTTATATGAATTATTGTTTATTTTAAAATATTCATGTATATGGATCAATAAACTAGTACACAAATAAAAAATATATAAAAATACATAATGTATTATATAATAAATTCATATAATAAAAATATATAATATATAATTAAATTGGAAAATAATTATTTAATGTAATAAAAAAGTCAAGCCCAAGCTCAAGTGTGAGCCTCTAAAGTATAAACCATACGTGAGCTAAGCTTGAGCTTTACGTAAAACGATCAAAACTAGTCGAGCTCGAGCTTTTAGTTTTTAAACGACTCGAGCCTAAGTTTAAACAGACTCAAGCCACGCCTCGACTCATTTAGATATTGTCTGATTGCATAAGAGGTAAAATATTTGATTCCACTTCTGATTCTTGAAAGCCAAATAAGAGGTTCAATAATGTTTGTTTTGTAACTTTAATAAATGTCAGATCATACGTTATTTATCAATTACAAACTCAAAATTCAAGGAAATTGATCCTTTATATGTAACATCCAATTTTTGGGATAGGTACGTGGAACTATTTCATTGGATTAATTACTTAATTTGGGACCCGGCAATATCAATTTGTATTTTGGGGTATTGGGATCGGATATTGGGTGTTGGACCGGGTTTGGTTCAATACGTATATATGTGTTACCTCCTTGGATGCTTGCTTTCATTCTTCATCCTCCAAATCAGAGATTTGAGTGTGTGTTATGTGTGTGTTTGTGCTTTCAACAGCTGCAACAATCAAAGTGTGGAATTGGATCTGAGATTTGGCAACTAAAACTTCATCAACTCCTCCTAATTGAATTAGGTAAGTTTGAGCTTAATTTGATGGATTAGTTGTTGTAAATTATTGGAAAAGTAGTGAATTGAGTTTGTAATTGTTTCTGAGTAAATTCGAGATGGTTAAGTTGCATAAAATCGAGTTAGGGTGATGTTGGGATTAAATCCCTCGACTGTAATAAAAACAGAGCAATCTGCTGTTGTTCGTCCGTGAGCGCGGCCGCGATCCCCTGATCGCGGGTCGCGATGTTCTTGAAGTGATCGCAGGCGATTTAGCTTGAGCGCGGCCGCGACCGAGATGGTCAGCGCAACCGCGACCACGATGGTCAGTGCGGCCGCGATGCGGCGGGGTTTCAGGTTGGGTTTTTGGGTTCTGTGAGTCGTGTATTCGAGCCTTTGGGTCGCGTGAGTTGTTGGGAATTGTGTATAGAGTCGTTGGGTTGAGATTGTGATATTGTGTTATATGTTGTGATTTCAGGGTTTCGGGTTGATAGGGTCGGGAAAGGGCAGGGAACCGAGACCTAATAGTATAGCTAGCTGAGCAGGTGAGTTTGCATGTTTTTCTGAGGTACTTGTACGATTATTTATTAATACTTTCATGATCTTTACTAAGCTTTTCATGTGATATTACGAGTTTTCTTACGAGCTTTTTGTCGAGATATTATCATGCTTGTATTATTGTGTTTTATTGAGAACTCTGTTTTGTGATATGATATTTGAGACACTTGAGCTTTCGAGATTACTAAACCGTACGGCTGGGCAGGGGTTGGGTCGCTCCCGATTCCCTTTTGAGTCCTGACGACTGCTTTTTGCGGTCTAGGGATTTGGGTACGTGGATTCGTCCACACGAGCTGAGTGCCTATCTGAGCTACTTTGTGGGATCTCATATTTTCGTTCAGTAGAGAACGCGGAACGTTTTACTATCGAGTTTATTTATTTAATTGAGCTTTATAATCGTACTCTAAATCTTGCATTCTCACCAGCTTTAGCTGACCTGTGTGTGTTGTCGTGTCTATCTCAGGTTACCGGAGCGTTAGTAGGCCTGCTGGACGGAAGTAGGTTTGCTGTTATTTCGGCTTGAGGAGTTGTTAGCTACCCGTGTAGAGGTAATTATATTTTGTGGACGGTTTGTATGTATGTACTTCGGATAGGTTGTTTTACATTCAGGGATATCCGTGACTATCTTATGTAAAATAATGTTTTAAGATTATTGGGTTTCCACGTATGTGCCTTGGGAATAGTGTAGGGATTATTATATTATGTCACGGTTGATGTGTTATATACATGGCATTTGAGTTAGTTCGAGGGTGTTACATTATACCCTACACCATATTATTAAAAGGTTCAAGTACTAAAATGATAACGAATCAAAAAACAACGTCATCTATATCCTAACACTGAACATCTATCAATTCAAGTGAGACCAACAAGCCTAAGAATTTCAAGTACCAATGATTCAAGTAACATCATTTATTAAAGTGATACCAACAAACTTAAAAACTCAAAAAAAAAAAACCATATTCAAGAAAAAACATAGCAATATTCATGTAAAATCTGCTACAAAAGAACATCTCTTTATACAAAAAACTATCACACTTGGCCTAAGATTGGAGATAACCATATTAATTTGATACTTGTTTTTCTAATTTAAGTCAGACATGATATATTCGAAGTAAACAAAGAAGTAACCAACAACAATATTCGATTGATTCATCTAACAAAACAAGAATCATGAGTACCACTGATTTTAAGTAATTCAAGTAACCATGCAGTCTATATCCTACCATTGATGTTCATCTACCAATTAAAGTAACAAAGATAGAATGAGTCGTTGGAGTCGAAGTCAAGGAGAGAGGAACGTTGGCTATGGAGTTCCATCAGGGTAGGCTTTTGTTGAAGGAAGCCGTAGATGAACAGAGATAGAATGAGAGAAGAGATAGAATGAGAGAACTGTTGTTTTTTTTTTCTTTTGATAAGAGATGATAAGACGCATGTCAAACCCTCAACATAATCAGACATATTTACTCATGTATACATCTTGTCTATTATTTGTATCAAACACCCTAACCTCTTACCGAATAAGAGGTAAGAGGCATAAAAGACCCTTGATAAGTGACGGTTACCATTTATTTATTGTCTATTGCAATTCCATGAAGATTTGAAATTTTGATAAAATTTAAAAACAATGATGCAAAAACATTGGTAACAATAAGACCAATCTAGGACCATCTACCAAGCAACTTCAAATCCTGTAGATGGGGGGTTTTGCAATATATATATATAATGATCAAGTTAGTAGAGGTTTTGCTGGAAGAAGACCACTTGTGAGATTTTTGGATACGATAAATCAAATATGTGACATAAAATAATATGAGCTTCATTTTGTTAACAAACATGACGATGCAAGTGGCAGTCTCAAAGTGTAATAACATCGGTAAATCCAACAAAAAATTGAACTAAATAGAATCTGAACTTCATTTCGTTGAACCGGAATTCTCATATCCCAGAACATCATCTTTATAATAATTTGTACAACATACATCAAACGATACAAAATACCTAGATTTTTGGAATATGTAGTTTCCATATGAGAAAAGGATGAAGGGTTTCTTCAATCGCGCCATACCATCAAAGACTTCCTAGTGTTCTTCGTTGATAAGATTATTTCAAGTGCGTTTGATGAGAACAACTGAATTGGTAAATTTGTACCTTCTTGTGATTCTATTCAATATTCATACAGACTCGATGCTTTTAACAAACTTCTTTGCCTGCACAACAAATGAGAAACTAATAAATCATCGGCAAAGATTCGGAAAGTGAATTGTCTAAAATACCCTTTAATAAACCCTATGGTTATGTCATAATCATCAATCACTTTTTTTGAACAGCAATTATATTAACTTGAAAAGAACCATAGAAAAGTACAAGAACCATTCTCCACATTTTACAAGATTTAAAAAGAGGATGAAACCAACGAAGCTTTACAAAATAGATAGAACACGAAAAAGAAGAAAAAACAGGTAGAACAAGGTAGATCAAAACTAGGAATTCTACCTGCAACACGAACCTATCCGAACCCTCCCTTTTACTAGACTAGAACATGACCACAAATTTCTCCAATGAGTGAATAAACACAATCATTCCTATGTCATTAATAACTCAAAAATAGAGAATCTTATGCCAAAAATATACGTTTACAGCCTTTCTTTGCCCCATGAACAGTGCAGTATTTGACTAGACGTACACGTGATTTAAAAAGAAATTTGAGTACTATTAAAAAATCATGCAGACCAAAATGACTTTCACTAAAGTGCATTTGGCTTGCTGGATATAGTTTGATGGAATTGGAATTTAATTAGTGTGTTTGGAACTTTAGATTACAAAGTAAAAAAGTTAAACTTTATTTATATTCCATCAAAAAAGAAGTATGTGTTTCCTAGCCACTTATAAATGAACCTAGATTCCAATATTTCACAACCTAGACCCTTACCCGAGCCTAGAAATTAACTTCCACCCCTCCCACCAAACACACTAAAAACTAAAATTCCAACTCCTTCGAATTTCATTTCGTGCCAACAGGCCCTAATTCTTCATAGTAAAGAGCGATGAAGTAGTAATTTTCTAAATATATACCTGCTCCAAGGTAAGAAACATGATGACATTCCACGAACCTAATCTTCCAAAATTGGGAATAAAGCCTTTGTAAAAAGCTAGTGGTCCCTATTAACAACAAGATTCAGAGAGTTTAGAAGCTGCACATTTTTACTTTTCCTACTAAAGACTGTTCTAGTCGGATGTCAATGTCTGACAACCCGGATATGACATGAATCCGACAAAAAAATTTATATGAACCCAAAATGGGTTGTAAATGGGCCGACACGAAATCAATCTGATTGGCCGTTTAGATTTTTTATAAAACAACTTAAAAATAAATAATAATAAATATTATAATAACTAAAAAACCAAATTTAAAATTTTGTAATTTATAATTATGTTGAATAATGAATATTTATTAATTCATTTTAGCCCAAATGTATTATTTAATTACTATTTGGGTTTTGTAATTTCAATCCATGTTTTTTAAAAGTTCAAATGAACAAAAAACCGAATACCAACATTGATAGTTGAAAACTTAAAGACAAAAACCGAAAACTAAATTCAAAAGCAAAGTCGAAGTTGAAAACAAAAATCTAAAGACTGAATGGGTCAACCCGCGTGTTGACACGAAACCATACGGCAAAGGTGAATAGACTCGAACATGACACGATTTTGACACGAAAACTTGTTAACATGGCAACTCGAAACCTAACCCGATTGCCAGGCATCTGTAAAGTGACTCAAACTCTCAACTGACGAGTTATGTATTGTACCATTGAACAAGATTTGGCAAAAATGTGTAGGTTGGTTATAAGGTCAAAATGAGTAATCTTTTTTGTTCTGTTCTATTGAAATTCTATAAATAATTAATGTGTTAATGTGATCATATAAAAAAAACAATATTATTACAATATTAAATAGATCGCTTTAGGCATATGCAATTGAACATGAACTTGGTGAATTTTGACCCGTCCAACAAATTCGACCCATATAAGATAAACGTAACTTAAGAATTACAAGGTAGCTATGTATCCTCATAAATAGACATAAACGTTTTGGTGATTAACGAATGAGCACCGTCTGCATTTCATAGCTTTTGTTTCTCAATGTTATCAGTGTAACAGTTGACTTATGCAACCAAGAATTTTTGGATTTCTGCTTATCGTTTATACTTTTCTGTATTGACTTACGCTTTGAGATTCATATAGTCAATTTATATATTCATGACCTTTAATGTATAAAACAATTAATAACTTTACATAAGTGATTTAGGTGACATATAACCTGTTTATTTAATTTTAACTTATATATGATCATGACACTTACACATTATGCATTATGAACATCAATATACTTTCGAATGTATTTTATCACTTAACTCACTTATACATGTTTATGGCTCTTATGTTGATCTCACATTCATATGTTTATACACTTTAATTCAATGCAAATAGGTGCTATTTATGAACATATTTCACTCATCCAAAACTTATATTTTGCTCGATTAGTTGTTGTCCACAAAACACACATCACAAATGTACTTAATTAAATCTATTGATGAATGTGTGTACATATATATTGATCTTAATTATGTTGTTGCTCATACCATACATGTCTATATACATTCATAATATGCCCAAATGTTTATTCTTGTATGTGATATATATATGTGTGTGTGTGTTGTGCGTGTCCAGCAACAATTACGCAAGTATATATGGGTCGAGCCTATATACACATACAGATACACAGATCGTGTTTGGCTAAGGGTCATAAGTCACTACTCAAAAAAATTTAGACCATTGAAAACACAATTCGAGCTTCTTTCAGATCGTCAGACCGGGTCAATATCTGCTCGGATCACCAATATTCGTCTCACATTCAACTACATAAGCAAACGGCCAAAATTTGTAGGCATAATGAATACAGATGGTCATCCATCCATACTACCTTGTCATGAACAAGACACTTGAAAACAAGATACGCTGAAATAAGACTTGGTCTCTTATTTGTTTCACTCTTGAAACTTCCGAAACTTCTCCCAAGTATTATTCAAATGATTGAAGCACCATTTAGTATTCCCATAACAAAGATCCAAAATTAGCAAGAGCAAAGTTTGTATCAAAGTATAAACTCTTATTATACAAACCATTTAATTGAATACATGTTAGTGGTATATCTCTTTTTAAGTACATTAGTTTATTTTTTTCTTCTTAAAGGAAAGAGTAATGGTTTTAATATTACTAAAGAAATTAACAGTTTACAAATCCATATACACAATCGTTGTTTTAACCAAAGAGTAGATATAAAGTAAAAAAGTTAATAGACATCCAAACTACAATACATCACAAGTGTCTTTGTTTAGTGATATCTTTCCTAATTAACCTTGTCTTATTTACTTTGCAAGCTTTATCATACAATTGCTCAAGTGAATTTCTAAAAAAATTTATAAGTAAACTACATAGCTGTCTTTGTTCAACTATATGTGTCAAGTCATTTTACAAATTTTTGAGTTACATGGTTCATCTAATTATGTCCTATGGCATGTTTTGCAACTAGAATTTAATTCCAATAATTATAGTGTGATTGAACTTTGAACTTTGAAGTATATTGAGGATGAAATAGAATTTATCTCAATTTCATCAAATTTCATAGTTGAAAGTTCATAATGCTTGGATCATATGTAAAGAAATTTAGATTTCAATACTCTACAACTAACATACTTATTAGACATTAAATAGTTTAATACATCAAAATGAGTATGACTTTATCAATTGCTAACCTACAAACATCCGTCTGCATTAAAAAAATGTCACTCATTAAATAATGAGCTTATACAATATGAAATATATAATATGATTAAAAAAAAGTAAATATACATATAATCTATATATACAACAAATGACATCTTCACAGTTTATCGATAAAAACAAATACAACTTATTATAAAAAATATTAAAAATAAATACAATGTATTAATTTTAAATAGATAAATGCACTTATTATTTTTTTAATCTATAAATATCAAAAAATAAATTAATACATCTATAATTTGTCATTGCCTAACCACGTCACTTGTCGTCAACATATTTTTATTATTCAATAAATATTAAATGTTTGAAAAGTAAAAGGTTTCATAATGTTAAATTTATTGTAATGAAATACATACATACATACATATATATATATATATATATATATATATATATATATATATATATATATATATATAAACTAAAATCTCAATTTATATCAATTAAAATTTATAAATTTAAAAATAAAAAGTTTAAAAAATCATGAAAAATAGCTGCTATTTTTATATATTTATAGCATTAGAGAAATAAGTTAGAGTTTATTATGAAAAAAATTAACATGTTTTCACGTTTTTTGCGCTTTCGTCCGTTCATGTAATTTTTTTGGAATAAAAGTCCTCAAGTTAATTTTTTTTTTTTTGTTTTTGGTTTAGTGAAATTTGGATATTAGAACCTGATTTTCAATTTTTAAAAACCGGGTTTCATATTTTTAACCGGGTTCCTAATGTCAAATATTTACTAAACCAAAAAGAAAAACTTAATTGAGGACTTTTATGAAAAAAAATAACATGAAAGAACAAAAACGTAAAAAAAATATTAAAACATGTTGGTTTTTTTCAAAATAAACCTTAATAGTTATGATGAATAATAATACTACTCTTGTATTTTTTTTTTTTTTTTTTTTTTTTTTACAATTAGTAGTTACGTGTTTTTAATTTTACTTTATATATTTTATATGAATATTGTTTATTTTTAAAATATTCATGTATATGTATCAATAAACTAGTACACAAATAAAAAAATATAAAAATACATAATGTATTATATAATAAATTCATATAATAAAAATATATAATATATAATTAAATTGGAAAATAATTATTTTATGTAATAAACAAGTCAAGCCCTAGCTCAAGTGTGAGCCTCTAAAGTGTAAACCATACGTGAGCTAAGCTTGAGCTTTACGTAAAACGATCAAAACTAGTCGAGCTCGAGCTTTCAGTTTTAAACGACTCGAGCCTAAGTTTAAGCAGACTCAAGCTACGCCTCGAGTCATTTAGATATTGTTTGATTGCATAAGAGGTAAAATATTTGATTCCACTTCTGAATAAGGAGAGGTGGTCTTGAAAGCCAAATAAGAGGTTCAATAATGTTTGTTTTGTAACTTTAATAAATGTCAGATCATATGTTATTTATCAATTACAAACTCAAAATTCAAGTAAATTGATCCTTTATACCCTACACCATATTATTAAAAGGTTCAAGTACTAAAATGACAACAAATCAAGAAACAATGTCATATATATCCTAACACTGAACATCTATCAATTCAAGTGAGACCAACAAGCCTAAAAATTTCAAGTACCAATGATTCAAGTAACATCATTTATTCAAGTGATACCAACAAACATAAAAACTCAAATAAAAACATCATATTCAAGAAAAAAACATAGCAATATTCATGTAAAATCTGCTACAAAAGAACATCTCTTTGTACAAAAAACTATCACACTTGGCAGATAACCATATTAATTTGATACTTGTTTTTCTAATTTAAGTCAGACATGATATATTTGAAGTAAACAAAGAAGTAACCAACAACAATATTCAATTGATTCATCTAAATAAACAAGAATCATGAGTACCACTGATTTTAAGTGATTCAAGTAACCATGCAGTCTTTATCCTACCATTGATGTTCATCTACCAATTAAAGTAACAAAGATAGAATGAGTCGTTGGAGTCGAAGTCAAGGAGAGAGGAACGTTGGCTATGGAGTTCCATCAGGGTAGGCTTTTGTTGAAGGAAGCCGTAGATGAACAGAGATAGAATGAAAGAATAGATATAATGAGAGAACTGTTGTCTTTTTCTTTTGATAAGAGATGATAAGAGACATGTCAAACCCTCAACATAATCAGACTTATTTACTCATGTACACATCTTGTCTATTATTTGTATCAAACACCCTAACCTCTTACCGAATAAGAGGTAAGAGGCATAAAAGACCCTTGATAAATGTCGGTTACCATTTATTTATTGTCTATTGCAATTCCATAAAGATTTGAAATTTTGATAAAATTTAAAAACAATGATGCAAAAACATTGGTAACAATAAGACCAATCTAGGACCATCTACCAAGCAACTTCAAATCCTGTAGATGGGGAGGGGGGGGGGGGGGGGGGGGGGGGGGGGGGGGGTGTTCAATATAATGATCAAGTTAGTAGAGGTTTTGCTGGAAGAAGACCACTTGTGAGATTTTTGGATACGATAAATCAAATATGTGACCTAAAAATAATATGAGCTTCATTTTGTTAACAAACACGACGATGCAAGTGGCAGTCTCAAAGTGTAATACGATCGTTAAATCCAACAAAAAATTGACCTAAAAAGAATCTGAACTTCATTTCCTTGAACCGGAATTCTCTTATCCCAGAACATCATCTTTGTAATAATTTGTACAACATACATCAAACGATACAAAATACCTAGATTTTGGGAATATGTAATTTCCATATGAGAAAAGGATGAAGGGGTTCTTCAATCGCGCTATACCATCAAAGACTTCCTAGTGTTCTTCATTGATAAAATTATTTCAAGTGCGTTTGATGAGAACAACTGAATTGGTAAATTTGTACCTTCTTGTGATTTCAATATTCATGCAGACTCGATGCTTTTAACAAACTTCTTTGCCTGCACAACAAATGAGCAACTAATAAATCATCTGCAAAGATTTGGAAAGTGAATTGTCTAAAATACCCTTTAATACACCTTATGGTCATGTCATAATCATCAATCACTTTTTTTGAACAGCAATTATATTAACTTGAAAAGAACCCTCGAAAAGTACAAGAACCATTCTCCATATTTTACAAGATTTAAAAAGAGGATGAAACCAACGAAGCTTTACAAAATAGAACACGAAAAAGAAGAAAAAACGGGTAGAACAAGGTAGATCAAAACCAGGAATTCTACCCGCAACACGAACCTATCTGAACCCTCCCTTTTACTAGACTAGAACATGACCCCAAATTTCTCCAATGAGTGTCAATAAACACAATCTTTCCTATGTCATTAATAACTCAAAAATAGAGAATCTTATGCCAAAAATATACGTTTACATCCCCATGAACAGTGCAGTATTTGACTAGACGTACACGTGGTTTAAAAAGAAATTGGAGTACTATTAAAAATCATGCAGACCAAAATGAATTTCACTAAAGTGCATTTGGCTTGCTGGATAAAGTTTGATGGAATTGGAATTTAATTAATGTGTTTGGAACTTTAGATTACAAAGTAAAAAAGTTAAACTTTAATTATATTCCATCAAAAAAAAATGTGTTTCCTAGCCACTTATAAATGAACCTAGATTCCAATATTTCACAACCTAGACCCTTACCCGAGCCTAGAAATTAACTTCCACCCCTCCCACCAAACACACTAAAAACTAAAATTCCAACTCCTTCAAATTTCATTTCGTGCCAACAGGCCCTAATTCTTCATAGTAAAGAGTGATGAAGTAGTAATTTTCTAAATATATACCTGCTCCAAGGTAAGAAACATGATGACATTCCACGAACCTAATCTTCCAAAATTGGGAATAAAGCCTTTGTAAAAAGCTAGAGGTCCCTGTTAACAACAAGATTCAGAGAGTTTAGAAGCTGCACATTTTTACTTTTCCTACTAAAGACTGTTCTAGTCGGATGTCAATGTCTGACAACTCGGATATGACATGAATCCGACAAAAAAATTTATACGAACCCAAAATGGGTTGTAAATGGGCCGACACGAAAAATTTTGGGTCGGGTTAGGGTCAACCCTGGTTACCCGAAATCAATCTGATTGGCCGTTTAGATTTTTTATAAAACAACTTAAAATTAAATAATAATAAATATTATAATAACTAAAAAACCAAATTTAAAATTTTGTAATTTATAATTATGTTGAATAATGAATATTTATTAATTTATTTTAGCCCAAATGTATTATTTAATTATTATTTGGGTTTTGTAATTTCAATCCATATTTTTCAAAGTTCAAATGAACAAAAAACCGAATACCAACATTGATAGTTGAAAATTTAAAGCCAAAAACCGAAAACTAAATTCAAAAACAAAGTCGAAGTTGAAAACAAAAATCTAAAGACTGAATGGGTCAACCCGTGTGTTGACACGAAACCAATACGGCAAAGGTGAATCGACTCGAACATGACACGATTTTGACACGAAAACTTGTTAACATGGCAACTCGAAACCTAACCCGATTGCCAGACATCTGTAAAGTGACTCAAATTCACAACTGACGAGTTATGTCTTGTACCATTGAACAAGATTTGGCAAAAATGTGTAGGTTGGGTATAAGGTATCTTTTTTGTTCTGTTCTATTGAAATTTAATAAATAATTAATGTGTTAATGTGATCATATAAAAAAACAATATTATTACAATAATTCACTTTAAATAGATCGCTTTAGGCATATGCAATTGAACATAAACTTGGTGACTTTTGACCCGTCCAACAAATTCGACCCATGTCAGATAATTTTTTTAGTTTGTGTGAGATTGAATATAACCCAAATCAACCCGTTTAGTGGTTCAGTGGTACAAAAATTACTAATTTGGTGCTCAAAGAATAACTGATTGACCTAAGCAAACACGAGAAATTCATATCATCAACTTCTGTTAACAGATTTCCTGTTTTGTGAGTGTGCCGGTGTATAAGAACTTACATCATTTTTTAGCGTCTTCACAAAACAATCGATGGTGCCTTTGTAACTTGAATCTCCCATCATTCTTGATTTAACCTGCATAGACACAATAAATTCAAGTATTCTTCGGTTTTTTTTATCTTTAAGTCAAAAACCAAACAAGCAATCTATTTCTTGATGCCTTACTTTTTTATATACTAGACGTTATATGAGGGTGAAACACTACTTGCATGCGGTAGCAACGCCCTCTGCATCATCTTAAGTCATGCATAATCACAACAATGTGGTGTGTATAGTTATTGTTACTACATCCCGTGAAGAAAATATTTGTTATAGTAGTGTGCATAGTTTCGCTGAAAATATTAGGTCTGCAGCTGTCTACACACATCTAAAGACAAGGAGAGATGTTTTGCTAGCTTACCACAAGTAAAGGTTACCAGTGATTCATTAGGCCCCTAAAAGTAAAAAAAGATCATGTTTTTTTATCTTTTCACAAGCATAGACTCAAGATACACCAATAGAATCATATATACTGAAATTGAATATGCACATATATAATTAGAACGTGAATAAGTACCACATCAACTGGGGATCCAACACATACAGCAACAAATCCTGCACCTAATCCCGATAATAGATGTGTGACAACATTATCAGTGAACCCGGGGATCTTTAGAATAGTCTGCAAAGTAATATAAAAATACACATACTTAAGATTCGGCAAAACACAATTCTCAAAATCGTATTAAGTATCAACACGACGTAAAGAGTGTAAAACAACCTGCTTCACTTGATCATAGCTCGCTAGTTCGACAGCATTTATTATAGCATTACGTGCAATATTTGGCCCCAGTCCAGTCCATAGAGCCCTGACCCCTTCCTGTAATTGACAAGTGTTAGAATGTTAATACATAAGCATAATCTCGGCCCATGTACAATAGGCCCGTAGGGTTTTAGTTTAGCTCTTTGTATATGTCTATATATGTATGTATTCTCCTGTTTTATAATATATGAAAATAGAATTTTCGATTACATGGTATCAGAGCTTCAGTCTAAGTTTTCATCGTCGCAACTAGGGTTTCCGTCACGTCGCAACTAGGGTTTCTGTCGTTAAATAAAAGCACCTTGCTTGAGTGCTTTTCAGATCTCACCACCCCGATAGAACCATTCAGACTAGTCCATCAATCGAACCCAGTGAGTTTGACCACCAGCCGCCCTCTCACGCGCCGCCACCAACCGCCGCCGTCCGTCCACGCGCCGGCGCGTGTAGGCACGGCTGGCCACCGTTCGCCGTCGACTTTTTTCTGCCAGCGTCGTTTTGGTTTCCGACTTGATCCCTGGTGTGATTGTGTCGAGTTGTTCACTCAAAGTTTCTGTCTAAGGCTACTAGTGGGTGATTATTTCGGTTTCAGGGTTTTGGTGACATTAAGGTTATTTGTTTTGATTTCTATTTGCTGTTTTTTGCCTCACGAAGATGACTAAAGGTGTTGAAGGGTCTTTAAGTGGTTCAAACCCATCCGAGGTACTCCGGTTGTAACTCGACTCACGGATAATAAATTAAATGGTTATAATTTTTTCAAATGGAGCAAAACTATTCGTCTTTATCTACGAAGCATGGGAAAAGCATCTCATCTCACTTCTGACCCTCCTAAGGGTGATGCTCAAGACCTCTGGTTGCAAAATGATGCTCGTCTGTTTCTTCAAATTATTAATTCGATCAAACCATCAGTTACTTCGTTAGTTAATCACTGTGAGAATGTTAAGGAGTTAATGGATTACTTAGATTTCTTATATTCTGGACAGAGTAATATTTCTCGAATTTATATTATTTGTAAGTCGTTTCATCGTGGGGAACAACAAGACCGCTCGCTCACGGCTTATGTCATGTTCTCACACGAGTGAACAAAACGGTCTTGTTGAACGCCTCCACCGTCATGTTGTCGAAACAGGACTCACTTTACTCGCCGCGTCTCATGTCCCTCAACGCTTATGGCACTTCGTTTTTGACAACGTTGTATACCTCATCAACCACATGCCATCTAGGACAAACTCTGACGTCTCTCCTTTTGAACTCTTGTTCAAACATCCACCAGACTTCTCTTTCCTTCGCGTCTTTAGGTGTCAGTGTTTCCCTCATCTCCGTCCATACAACACCCACAAAATGGACTTCCGTTCTACTCCCTACTCTCTGTGTCTTTCTTGGCTACAGTCCAACCCACCATGGCTACCGTTGTCTGGACCTACAGTCCGATCAACTTTACATAGCCAACCATGTTCGTTTTAATGAACAGTCGTTTCCCTTTTACAAACCCTCCATCACTCCCTCTCCCACACCTACTCCTGGCCCATACACTTCTACTTATCCTAATCCACACCCCACTCTACTCGCCTCTCCCACCACTGCGCCTGCTAACCCACCTCATGCGCCACCTCAATCCTCCCCTCCCCTTGTTCACACATATCACCGTCGCTCCAGATCTACCCAACCACCAACCCTTACTATTGCCCCTCCCGCCAAGTTACGTCCCAACCCTAAGCAAACCAAACCCTATAATGCCTCCTTTCACACTACCTACACCGACATCGAACCACGCCTTTTTTCTGTTGCTAACAAGGATCCTCAGTGGCGTCACGCTATGTCTGAAGAGTATTCGGCCCTAATACGGAATGGTACATGGTCGCTAGTTCCCCGTTCAAAGTCTAATGTTGTTGACTGTAAGTGGGTCTACCGGCTGAAGAAGGACCAAACTGGTAAGATCCAATACTACAAGTCCCGCCTGGTCGCCAAAGGCTATCAACAGCAACCCGACATTGATATCAGGAGACGTTCAGCCCGGTCGTACATGCCACCACTATCCGGGTTGCTCTCTCCCTTGTCGTTACCCAAGGTCGATCTCTCAGCAGCTCGACGTTCAGAATGTGTTTCCCCATGGAACCCTTACAGAGTACTTAGAACAACCTCCGAGCTTCATTGACCAATCAGATCACGTTTGCCTCCTTCACAAGTCCTTGTATGGCCTAAAGCAGGCTCCACGAGCATGGTTTCATCGCTTATTTACGGTCCTTCGCTCGCTTGGCTTTCAGAGCTCCAAAACGGATCCCTCCTTATTTATTTACTCCCCCAACGACACTCTACTATACATGATCGTCTATGTTGATGACATTGTCTTGACTCTTGACAGGTAACAACCAACAGTCAAATGATGCCAATCCTTTCCAATTCAGAATCTGGGATCCTTATCCTACTTTCTCGGTATTGAGGTCACCAGCATGGGTACAGATATGTTACTCTATCAGCAAAAGTACACTCTTGAGCTTTTCCAGCGCGTCGGCTTTCTCTAAATCGGTTCCTTCTCTAATGACTACGACTGGAAATCTTGCTCTTAGTGATAGTGCTACGTTTTTCGACCCGGTCAAGTATCGTCAAATTGCGGGTGCTCTATAGTATGTCACACTGACCCGTCCGGACATTACCTTTGCCGTTAACACAGTCGCTCAATTTATGCACTGCCCTACAGATTATCACTAGTCGGCTGTTAAACGGATTCTTCGCTATCTGCAAGGCACCTCTACCTTCGGCTTACGACTTCGGCGTGACTCTAGCACTCTCCTTCATGCCTACATTGATTCTGCCTATAACTCTATTACAGGATTCTCCAATGCTGATTGGGCTGGTGGCCCAGACGACCGTCGATCCACGGGGGGTATGCTATCTATCTAGGTTTAAACCTAGTATCCTGGTTTGCACAAAAACAGAAGACTGTCTCTCGGACGTCAACGGAATCAATTTACAGTCGCTGAGTTAACTTGGTTTCAAACACTATTGCGTGAACTTCAAGTCCCTCTTAAAAAGACCCCTACGCTATGGTGTGATAATATCGGCGCTACCTATCTTTCTGCCAACCCTGTTTCCATGCCCGAACTAAGCACGTGGAGGTCGACTTTCACTTTGTTCGAGAAAAGGTTGCCGATAGGCAGCTTTCGGTCTAGTTCATATCCAACGATAATCAGATTGAAGATATCTTCACCAAGCCACTTCTTTCACAGCATTTTATGTTTTTACGATTCAAGCTATAGGTCGCTCCCCTGCCTTAGCTTGCGGGGGTATATTAGATACTTATGTATTTCCTTATATCAGAGGGATTAGAGTGCAACTAATATAGGGTTTAGAGTGTAAATGTATCTCTTATATAAACCATTGTAATCAGTGTTTTATTCACAAGAATCATAATAACAATTACTTATTACTAAGTTTACCTGTGACATAACATAATTCTCCTCAATTTAGTCTAAATAAATAACAAATTCTTCAAATTTTGAAACCATAAAACAGCAACTAAAATAGCATTAAAATTATAAATAATAAAAAAGGACACTTGAAGCAATCTAATATCTAAAATCTAAAATAGTAAAAAATTCTAAAACGACAGTCAACACTCATCAGTAAGAAATTAGCACATTGCAAGTTTGCATAACAACTGAAATTCTAAAACATGACACTTAAAGGAATCTAAATCTAAATTCTAAAACACTAAGAAATTCTAAAACAACAGTCAACACTCAACAGTAAGAAATTAGCACTTTGCAAGTTTGCATAACAACTGAAATTCTAAAAGAACAGTAAGAAATAAGAACCGTACTGTTGGTGTTGTTACTTTGGTGAATTTGGTCGTTCTCAAGAGCAATAAAATCATTAGTGACTTCATGATCCACTTGTTCTGCATCTGCTCCACTACTTCTATGCTTTCCAAACATCATCTTCAATGTATCGGTCTCAATAGCCCAAAGAAACAGTGTGAATAGCAATCCCAGTAGCAATGGAGTGTTAATTGGGTTGTAATAGGAGTGTGATTTGTGGCAATAGTGTGTGTGTGTGTGTGTGTGTGTGTGTGTGTGTGTGTGTGTGTGTGTGTGTATATGTGTTGGACTGCTGGTAGTTGGACTGAGGTTTCCCTCCTTAATTGAATGTTAGATGGAAGAATCGAAGGGATTTAGGAATTGAAACGTCCAATTGCGATTTCCCAATCGTTAGCTTCTTTCCAGCTAAATTGCGTCAAAAGCGAACCAATCGAGTAACAGATGAGAGACATTCGCCATTGAAGCTTCTTTCCCGCTAAATTGCATCAAAAGCGAACCAATCGCGTACCAGATGAGAGAAATTCATGTTTGAGAATCAATTGGGATAAGCGAATCGGGATCGTCTGAAAAGCAAATTGGTTGTCAATCCATCATATAATGTGGAACGCTCAATGGACGTACCGAATCGCGAATCCTTGAGGGATTGGATCGCATTCGTACCGCGATTGGGATCGCAGTGAATGGAACGCGGTACGCGCCTATCCTAACGAACATGTGACTATGATACTGATACTAATAGTAATAATAATAATAATAATAATAATAATAATAATAATAATAATAATAATAATAATAATAATAATAATAATAATGAGTGACAAACAAATATATTAAAAACATGGTTCAGATACGGTGCATTACTTGTCTCACGATCGTCGAATAAGCATTTAATGCACCAGAGTAACGCCGTGGCACACCAGCTGCCAATTTCCCTTCAGCTTGAAGACGGACTTTCACTAGATCAGTAGGATTCGCCACAGATATTGCGACAGCACCTTCAAGAATAAAACAAAACAACATTAGAAAATCACTTGTGGTAAACTGATAACATATAAAAGATAATTCATAAGATATGCTCACCAGTTGTGAGCCCTGCAAGTATTTTAGTGGTCAAAGGAACATCTCCAACAAAGTTCTCACCAACATACAAGTTTTTAATCTGTTTAAAAAATATCATATTTATTCACTTAAGCACAACAAATGGACAACACCTAAGCACAACAAATGAACAACAAAGCATAAAGACTAAAGGGTTAATTGCATCAACATGTAACATACCTAAAGATTTCTCGGTTAGGGATCATACTTGTGAAATCAATGTATTAGAGAACTGTGTTAAAAGTTTTGTAATCAAATAAAGGATATGGTTATCAAATTAGGCAATCATTTACCAAAACTGAATCTCTAATTTAGGTAAACTATATCCCATATTTGATTATCAAGTTATAATATGGACACTTAAACATTGCTTTGAAAACAACGACTACCGAAATAGATATTGAAAAAAGTATCTTACATTTTGGTGCAATTAACCCAAGACTAAAAAAGGGGAATACATACAGGCTCATACATCCCAATTCTTAAACCTCCAAATAAGCATTGACGATGTAATCCAGGAACAATGCCTTTCCACAAAGCAGTGAGACCTTCTTCCCTTGCAATAGTCGCAACTGTACCCAGCATTCCCTTATACTTTGGTAAAGCGATTCCATCCCCTGCAAGTGCTTTCTTTTGTAGTTGAAGTCTGACCTTTGCAGTGTCTAGCGGAATCGTACAAATCTGCCCAAAAAATCATGACTAATGAAAAACTTACATAATGGCATGCTTGGCATGCCATTTTTTAGAGCATAATATTTTCTTTACATAATAACCATATGTTCCTATAAAGTGGAAGTCTTGTTTGGCAGCGAGAGATGTAGCTTTTATTTGGAAAAAATATACTGCTTGAAGTGTCTTTCCAAGTAGCTTGAATTTTTACAAAAACAATATTACCTTATCAACCTCTCAATCATTCTAAACTAGAACTTCTAATAAATATGAGTCTCCTTTCATGTCATTTTATACTTTTAAGCTATAGATTAACTTCATCAAACACTTCGATAAAAGCTCACAACTACAACTAGTTTTACCAAACACATATTATCTTCGCAACTTGAAAATGTTCTCATGTTCTGATGTGTAACATATAGAATAAATAGAAGACACATTATTAGAAAAATGAAATCATGTAAGCAAGAAGTGTTCAACATGACAATGCAAGTAGACATAACTTTTTGTTCCAAAACGCAAACTTCAAATACACAATTTTTGTTTCAAAGAAGTTATAGAGCCCACAACCAACTCATGGATAGATCTTGATGGCTCATGCCTAAGCCTTTGCAGTTTTGTGTAACGGTCATGCCTAATTATCATTGTTTGCAGCTCGGATTTCAACTTTCACCAATTTTCAAGATTTTACTTTTATCATATTTAGTGTGAAAATGAGAATTATATTAATCATGTGCTTTCTTGAATAAAAATTTTCAATATTCCATCCATAATTGCCAATTCTGAATTTTTAACTAAACAAAAAAAAAACAAACAGTTAGCAAAAACTTATATGACCCCCCTTTGTATCCATGAAACTTATTCTAAAAGACTGGACTATTGTGTATTCCCTCTAAAGTATGTGTTTCATATTTTGTATACTTACGAACTGTGTCAAGTTTGCATGACAAAAAAAACTACATGTGTATATATAACTAATGTTGAGAATGATCATTTCCATTCTCTACTGCATTCTATGTTTTAACCAAATAGTAGAATCAATTCTCATTATCCACTTTCATTCCCTTTCTATGCATTTCCCTTGTCTATACCAATTGCATGACTAAATATTTTTGAAACAGTAGTAAACTCCATATCGAAGATTGGAAAGTGGAGGGAAAGGTCAACAATAAAACTAACATCATAACATGAATGTTAGGGAGATTATCTTGAAGCTCCAACATCTATTCATTAATTGATGTATGCAAGGACAACTGAATATTTCCAACGATTGTATTTGACGTTAGCTTTCTAGAAGGTTTTTGGTCCTACATAAACTACCACCATCTCCGTCCAAATTAAGTTGCAGCACTTTTGGTTTTCAATAGCCCTACAATATATTTCCCATTTTGGAAAGATTAACTGGACTTTGACCTATTTACCTGTTATCAATCATATAGGCAGGATTGATTTTGGTAACACAGTTCTCTTGGTTCTGTCCTGTTCAGAGATATTTTTGCTACTTTATTGTTTGAGCAAATGTCATTAAATAGCAATGACCATTCACTTTCCTTCAGTTTTATGCAACATACTTCTCTTGAGCACCATATATTATTGAACTTAAAAAAAAACTGCCATACCCTAGTAACTATATATATGCAAAGTCATAGAATAGCAAAAACTTTCACTTTATTCCGTTATAGGATCATACTTTTTCACAACCTACGCCAGTGGTATTTATGATGAGATTATAACTGACTGGATATATAAATTAAGCTCAATGAGCAATTAGTAGAGTTGGAACCAATGTTCAAAATTCAGTGACCTACGGTGTACAACAGATTGAGTTGCATTCAAACGAGCAAAGATCAAACTTCATTGTTAATTTATGAGCTTTGACATTTATTTTGATTCAAAGAATTATATTAGAGCTAGTAAAGTTTTTTAACGAGATACTTAATAATTTACCCGAACCACAACTTCATGATAATTTAATGTTTTGATCTTCCTCAAAAACAGTGACTAAAATATACGCATACAAGCAATTATATCAACTGTCAAGTATCACTTTATGCATTCATCATACAAGCATATCGTTTACATCGATTATTGCAACTAAAGAACGATTTGAAGTTGACCTTTTATAGAAATAACTGGCAAATCAAGGGGGAAATAAAAACCCTTGGAGGCAAAACATCTACCGACGCAATTTCATGGCGATTAAAAGCACGATCACAATTAATATACTTTCAAACAGAAGTTAATTCATTCGAGTGTCAAATACAAATTGAAGACAACAAAATTAAAACGACAAACGATCATATGAAATGAACTTGAAATAAGTTAAATTATTTAGCTATAATAAAAGCTCAGAAAACCTCAGCGAAACAAGCGGCGAAAGCGCTGCTGGCAAAAGTACCAACGAAAGAGATGTCGGATTTGGAATCGCCGGCAACCATTCTGGGAATGCAGGATCAGAGAAAGATGAGAAGGGTTTAAAGTCGTTGGTTGAGTGGGTTTAATGCAAATCTTAATAGGAAAGAGAAGACGGAGGGACAGAGAGAGTTGGGGGCACGATAAACAGAGCAATGGAATATTGGGAAATGTGAGAGGGAAGTTTTCGAATTTTGGATCCTTGCATATTTAATGCAGAAGTATAGAATTATAATTAAAGTATAGAATCAACCTTAATTATAGTGTTATAATATAATACCATGAATAAGATGGTAAATATGCAATTAACAATAAATTAAGGATAGTCTATCAAATTTGACTACTAACTTTGATTATTATTTCGACTCATTTAATATTAAATGTATATGCAATGTTGCATATATGATATGTAGTATTGCTTCAACGTTGAATATGTGATATAAACTGTAATTCGACGTTGAATGATCTCGATATGATACACTGAATAGTCGTCTGGGTCAAAAAATTACGAAAAATAAACACGTTAAATTTTTTCGAAAAATATATATCATGATCGTTCTCGTTAAATCTACCAAGTTTAACTACTAATTTTGATCATTATCTTGAATGTTTCTGCAATTAAAATATGTAGATTTTCCGGAAAGAAATAAAAAATGACAATAAAATTTCAAATTTTCACTGTTGGAAATCATTGTAATTTGGTTTATCAAGTAAAATAAAAATAACAAATCTGATTTAATCCACTAGAAAATTTCAAATTTGCACTGCTGGAAATAGATGCAATCTGATTTATCAAGTTAAATAAAAATAAGAAATCAAATTTAATCGGCTATTGTATAACTGAAATATTAAGATATGCTAGAAAAACACTGGATAATATCATAATGCAGGAAAAAAGACTCAAACTTGAATAATAAATATTCCCAGATGCATATTTATCAAGTTATCAATTCTTTATATAATTTGAAACCTGATAATTATTATATGTTTATATAACGAGTTAATTAAATGTAACCAACTATGAGATAAAACATGTTTTATTGAAGTTACGTACTAATATATATTTATACACACACACACACACATACATACATACATACATACATACATACATACATACATACATACATACATACATACATACATACATACATACACACACACACACAGAGTCAGTAGGCATAATCAATATTGATAAAAAAAACTGCATCAGCAGTGTCTGCGTGAAGAAAACTATGCCGTTTCAAGATGAACTTCATGTATGCTAATCAGCCAGATGAAGAGTCGAAGACGTTTTCAACTCCTGCAGAAAAAAATTGATAGTATCTTTTTTAATATTCTTTCAATATTTTGAAAATGACGTACATATATACTATAATACACATAGCATATATATGTTTGATACTTATGATGCTGCTGTTTCTTCCTTTATTTATGTATCAATTCAATGAACACACACAGAGGTTACGAGACACACACAACACTCCGAGACTATTTAGTCTCGAGTCTGACATTAACATGCAAACACACATATTCAAACACATAATCGCACACTGCACACACTCACAACTCATATCTTTATGTTTTTAACTTTTTCAGCAGCAACATAAGGTAGGATAAATGGCGATTGATACATAAAATTGGTCAATAAACATCCTTTAAGTTGCCAAATGTCGAATGCCATTTGACATTCTTGCCCATTTTTACGGACAGAACTTAAGCTAAACACACCTGGACAGCACACTAATACTGCACTTATTTTCTGTTTTGATCTTATTTTCCAGCAATAGAAATGTAAAGGTTAATGACAATTAATATCTGCATTTGAATCAACAAACCACTTAGAAATCAATTAAAGGTTAGGCCGAAGGTCAATTGGGCTTATTGGCCAGCCATTTCTCGACAAAAACGAAAGCTAATATACACATATGTAATTCACGCACAACACAAAGACTTAAACATTCTGTCTTTTACCTAATTCAAGCAGCAAAATCAAATAAATAAAGGGCGATTTAGACACACAAATGGTCAACAAACACTCCAAGATAATTATGAATCCAGATTGGCCACAAGCAATGATTATAATGATGGAAAATACTTGAGAAAAACATTTAACAAAATAGCAAGGTCAACAACTTGGCAAACCTTTAAAGAAAATTAAATTGAAACTAAAAACATGATATACGAGTAGTTGAGTAATACAAGTTACATAATTTTGTTCATGTAATAAGTGTCTTTCTTGTATTTGAATTGCATTGTTTTTTTATGTTTTAAATTAGTTTGATGTATATTTTTAATTTTAAACATAGAAAGGATATATCATAACGATATGTTGACGTTTACCGAACAAAATATAACAGTTTCAATAAAATATAATGTAAGGATTAAAATGATTAAAGATAATAATATTAAGAGACCGAAATTATATAACATGAAAATATAATGATTTTTTCAATATTAACACTGATATTTACGATAGATTAAACTAAGTTTAGATATAGCAAGTACAATATGAAATATATTTGATGTTGTATTAAAACTATTACTGGAATGTAAATAAAATAAACTGACAACCAAAATATATGTGTGATTATAAGGCATTTTTATTAGAATATATAAAAAATAAAGCAAACTTAACAATATCTTTAGATTTTCCAACATAAATTATTAAAAAAAAGTTAAAATAGAAAACTTATAATTTCTTATACCAATAAAACTGACAATAATGGAGATTATAAAATTTTAAACAAACAAACCTCAAATATAATTGCGTGTAGTAATTTTCATGATAAAGTTAAGTATTTTTTTTCTTAACAAACAATGTATAAGAGAACATATGTATAGTCTTTCAAAATTAAATACTTTTTTGTGTAATTGTTTAATTAAAAAAGGATTAATTTTGAAATAAATCACCCGAGCACCGCACGGGTATTCAACTAGTTTACATTGGAGGTAAGTTTTCTGAAATTTGTTGGCTTCCTCCAATACTGCAGCTGAGAGTTCTGCTCTGATGGAGGTGCATATTCATATTCTCCACTCAGGAAATGGGCAAGCAAATCAACTAAAGTAAAAAATATAAATTTAAAATTTTATTTTTTAGTTTTTAATTAATGATTATTATTATGCATTTTGTCTTTATTAATATTTTATTATTCAAATTTATGTCTTTTATATTAAATTAATTGTTTTGGTATTTTTAATTTTTTTTGATTAGCCTATTATTTAATAATAATAGAAATATCAATAAAAAAATAAAGGGGAAAATAGTCATTTTAAAGTGCCAAAAGACCAAATCCGTAACAAAACTTCAACCACAAGGACTGTCAGTGTAATTTTTAAAGTTAAAGGATCCAATTCATATATATATATATATATATATATATATATATATATATATATATATATATATATATATATATATATATATATATATATATATATATATATATATAGTCAGGTTTAAAAAAGTACCTCTCAAAATCAAGTGCACTCGAAGGTACCAACCTTAAAAAACTTTTTTTAAAATTTTTTTCTCATAACCATGTTTAATTTAATGTTATACGCATGATATATGAATTTCACATACATTCACACTTTCTGTGTCCTTAAAAATTAAGTGAATGCTCAATACATATTTATGTGAATGGTCGTTTCACACCATGTGAATGGTGTGAATGGCCATTCACATGATCTTTTTTTATCATTCACAAGATTTATGATGTTGCTTCTTTTGAAAAAAAAAGTCTTATAATGTTATCTTATACATGTCTATTCAAAAAAAATATATGTGAATGATCATTCACATTGGGGTACGCTGGGTACGCTCGAATCTTATAGGTACACTGATCAACTTGATTCTCTCTCTCTCTATATATATATATATATATATATATATATATATATATATATATATATATATATATATATATATATATATATTGTTAGCCCTAAAATAGTGTATAATTAAATATAATAAAAGTCTAGGTTCAGTTTATAATTAGGAATAGTTTACTTTGGGGGGAATCTTAATTTTCAAGACTTTAAGGGGAGTGTTTGGACAAACCCACAAAATAAGTTTAGGTATAAATAATATTGTTCTCTTAGGGTTTTAGAAGAAGACACAAAGGATTCTTCATCTAGCCTCCATCTATGAGTGTTCTTGAGTGTGAAGTTCCTCGAGATTGAGAGCACAATTTCTCTCTTGTAATCTTCATATTCATTAATACAAATTGTTTGATTATTGTGTTTGAGTGCAAAATATACTGGGAATCAAAGTTGTCAATTGGTATCAAAGCAAGAAGATTGGATTTAAACTTGAAATCTCAGATTTGTTCGTGTTCTTCACAAAAAAGGTCATGAAATTGGGCTGAAACTTCAAAAAATCACCAAAAATTCATACGATGTCCGTTTGAGCTGATTTTTGGATATGTTGTGCGAGTATATGCCAGAAACATCCTGTCAATATTTCAGAGGCTAACTCCAAATATCGAGGGAGTAATCGCAATTTCACTATTCTGGTCATTTTTCAGTTACGTTTTTGTGATTATATTTTTGATTTGAGTGATATACTTGTTGAAATGATCTAAAATTTTGCATGAATGATCTTATATGTTAGATAATTTTTTCAGGAAATTTTCGTGATCTAATTTGAAGTATCCAAGGAGTAATTGCATTTTTTAAATCTAATTATTCTTCGTGTTCTTCGCAAAAATCAAAAGGTTTTGCTCTTAATTCTATGTTAATATTATGTTTTTGTTTGGTTTTCTATTCCATAATCATAAGCAATTAATCTTGTACTGATTTCGAGCATTTCTTGTTCAATAAATACAAGTTTTTCTTGTTTAATCGTTAAAATTGTTAATCGATAATTTCTTAAGTGTTATTCTCGGTTCAGTGCTTCCAGAGGCCATAACTTTTGACTGGAACATCGTTAGGCGGCCTACAATACGTCAAAACGAATTTTGAAACGAGATCTACGACCCATCCAAATTCCGATCATCCGAATTCGGATCATCCGAATTTCGGATCCGGGTCTATCCAAACTTTTGACATTCAGTGTTTCCAGAGGCCATAACCCTTTCCTTGAACATCGTTAGACGGCCTACAATACGTCAAAACGAAGCTTGAAATGAGATCTACGACCCATCTGAAATTCGGACCCATCAAAATTTGGACCATTCGAATTCTGACCATCCGAATTCGGATCATCCAAATTTCGGGTCCGGGTCTATCCAAACTTTTGACATTCAGTGCTTCCAGAGGCCATAACTTTTGACTGGAACATCGTTAGACGGCCTAACGAAGCTAGAAATGAGATCTACAATCATTAAATTTGGAAAAGTTGTTTTGTTCAATTTTTGAGGCCTAATTCCTTTACAGAAAAAAGTTACGGGCATTTTTCTATAGAAAAGCTGAAATTTCAACGTAAAAAACTCGTTTCTGATCCAAGTTTCTCCAAGTTACCAACCTCGGATACATCTGAACTTGTGACGTTTCTGAGTTTTCCAGTTTCCAATCTAGAAGATCCACCTTTTGCACTCCACAATCATGACTCAAGGATTTTCCACACATGAGAAGACTGTCGAGGAGGAGAAGGTTGATATATCTCTAGTCTGTCTCATGAACCACTCCAAACAGGTACAAAGTTCTTCATCTTCGTCTGATTTATTTGATATACAATCCTTATATGATTTTAAGTCTAGTGATGAATTTGATGAACTGCATGCACAACTACATGAATTAAAGAATGAATTGATTGCTGAAAAAGAACAATCCGCTGTGTATAAAAAGAAATGGCTAAACAACCATGAGGTGATAAAGAAGATGTTAATTGAAAAGGTAGATGTTGAGGATAGGAATAAATACCTTGAATCTTGTATGGATAAAATCACTGATGAAAAGAACTCTTTAAAATCAGAAATATCTGTTTTTTCAAAACGCTTAGAGTCTGTAAGCATGGAAAACATAGACAGTTTGGAAAAATACAAAATGATAGAAGAAGAAAGAATAGGTTTGTACTCTCGCATAAAGACCCTAGATGATAAATTTCTAAAATGGGGTCAAACAGAACAAACTATTCATTTAAACCAACCCAAAGAGACTAGGTTTTATCATTCCAAACAATGAATTGGTTTTAAAAATCCTAAGTATTTGGAAAAGGTTCAACAAGTTTTACCTATTTTTTATGACATGAGATATATGGGTGCTGGGCTTAAATCTTTCTTTTTTGAGTCATCAAAAGAAGTTTTAACCCAAGAGGATGAGAAACACATTGAAAATAAAGAAAAAGAAATATCTTTTAAAATATGAAGAACTAAACGAGAGTTATCCTTATAAAGTACCCACTCTAGAGGAAGACTTCTTGTCTAGTTATTCTGAAGCTGAAATGAAAGCAGAACCTGTAAAACCAATCCCTCACCTTTACATTCCTACAAAAGTTCTTCAACATAAAATTAAAGTTTTAGAAAAGGAATTAAAGTCAACTCAAAAGAAAGCTCTTGATTTTCAAGAAGCTCTTCTTAAGAGTGAGGAAAAATTTGTAAATCAAAGTTTTCAACAATCTGTAGAATTAACTGTCTACAGAGAAAAATTTGACATGGTTTCTCAAAAATTAAAAGATCATTTAAAAGAACCAAGGAGTTTCTCGTCCTACCAAAATCCCACTCCTGTCATCTAACAAAGGCAAGACTAAAATTGAAAATTCTTCTATCAGTTGTAAATGTGAGTGCTCAAAATCTTTTAAAGCTGAGGTTTCAAAGAAGAATCGGAGTCAATCTACGTCAATCTAAGTCACTGAAGACACTCTTTCACTTCATGCACATTAAACTGGTGCTTATGTCTGTGCAAGACCTACAGATCGATGTTGAAAGGGGAATGAGAAAGATTAATGTTACTCCGCCAAATCGAATTATCAAGTTTGCTGGTGATTTGAAAGAATATCAAGTGATTATGGTAAGAGATGAAACGGCAGTCCTTTGGTGAAGATGTCAGCATATTGATACTTAGAGGGGACATGGAGAACACGAACATCGCCTTTAGTAACCTTATCCTGAACAAAGTGAATGTCGATCTCGATATGCTTGGTACGTTGGTGGTGGACCGGGTTTGCTGAGAGGTACACAGCGCTGACGCTATCATAGTAGACTAGTGATGCAGAAGAAAGTGGAAGACATAGTTCGCAAAGGAGATTGCGGATCCATGCCGTCTCAGCAACTACATTAGCGACGCCACGATATTCAGCTTCTGCACTAGAGCGAGAGGTGGTCTGTTGCCGTTTAGAAGATCACGAGATAATGTTGTCGCCAAGAAAAACACAATAACCGGATGTCGATTTTCGAGTTGCAGGGCAGCCAGCCCAATCGACATCAGTGTAAGCAGTGAGCTGTGATGAAGAGGAACGAAATAGTTGAAGACCCAAATCAGCGGTACCGCGTATGTATCGAAGAACGCGCTTCATGGCATTAAGGTGAGGCTCTCGAGGGTCATGCATATAAAGGCACAACTACTGAACGGCGTATGCAATATCCGGTCGAGTAAATGTGAGATACTGAAGTGCTCCGGCCAGGCTCCGATATAGTTCTGGATTGGAGACGGGAGGACCATCCGGTCCAAGTTTCTTATCAAGGTCGACCGGTGTGCGACTGGGGTTGCAATTAACTATTTGGGCGCGTTCCAAAATTGCCATAGCATAAGTCGACTGAGAGAGAAACAACCCAGATGGGTTGTGAGTTGCAGAATACCCAAGAAGTAGTTAAAGGATCCGAGATCAGTCATAGAAAACTCACGATGTAAGAGACCCATAATGCGATGAAGAAGAGTCGTCGAGGATGCCGTGAGAATAATGTCATCAACATATAGAAGCAGGTATGTCGTATCCGAACCTCGATGAAAAATAAAGAGAGAGGCATCAGATTTGCTGTGAGTAAAACCAACCCTGGTGGCGAACGATGTAAATCTTTGGAACCAGGCGCGAGGCGCCTGTTTAAGACCATAGAGGGACTTCTGCAGAAGGCAGACATAGTCAGGGTGGGTCGGATCATGGAACCCCGGTGGTTGATGCATGTAAACCGTCTCCGCCAACAGGCCGTTAAGAAATGCATTCTTAACATCAAGTTGGTGTATGGGCCAATCTCGAGATAAGGCGAGGCTAAGCACAGTGCGGATTGTTGCTGGTTTGACAACGGGGCTAAATGTATCATGGCAGTCTACACCCTGTAATTGGTTTTTGCCATTTGCAACAAGCCTGGCCTTGTAGCGACTAAGAGAGCCATCAAAATTAATTTTGTGGCGAAATAACCACATGGACCGAACAACATTCACATTTTTAGGTCGCAGGACAAGTTTCCATGTGCCATTTTTAATCAAAGCATGAAATCCGTCTTGCATAGCATTTTTCCAATTATCATCACAAAGAGCTTTAAGATGAGAGGTGGGGAGAGGAGATATATGGGAGACATGAAGATTGAGATGAGTGATGGGTTTGGTTATACCGGATCGGGAGCGGGTGACCATTGGGTGAGACGGATTTTGCGATGGAGATGGAGGTTGGGGAATGTGGACCTCGGCAGAAGTAGATGATCTGATAGGATTGGTGGAGGGAATTAATGGCGAGGCGACGACGGTAGGGGGTTAAGTGGTCTCGGTGGGAGAGGAGGAGTCGAGAGGTTGGATGGTGGACTGGTTTGGTGCATCGAGAGATGGGGAGGGTGAGGATGTGACGTTTTGAGATGAGGAGGTAAGAATGGAGTGAGCGATAGGTGAAGAATCCGAGGACGAATCTAGAAATGTATAGTCCGAAGAAGAAGAAGGAGGTGTTTGGTAAGGAAAGGAAGATTCGTCAAAAGTGACGTGTCAGGAAATTATTATTTTGTGGGTTTTGGTATCAAGGCACCGGAAACCGCGATGATTCGTAGGGTAACCGAGAAAGATACACGGGGTGGATAAATGTTGGAGTTTATGAGTAGGATTGGTGTACGGATAGCAAAGGCAACCAAAGACACGTAGATGAGAGTATGTGGGTGTTTTATTGAAGAGTTTGGTGTATGGAACTTGATCGGAGATAGCCGTGGAGGGAAGAATGTTGAGAAGGTGGACCGCCATAAATAATGCTTCGGTCCAAAAGGATGGGGGGAGGTGAGCATGAAAAAGGAGTGTACGAATATGATTATTGATAGTGCGAATCATGCGCTCGAATTTTCCATTTTATTGAGACGTTTGGGGCAAGAGAAACGAAACTGAATACCCGTGTTGTTAAAGAGGGTATGTTGGGAGATGTTGTCAAATTCATCACCATGGTCACATTAGAATGCTTTTATTTCTTTGTTGAATTGAGTATTAACATAGGCGCGAAATTGTAAAAATTTTGCAAAAGCATCGGATTTATGTTTGAGCGGATAAACCCATAAAAAATGAGAATAATGATCAAGAAATAAGACATAATATTTAAAAACCACCAACACTTACAACTGGAGAGGTCCACAAATCAGAATGAATAACATCAAAAGAACTAGAAACTAAAGTACGAGAGCTATGAAAAGGAAGTTTTGTGTGTTTGCCAAGTTGACAAGCATGGCACAAACCCAAAGGTTTTGTGTTATTACATTTAATGAAATTACGAGAAGCTAAAAAATGTAACACGTCATCGCCAGGGTGGCCAAGGCGTTGGTGCCACGTGGACTGGGTAGAAGAGAGAAGGGCGACCGGAGCGTTGGTAGTGACTGGATATAGGTCTCCGGAGCTATCACAGCGGAGGAGCACCTTGCGGGTCGGGTGATCCTTCACAAAAAAACCAGATTTGTCAAACTCAACTGTACAATTATTATCGTGAGTGAAACTACGAACAGACACAAGATTTTTATAATATTAGGAGCAACAATGACGTTTTTTAAGTGGAGTGGACGTGATGATGTTGGAAATATGCTATGCCCAGAATTAGTAACAGGAATGGAATTTCCATCACCAACAATTATATACGAATGTAATGCATTATTAAAAATATTAGATAAGTTACTTGTGTCCGCAGTGAGATGTGAGGTAGCCCCGGTGTCCATGTACCATCCAGCATCAAGGCCCGCATTTGGTTGTTGGAGTGTCATGGTGCTAAAGGCTTGGGGAAGAGTGGTTAATTGAGGAGTGTATGGGTGGGGAACATATGTCCAGAAGCCTTGTTGAGGTGGTGGTGGAATGGTGTTGGTTTGTTTTGTAGGGTGTGGGCCTAGAAGACCGTTGGGAGTATGTGGGGGTTGAGTGGGGCAGGGTGGCATGGTGGTATTGGGGTAAGGCATTGAGGCAGTGTGGTAGGGTGGTGGTGTAGGGGGTTGGATTGTGGGATAGGTTAGGTTGGTTGGTGTTACGGGTGTGGAGAAATCGGCATTTTGTGCCAAAGCGACATGGGCCGCGTTGAAAGTTGCGACACACAGGCTTGGTAGTGGGAGGGGAGGGGGGGTTTGCAACAAGAATGGTTGGGGAGGATGTGTTGTCTCGATGAGGGTTTCGATTCTTTTTGCGGTTATTTGGAGATTCATCAAGAGAAAGCATGGAACGGATTTCAATTAGGGTATGCGGGGTTTTGCTATGACGGATAATGCTAGCAACGTTGTCATATTTTTCGCTAAATCCTTGAACGGCATACATAACTAGAGTTTTTTCATCCAAAGGTTTCCCTATGTTATCCAAAAGATCGGAGGCAATTTTGATTTTTTTAAAATATTCGGCGACGGTTTGATCACCCATATCAAGGGATCGAAGTTCCTCATGGATTTCCATGGCACGACCATCTTTATTGTCATGAAAAAGTGTGTGAAGAGCCGTCCAAACGGAGTGCGATGTAGCATCCTTTTTAAGGACGGTTTGGAGAAGAGAGGTAGTGATAGAACCATAGATCCATACCTTGACGAGAGAATCAACGTGTTTCCATTCAGCGGCAGTTTCAGGAGTGCTTTGAACGGTACCATGGAGGAAGTCTAGAACACTGAAACAATCACAATGCGAGGTGAAAAGTTTAGACAATGCATCATAGTTTAGTTGATCCATGTCCAATAGAAGTGGGACATGGGTTTTGATATTTGTGACACCGAAAGCTTTATCGACATTGAATGCGGAGGTTGGTGTATCACTCATTGAGAAGAGTAGGAAAAAATATGTAAAGGAGTCGGCGGCAGGGGCAGGCGGCGGCAGCAGGTGGCGGCCGCAAGATAGAGGCTGCGATTAGGGTTTTACGGCGCTGATTAGGATAGGCGGCGGCAGCGACCGATTAGGGTTAGGGTGGAGGCGGCGATTAGGGTTAGGGTTACAGAGGAGCTGGCGGCAGTAGGGGGTAGCAGACGGCGGCAGCAGATGGAGTAGGCGGCAGTAGGCGGCGGTGGGCGGCGACCGATTAGGTTTAGGGTGGAGGCGGTTGGAATTTAGGGTTAGGGTTAGGAGGAGAAAGAGAGAGGGGGGAGGAATTAGGGTTAGGGTTATATATCTGATACCATGTTATTTTGGAAGACTTAGATTGACTCCGAGGGGTTATTGAAAGGAGATGGGAGTGCATCATGAACTAAGACTGCTATGCTTTCTGTCTATCATTGTATTTTAAAAGTGAGTCGGAGGGAGTGCAGTTGAAAAATGACGAGAGCTGAGGGGTGAGAAAGGATTAAAAGAAAGGACATATCCTACCAACACCGTGTCAGTTTGCTGGGTTTCCTACATCTGCTACCAAATTCCATGTGTTGGAATTAGGTATTGAACAAGACGTCATGGACCCAGTGACGCATGCACCTAACCTCCCTAGCTATTCAGTTGTCTCTTAAAAGACTTCGGTTTCAATTCACATGGAGTTATATCACATACTCTATCGACATATCATTTGGATATTGTTGATATTGAAACAAGGAAGACATCCTCTCCGGTCTCCGACTTCAGTTGATGCACTTTGAGTCTAGAGCTTAATGTTATACACTTTTAGGACACGTGGAGTCTACAGTCTACGTGACTATAAACAGCTTGTCTACCGAGACAAAGCCGGAACAAATATGAGTGATTCTTTCATGATAAAGGATTTCACGATAATTATTTGGAAATCCTACTAGTGTTAATGTCACGCCAGCACTGAACGTAGGTCACATAGACTTAGTCTATTGTGCAAACAGAACTCCTATGTGGAACTGGAATGTTACTTACAAATGAATTTGTTTCATTTTCTTATATTCAGGTTGCAAAGCCATGATCTTCACTGTAATATCCTTTTGGTCCTGAATATTTTGTAATGAGGGAGAGATTGTTGTTTCTGAAGGCGAGAGAAAATTTTTATGGTGTAACTGTTTATATTCTGTTATTGAGGGGATTGAGAATGTAACATGAGAGAGATAAGTACTTCTGTGTCTGTAATGTTCTTAAATGTAATATTTTCTTTCTGAGTCTGTAATCATCTGCTTCAACAAAGAAAGAAAATTTGAAGACACATTGAGGTTGTTCATTTGAAGGGGAGAGCTGAAGTGATTACATGATATACTTCAAAAGTTCAGAGATCAGAGTTACTTCAAAGATCAGAGATCAGAGTTTAGAGCCCCAGACTTTAGAAGAACACAAGCCTTGATTACAAGAAGGGGGAGATTGTTAGAAACTTTATTTCTTGTAATTCAAGCTTGTGTAATTGCGCTTAATTGTAAATACATAATTATACACTACAGGGGAGATTGTTAGCCCTAAAATAGTGTATAATTAAATATAATAAAAGTCTAGGTTCAATTTATAATTAGGAATAGTTTACTTTGGGAGGAATCTTAATTTCCAAGACTTTAAGGGGAGTGTTTGGACAAACCCCCAAAGTAAGTTTAGGTATAAATAATATTGTTCTCTTAGGGTTTTAGAAGAAGACACAAAGGAGCCTCCATCTAGTGTGTGTTCTTGAGTGTGAAGTTCCTAGAGATTGAGAGCACAATTTCTCTATTATAATCTTCATATTCTTAATACAAATCGTTTGATTATTGTGTTTGAGTGCAAAATATACTGGGAATCAAAGTTGTCATGTATATATATATATATATATATATATATATATATATATATATATATATATATATATATATATATATATATATATATATATATATATATATATATATATATATATATATGCCATTAGATCAAGAAGATCTATGGCTGAAAATTATCAAATGACATTTTTGTAATTATTTAAAAGTTTGATAGTGGGGAATCTTGAGAAGGTGTGCAAGGGAAGGGGTATTTTCAAAAGAATTTTTTTTTTCTTTTTCTTTTTCTCTCTTCCTTTTTTTCATTTTCATTTTCTCTTTTTTCATTAGAATTGAATTTTATAGTAAAAAAATATTTATTTATTAATAAAAAAATTTCTATTTAGAAAATTATTTATCTGCTAAATATTTAACATATTTTATATAGAAATATTATGTATCTATATAGAATGTTATATAATTCTATATCTTTTTTATGTAGATTAACATTACTATTCATAATCTATGTAGAATGTTATGTTTCTTATACATTTCATATATTTTTATGTTTCTTATACATTTCTATATTTTTTCATGTAGATTAACATAGAATGATATGTAAGATATATAGATACAACAATAACAAATAAACTGGTAAATGTATTCTATGTATATTATCATGTATTCTATGTAGAGTATCATGAACTCTATATAGAGTAACGTGTGTTTTGTATAGAGTGTCACACCCCGTTACCCCGGTTGGCAACGATGTGTGACGTCGCGGAAGCATAGTCATAATCAGTGAACGACCACTACATGGACATTTTCAAAAATACGTCGATTTAACTTCAAATATAAATATTGTTTTACATAGTCAACATAAAGATGTAAAATAGTTCGCAAGATACAAAGTTTTCAATACATAATTAGGAATAGTTTACTTTGGGGAGAATCTTAATTTTCAAGACTTTAAGGGGAGTGTTTGGACAAACCCACAAAATAAGTTTAGGTATAAATAATATTGTTCTCTTAGGGTTTTAGAAGAAGACACAAAGGATTCTTCATCTAGCCTCCATCTATGTGTGTTCTTGAGTGTGAAGTTCCTCGAGATTGAGAGCACAATTTCTCTCTTGTAATCTTCATATTCATTAATACAAATTGTTTGATTATTGTGTTTGAGTGCAAAATATACTGGGAATCAAAGTTGTCAATTGGTATCAAAGCAAGAAGATTGGATTTAAACTTGAAATCTCAGATTTGTTCGTGTTCTTCACAAAAAAGGTCATGAAATTGGGCTGAAACTTCAAAAAATCACCAAAAATTCATACGATGTCCGTTTGAGCTGATTTTTGGATATGTTGTGCGAGTATATGCCAGAAACATCCTGTCAATATTTCAGAGGCTAACTCCAAATATCGAGGGAGTAATCGCAATTTCACTATTCTGGTCATTTTTCAGTTACGTTTTTGTGATTATATTTTTGATTTGAGTGATATACTTGTTGAAATGATCTAAAATTTTGCATGAATGATCTTATATGTTAGATAATTTTTTCAGGAAATTTTCGTGATCTAATTTGAAGTATCCAAGGAGTAATTGCATTTTTTAAATCTAATTATTCTTCGTGTTCTTCGCAAAAATCAAAAGGTTTTGCTCTTAATTCTATGTTAATATTATGTTTTTGTTTGGTTTTCTATTCCATAATCATAAGCAATTAATCTTGTACTGATTTCGAGCATTTCTTGTTCAATAAATACAAGTTTTTCTTGTTTAATCGTTAAAATTGTTAATCGATAATTTCTTAAGTGTTATTCTCGGTTCAGTGCTTCCAGAGGCCATAACTTTTGACTGGAACATCGTTAGGCGGCCTACAATACGTCAAAACGAATTTTGAAACGAGATCTACGACCCATCCAAATTCCGATCATCTGAATTCGGATCATCCGAATTTCGGATCCGGGTCTATCCAAACTTTTGACATTCAGTGCTTCCAGAGGCCATAACCCTTTCCTTGAACATCGTTAGACGGCCTACAATACGTCAAAACGAAGCTTGAAATGAGATCTACGACCCATCTGAAATTCGGACCCATCAAAATTTGGACCATTCGAATTCTGACCATCCGAATTTGGATCATCCAAATTTCGGGTCCGGGTCTATCCAAACTTTTGACATTCAGTGCTTCCAGAGGCCATAACTTTTGACTGGAACATCGTTAAACGGCCTACCATACGCCGAAACGAAGCTAGAAACGAGATCTACAATCATTAAATTTGGAAAAGTTGTTTTGTTCAATTTTTGAGGCCTAATTCCTTTACAGAAAAAAGTTACGGGCATTTTTCTATAGAAAAGCTGAAATTTCAACGTAAAAAACTCGTTTCTGATCCAAGTTTCTCCAAGTTACCAACCTCGGATACATCTGAACTTGTGACGTTTCTGAGTTTTCCAGTTTCCAATCTAGAAGATCCACCTTTTGCACTCCACAATCATGACTCAAGGATTTTCCACACATGAGAAGACTGTCGAGGAGGAGAAGGTTGATATATCTCTAGTCTGTCTCATGAACCACTCCAAACAGGTACAAAGTTCTTCATCTTCGTCTGATTTATTTGATATACAATCCTTATATGATTTTAAGTCTAGTGATGAATTTGATGAACTGCATGCACAACTACATGAATTAAAGAATGAATTGATTGCTGAAAAAGAACAATCCGCTGTGTATAAAAAGAAATGGCTAAACAACCATGAGGTGATAAAGAAGATGCTAATTGAAAAGGTAGATGTTGAGGATACGAATAAATACCTTGAATCTTGTATGGATAAAATCACTGATGAAAAGAACTCTTTAAAATCAGAAATATCTGTTTTTTCAAAACGCTTAGAGTCTGTAAGCATGGAAAACATAGACAGTTTGGAAAAATCAAAATGATAGAAGAAGAAAGAATAGGTTTGTACTCTCGCATAAAGACCCTAGATGATAAATTTCTAAAATGGGGTCAAACAGAACAAACTATTCATTTAAACCAACCCAAAGAGACTAGGTTTTATCATTCCAAACAATGAATTGGTTTTAAAAATCCTAAGTATTTAGAAAAGGTTCAACAAGTTTTACCTATTTTTTATGACATGAGATATATGGGTGCTGGGCTTAAATCTTTCTTTTTTGAGTCATCAAAAGAAGTTTTAACCCAAGAGGATGAGAAACACATTGAAAATAAAGAAAACGAAATATCTTTTAAAATATGAAGAACTAAACGAGAGTTATCCTTATAAAGTACCCACTCTAGAGGAAGACTTCTTGTCTAGTTATTCTGAAGCTGAAATGAAAGCAGAACCTGTAAAACCAATCCCTCACCTTTACATTCCTACAAAAGTTCTTCAACATAAAATTAAAGTTTTAGAAAAGGAATTAAAGTCAACTCAAAAGAAAGCTCTTGATTTTCAAGAAGCTCTTCTTAAGAGTGAGGAAAAATTTGTAAATCAAAGTTTTCAACAATCTGTAGAATTAACTGTCTACAGAGAAAAATTTGACATGGTTTCTCAAAAATTAAAAGATCATTTAAAAGAACCAAGAGTTTCTCGTCCTACCAAAATCACACTCCTGTCATCTAACAAAGGCAAGACTAAAATTGAAAATTCTTCTATCAGTTGTAAATGTGAGTGCTCAAAATCTTTTAAAGCTGAGGTTTCAAAGAAGAATCGGAGTCAATCTACGTCAATCTAAGTCACTAAAGACACTCTTTCACTTCATGCACATTAAACTGGTGCTTATGTCTGTGCAAGACCTACAGATCGGTGTTGAAAGGGGAATGAGAAAGATTAATGTTACTCCGCCAAATCGAATTATCAAGTTTGCTGGTGATTTGAAAGAATATCAAGTGATTATGGTAAGAGATGAACCGGCAGTCCTTTGGTGAAGATGTCAGCATATTGATACTTAGAGGGGACATGGAGAACACGAACATCGCCTTTAGTAACCTTATCCTGAACAAAGTGAATGTCGATCTCGATATGCTTGGTACGTTGGTGGTGGACCGGGTTTGCTGAGAGGTACACAGCGCTGACGTTATCATAGTAGACTAGTGATGCAGAAGAAAGTGGAAGACATAGTTCGCAAAGGAGATTGCGGATCCATGCCGTCTCAGCAACTACATTAGCGACGCCACGATATTCAGCTTCTGTACTAGAGCGAGAGGTGGTCTGTTGCCGTTTAGAAGATCACGAGATAATGTTGTCGCCAAGAAAAACACAATAACCGGATGTCGATTTTCGAGTTGCAGGGCAGCCAGCCCAATCGACATCAGTGTAAGCAGTGAGCTGTGATGAAGAGGAACGAAATAGTTGAAGACCCAAATCAGCGGTACCGCGTATGTATCGAAGAACGCGCTTCATGGCATTAAGGTGAGGCTCTCGAGGGTCATGCATATAAAGGCACAACTACTGAACGGCGTATGCAATATCCGGTCGAGTAAATGTGAGATACTGAAGTGCTCCGGCCAGGCTCCGATATAGTTCTGGATTGGAGACGGGAGGACCATCCGGTCCAAGTTTCTTATCAAGGTCGACCGGTGTGCGACTGGGGTTGCAATTAACTATTTGGGCGCGTTCCAAAATTGCCATAGCATAAGTCGACTGAGAGAGAAACAACCCAGATGGGTTGTGAGTTGCAGAATACCCAAGAAGTAGTTAAAGGATCCGAGATCAGTCATAGAAAACTCACGATGTAAGAGACCCATAATGCGATGAAGAAGAGTCGTCGAGGATGCCGTGAGAATAATGTCATCAACATATAGAAGCAGGTATGTCGTATCCGAACCTCGATGAAAAATAAAGAGAGAGGCATCAGATTTGCTGTGAGTAAAACCAACCCTGGTGGCGAACGATGTAAATCTTTGGAACCAGGCGCGAGGCGCCTGTTTAAGACCATAGAGGGACTTCTGCAGAAGGCAGACATAGTCAGGGTGGGTCGGATCATGGAACCCCGGTGGTTGATGCATGTAAACCGTCTCCGCCAACAGGCCGTTAAGAAATGCATTCTTAACATCAAGTTGGTGTATGGGCCAATCTCGAGATAAGGCGAGGCTAAGCACAGTGCGGATTGTTGCTGGTTTGACAACGGGGCTAAATGTATCATGGCAGTCTACACCCTGTAATTGGTTTTTGCCATTTGCAACAAGCCTGGCCTTGTAGCGACTAAGAGAGCCATCAAAATTAATTTTGTGGCGAAATAACCACATGGACCGAACAACATTCACATTTTTAGGTCGCAGGACAAGTTTCCATGTGCCATTTTTAATCAAAGCATGAAATCCGTCTTGCATAGCATTTTTCCAATTATCATCACAAAGAGCTTTAAGATGAGAGGTGGGGAGAGGAGATATATGGGAGACATGAAGATTGAGATGAGTGATGGGTTTGGTTATACCGGATCGGGAGCGGGTGACCATTGGGTGAGACGGATTTTGCGATGGAGATGGAGGTTGGGGAATGTGGACCTCGGCAGAAGTAGATGATCTGATAGGATTGGTGGAGGGAATTAATGGCGAGGCGACGACGGTAGGGGGTTAAGTGGTCTCGGTGGGAGAGGAGGAGTCGAGAGGTTGGATGGTGGACTGGTTTGGTGCATCGAGAGATGGGGAGGGTGAGGATGTGACGTTTTGAGATGAGGAGGTAAGAATGGAGTGAGCGATAGGTGAAGAATCCGAGGACGAATCTAGAAATGTATAGTCCGAAGAAGAAGAAGGAGGTGTTTGGTAAGGAAAGGAAGATTCGTCAAAAGTGACGTGTCAGGAAATTATTATTTTGTGGGTTTTGGTATCAAGGCACCGGAAACCGCGATGATTCGTAGGGTAACCGAGAAAGATACACGGGGTGGATAAATGTTGGAGTTTATGAGTAGGATTGGTGTACGGATAGCAAAGGCAACCAAAGACACGTAGATGAGAGTATGTGGGTGTTTTATTGAAGAGTTTGGTGTATGGAACTTGATCGGAGATAGCCGTGGAGGGAAGAATGTTGAGAAGGTGGACCGCCATAAATAATGCTTCGGTCCAAAAGGATGGGGGGAGGTGAGCATGAAAAAGGAGTGTACGAATATGATTATTGATAGTGCGAATCATGCGCTCGAATTTTCCATTTTATTGAGACGTTTGGGGCAAGAGAAACGAAACTGAATACCCGTGTTGTTAAAGAGGGTATGTTGGGAGATGTTGTCAAATTCATCACCATGGTCACATTAGAATGCTTTTATTTCTTTGTTGAATTGAGTATTAACATAGGCGCGAAATTGTAAAAATTTTGCAAAAGCATCGGATTTATGTTTGAGCGGATAAACCCATAAAAAATGAGAATAATGATCAAGAAATAAGACATAATATTTAAAAACCACCAACACTTACAACTGGAGAGGTCCACAAATCAGAATGAATAACATCAAAAGAACTAGAAACTAAAGTACGAGAGCTATGAAAAGGAAGTTTTGTGTGTTTGCCAAGTTGACAAGCATGGCACAAACCCAAAGGTTTTGTGTTATTACATTTAATGAAATTACGAGAAGCTAAAAAATGTAACACGTCATCGCCAGGGTGGCCAAGGCGTTGGTGCCACGTGGACTGGGTAGAAGAGAGAAGGGCGACCGGAGCGTTGGTAGTGACTGGATATAGGTCTCCGGAGCTATCACAGCGGAGGAGCACCTTGCGGGTCGGGTGATCCTTCACAAAAAAACCAGATTTGTCAAACTCAACTGTACAATTATTATCGTGAGTGAAACTACGAACAGACACAAGAGTTTTATAATATTAGGAGCAACAATGACGTTTTTTAAGTGGAGTGGACGTGATGATGTTGGAAATATGCTATGCCCAGAATTAGTAACAGGAATGGAATTTCCATCACCAACAATTATATACGAATGTAATGCATTATTAAAAATATTAGATAAGTTACTTGTGTCCGCAGTGAGATGTGAGGTAGCCCCGGTGTCCATGTACCATCCAGCATCAAGGCCCGCATTTGGTTGTTGGAGTGTCATGGTGCTAAAGGCTTGGGGAAGAGTGGTTAATTGAGGAGTGTATGGGTGGGGAACATATGTCCAGAAGCCTTGTTGAGGTGGTGGTGGAATGGTGTTGGTTTGTTTTGTAGGGTGTGGGCCTAGAAGACCGTTGGGAGTATGTGGGGGTTGAGTGGGGCAGGGTGGCATGGTGGTATTGGGGTAAGGCATTGAGGCAGTGTGGTAGGGTGGTGGTGTAGGGGGTTGGATTGTGGGATAGGTTAGGTTGGTTGGTGTTACGGGTGTGGAGAAATCGGCATTTTGTGCCAAAGCGACATGGGCCGCGTTGAAAGTTGCGACACACAGGCTTGGTAGTGGGAGGGGAGGGGGGGTTTGCAACAAGAATGGTTGGGGAGGATGTGTTGTCTCGATGAGGGTTTCGATTCTTTTTGCGGTTATTTGGAGATTCCTCAAGAGAAAGCATGGAACGGATTTCAATTAGGGTATGCGGGGTTTTGCTATGACGGATAATGCTAGCAACGTTGTCATATTTTTCGCTAAATCCTTGAACGGCATACATAACTAGAGTTTTTTCATCCAAAGGTTTCCCTATGTTATCCAAAAGATCGGAGGCAATTTTGATTTTTTTAAAATATTCGGCGACGGTTTGATCACCCATATCAAGGGATCGAAGTTCCTCATGGATTTCCATGGCACGACCATCTTTATTGTCATGAAAAAGTGTGTGAAGAGCCGTCCAAACGGAGTGCGATGTAGCATCCTTTTTAAGGACGGTTTGGAGAAGAGAGGTAGTGATAGAACCATAGATCCATACCTTGACGAGAGAATCAACGTGTTTCCATTCAGCGGCAGTTTCAGGAGTGCTTTGAACGGTACCATGGAGGAAGTCTAGAACACTGAAACAATCACAATGCGAGGTGAAAAGTTTAGACAATGCATCATAGTTTAGTTGATCCATGTCCAATAGAAGTGGGACATGGGTTTTGATATTTGTGACATCGAAAGCTTTATCGACATTGAATGCGGAGGTTGGTGTATCACTCATTGAGAAGAGTAGGAAAAAATATGTAAAGGAGTCGGCGACAGGGGCAGGCGGCGGCAGCAGGTGGCGGCCGCAAGATAGAGGCTGCGATTAGGGTTTTACGGCGCTGATTAGGATAGGCGGCGGCAGCGACCGATTAGGGTTAGGGTGGAGGCGGCGATTAGGGTTAGGGTTACAGAGGAGCTGGCGGCAGTAGGGGGTAGCAGACGGCGGCAGCAGATGGAGTAGGCGGCAGTAGGCGGCGGTGGGCGGCGACCGATTAGGTTTAGGGTGGAGGCGGTCGGAATTTAGGGTTAGGGTTAGGAGGAGAAAGAGAGAGGGGGGAGGAATTAGGGTTAGGGTTATATATCTGATACCATGTTATTTTGGAAGACTTAGATTGACTCCGAGGGGTTATTGAAAGGAGATGGGAGTGCATCATGAACTAAGACTGCTATGCTTTCTGTCTATCATTGTATTTTAAAAGTCAGTCGGAGGGAGTGCAGTTGAAAAATGACGAGAGCTGAGGGGTGAGAAAGGATTAAAAGAAAGGACATATCCTACCAACACCGTGTCAGTTTGCTGGGTTTCCTACATCTGCTACCAAATTCCATGTGTTGGAATTAGGTATTGAACAAGACGTCATGGACCCAGTGACGCATGCACCTAACCTCCCTAGCTACTCAGTTGTCTCTTAAAAGACTTCGGTTTCAATTCACATGGAGTTATATCACATACTCTATCGACATATCATTTGGATATTGTTGATATTGAAACAAGGAAGACATCCTCTCCGGTCTCCGACTTCAGTTGATGCACTTTGAGTCTAGAGCTTAATGTTATACACTTTTAGGACACGTGGAGTCTACAGTCTACGTGACTATAAACAGCTTGTCTACCGAGACAAAGCCGGAACAAATATGAGTGATTCTTTCATGATAAAGGATTTCACGATAATTATTTGGAAATCCTACCAGTGTTAATGTCACGCCAGCACTGAACGTAGGTCACATAGACTTAGTCTATTGTGCAAACAGAACTCCTATGTGGAACTGGAATGTTACTTACAAATGAATTTGTTTCATTTTCTTATATTCAGGTTGCAAAGCCATGATCTTCACTGTAATATCCTTTTGGTCCTGAATATTTTGTAATGAGGGAGAGATTGTTGTTTCTGAAGGCGAGAGAAAATTTTTATGGTGTAACTGTTTATATTCTGTTATTGAGGGGATTGAGAATGTAACATGAGAGAGATAAGTACTTCTGTGTCTGTAATGTTCTTAAATGTAATATTTTCTTTCTGAGTCTGTAATCATCTGCTTCAACAAAGAAAGAAAATTTGAAGACACATTGAGGTTGTTCATTTGAAGGGGAGAGCTGAAGTGATTACATGATATACTTCAAAAGTTCAGAGATCAGAGTTACTTCAAAGATCAGAGATCAGAGTTTAGAGCCCCAGACTTTAGAAGAACACAAGCCTTGATTACAAGAAGGGGGAGATTGTTAGAAACTTTATTTCTTGTAATTCAAGCTTGTGTAATTGCGCTTAATTGTAAATACATAATTATACACTACAGGGGAGATTGTTAGCCCTAAAATAGTGTATAATTAAATATAATAAAAGTCTAGGTTCAATTTATAATTAGGAATAGTTTACTTTGGGAGGAATCTTAATTTCCAAGACTTTAAGGGGAGTGTTTGGACAAACCCCCAAAGTAAGTTTAGGTATAAATAATATTGTTCTCTTAGGGTTTTAGAAGAAGACACAAAGGAGCCTCCATCTAGTGTGTGTTCTTGAGTGTGAAGTTCCTAGAGATTGAGAGCACAATTTCTCTATTATAATCTTCATATTCTTAATACAAATCGTTTGATTATTGTGTTTGAGTGCAAAATATACTGGGAATCAAAGTTGTCATGTATATATATATATATATATATATATATATATATATATATATATATATATATATATATATATATATATATATATATATATATATATATATATATATATATATATATATGCCATTAGATCAAGAAGATCTATGGCTGAAAATTATTAAATGACATTTTTGTAATTATTTAAAAGTTTGATAGTGGGGAATCTTGAGAAGGTGTGCAAGGGGTATTTTCGGAAGAAAATTTTTTTTCTTTTTCTTTTTCTCTCTTCCTTTTTTTCATTTTCATTTTCTCTTTTTTTCATTAGAATTGAATTTTATAGTAAAAAAACATTTATTTATTAATAAAAAAATTTCTATTTAGAAAATTATTTATCTGCTAAATATTTAACATATTTTATATAGAAATATTATGTATCTATATAGAATGTTATATAATTCTATATCTTTTTTATGTAGATTAACATTACTATTCATAATCTATGTAGAATGTTATGTTTCTTATACATTTCATATATTTTTATGTTTCTTATACATTTCTATATCTTTTCATGTAGATTAACATAGAATGATATGTAAGATATATAGATACAACAATAACAAATAAACTGGTAAATGTATTCTATGTATATTATCATGTATTCTATGTAGAGTATCATGAACTCTATATAGAGTATCGTGTGTTTTGTATAGAGTGTCACACCCCGTTACCCCGGTTGGCAACGATGTGTGACGTCGCGGAAGCATAGTCATAATCAGTGAACGACCACTACATGGACATTTTCAAAAATACGTCGATTTAACTTCAAATATAAATATTGTTTTACATAGTCAACATAAAGATGTAAAATAGTTCGCAAGATACAGAGTTTTCAATACAAAATTAAAGAAATATTAATAATGTAAAAAAAACTCTGATGTTTAGAAAAGATGTGACTCTAAAAGTATGGAAGCCTTGGAATACTTCCAGTGCAGTGCACATGCCTTAATAACCTGAAAATACACGGTAAAATATGTCAACAAAATTGTTGGTGAGTTCATAGGTTTACACGAAAATATGACTTGTATGGACATCAATAGTTGAGTTTGAATTTATAAAAGCATAAATTCCATGTTATGTATTATATAAAAACCATCATGCAACCGAAACTTATTTATGAGTTTGCCATGTGCAGTATTCCCCGCTATAATACCGTAATATTATATATATATATATATATATATATATATATATATATATATATATATATATATATATATATATATATATATATATATATTCACCCCTTAGCAGTTGGAGCGACCAACCTAGGTGGGGGGACATTAATCCCAATAGATCTATCCATAATATATTCGCGCTTACATAAAAATGTAACTAACGGTGTAAGGTCACCTATAGCACAGATCTGATCTTGACGCGACACCTTCCAACGAGTGCGGAATCCTCGTTAGGGGTTTAACGGATCGATCACACACGGAAACTGGAGACGAACACAATGATAGCCGATACGACGAATGACCCGACACGTGTATATCTTCGAAACGACTCTCTGAAATCTCACGAGTTCGTACGTGCATTGATACGAGCTCTAAATGTTAAATTCTGAAAAAGTCCTTAATTCAAACGGATTATCTCCTAATTATAGAGATTAAGTTCGAACTTAGCTTAAACAAGTTCGTTTAGGCCCAAGCCCACGAACTTGTCTACTACTATTCGAACTTAGCTTCACCAAGTTCAAACCCTAGCCTTTGAACTTGTTCTAGAACTTATCTTTGAACTTATTCTAGAACTTATGTTTGAACTTATATTTGAACTTATGCTTGAACTTATCTTTTAATTTATGTAAACATCATACACAAACAAGATCAATCATATATAATCAAGATCAAACATATATAACTTGTAATTGCAAAGCCTGATCTATTACAAAAGACTATCTATACTTAGACTGCTACCGTCACACAGGGTGCACTAACAGACTCCCCATTGATGATAGCTTCTAATTAGATATTCAACTAATCTGTAGAAGTAGGCTGATTCAAAATACTTCCTGCATACAATCCCTGTTCTACACAAACCTTTACAACTTTCTGGTACTTCTTCCCTTCTGATCTCCAACCTTCATGAAATAGATTGGTTACTCATGAAGTTTCAGCAAGTCGCCCTGAGAAAGGTTTACAAGGTGTAGAGGGTCATACACTTTCAAAATAACTCTTTCATCTTGATCTTCCATAAATGCCTCGACTGTTTCATTATCAACGAACCACCACTTCATATTCATCAGAACATCCTGTGGCATTGACTTTAATGGAACCCTCTTTAGGCATCGAACCGGTTTGTAAAACATCTTCATCCAAGGCTTTCCGGTCAATGGATCTATTCTTGACTCATCCATGACTCTCTTTCCTTCCCTTGGCTTAATTCTATCAAACCTTCCAGACCGGCCTTCTTTTCTGATAATTCTAGCTATCACTTCTGCATATTGGTCGTCTCCTAGGTTGATCAAATTCTTCCATGCCAGTTCCTTCACTTCACATTAGGCAGTGTATTGAAGACTTTAAGTTTCCTCTTCAGATACTGGAGCCCATCTCTTCTTTAAAGCACAAAAAGCTGCAATTCTATGTCGAAAAACCATCTAAGAATGCCTCCAGATAGTTTTCTTGGGCTTGGCAATCTCATTTTCTCTTTCACAGCTAACTCGGTCTTGTTTTCCTCTTTCTTGAACCAAAGTTGTCTCTTTTCTTCATTGGTTAGCTCCTTATCTATTTCTTGAGTGGCATCGTTATCCGATTCATCATTAATCGTTGACTTCAGAATGTCAAGATCTATCGAATTCTGGTCTATATTTACATAATGTTCTGTGACTGGTTGTCCTTGAATGACTATCTCATCAGCATCATCTTCTTCATCTACTAATACTTCATCATCTGGGCTCCAATAGGGAACATTTTCGGGACAAACTCTCCTTCTTCAAGCTCTTCCAGATCATCTTCAAAATCAAAGTTCATGTCATCATCATCATCAATATCGGCCAAGGCTCCAATCATTTCTTGTTCGACAAGCTCTAATGCTTCGGGAGCCTTGCCTTTTTCCTGACCTGCTCCTGAACTAGATATTCCAGGCTCCCCCTGAATCTCAGCTTGCTGAGCAGTCTCATGTGGAAGATCTGCTAGCTCAATGTCTTTTTGCGTCTCTGGGTCACCTCCTTCATCGTCATCTCCTCTCTGAACTCTCTTTAGCTCATCTCCTCTACAACCGTTCTCCCCCTGAGCTTGTAGATCTTTCATTATTTGCTCAACCAGGGCCTGCAGAGTCATAATTTGAGACTACTGAGCTGACATCACTTCTTGTTGAGCAGCCACTGTTGTTTGTAACTGAGCATTCTGCTGCTTCAGTCTTGAGTTATGTTGCTGCAACTCGTTTATGGCTTGCGATAGCTGGTATATTTGGACTGTCTGGAAGTCTACTTTGCTTTTCAACTAAGTGAATCGCTGATTTTCAGAAAATGTAGTGGAAGTGGATGGAGTCGAAGTGGATGTGGATGGAGCGGTGGTAGCGGCAGATGGAACAGCAGTTGAAGTAGACGGGGCTCCCTGACGAATGCGTTGTCGTTTCGCCCTTTGTTGTGTGGCAATCGCTGCCTCTTCTTCTAAGATAAAGTCTGTCAGGATCTAAAACTGAATAACCAAGATTAACTGATTTGAAATTTATCAGAGTATAAATCAATAATCTTGCTTTGAATCGAAGTTTAATTAAGAAGTTTGCGGAATAACACTTAATTATTTTAACAAAAACTTTCAGAACCAATGAAGCATAAAACATAAGAAGTAATCAAGACTGTTTGTATTGCTGAATTCAATGATTACAATCACCTCTAATCTGTTTTGATTAGACGAAGAACACAGACTGTTCTTAGGGTTTTACAACCTTAGAGGCTTATGAAAACTTAATCAACAAAGCAATTACAGACTCAAAATATGCAGAAAACTTCTATGAACTTCTATACAATATTCTGTCTATTTATATTGCTTTTTGGACTTGTTTCCTTGAAGGACTATGACTTCTCTGATAGTAGATATGCTGGAATCTTCGTGTAGATATCTTTCCTGAAAATCAGCACTTTCTGTTTATGAAACTGTTGAGCAGCTTGAATCTCTTGACAGCATGAACTGAGCAGCTTGAGTTGTTTTACTCTGGCAGCTTGAACTTTTACACTGGCAGCTCGAGTTTCTTCAACTAGCAGCATGAACTTTGTATTTACATGAAAAAATCTACTAACAGTCTGAGAAGTCTAACTAACAGTTTGAATGTACTTAAACTATTTCCCAACAATCTCCCCCTAACTTAAATTCTTTACACAAGACTTTAAGTTCTATACAAGAATTGGAAATGAATAAGTAAACTGTTATTTACAAACCAAGGCTTTCAAAAACTTACAACTGTGGAAGTTTCTGATCTACAGCCTTCAAAAATTCTTTCTTCATCTCATCTCTATCACAAGATACCCTAGCAGATTTTATCTGAAGTAGCATATCTTTTGGTAAATCATAAAATTCGAGATTGAAGAATATACCAGGTCCATCTGAAAATTTGATTCTGTATGTCCTTGACTTGACAAACAGATCAACTTGCTTGACCTTCTTCCCCTTCTTCACAGCATCCTCTATTTCTTTCCTTGCAGATTCAGGGTCAACAATTGATTTTAGATCTTTAATTACTTGCTTCACTTGTGGTAGAGCAGATCTAACTTGTGATACAGACCCAATGTTGTGCATTCTGATAAGCTCATCTCTGGTCAACTTCTGAACCATCTGCCAAAATGTATCATATTCTTCTTCTGGTCCAGACTCCCTTCTTATCACAAACTTAATTTTCAAGTCACGGTCATCCAGTGACTTAGCAAACCAGTAGTTGATTTGAGGCTTTGTAAAATCATGCTGATCAATCAACTTCTCTATCTCCATGGCTTTTTGCAGTTGTTGATCAAACAGCACTCTTTTAACTTGATATAGCTTTGCTTGTGAGGATGGATCAGATGTAGGAATAGATGCAACAGCTTGTTCAGTAGGAACAGGAGCACTGGTAGCAGCTTTAGTTTAGACTGATTGAGTTGATGGTTGGACTTCTTGGGATGGTTGAGCTTCTGGAGAGACTTTTGTTCTCTTTCTTTTGTCCATCTCCTTGTCTTGAATCTCCTGCAGCCTTTCAGTAGACATGGACTGAGCCATTTTCTTTGGAATACCTGCTGCAAAGGCAAAATTGATAAGAAATCTTCTATGCTCAGCCTTGGAGTGCCCTGTTGGCATCTTTCTCTTCTTTTCACCTTGTTTGCCCACAAACCCCTTTAGGTAATCACCTAATGTCTCATCATCATCTATTGGGGGCTGGGCTTGCTGATCTAATTCTTTGTCCATTTCTTCTGCCAATTTCTTGGCAACTTCAGCATCAAAGGCAATCTGGGCTTCTTTGGAGGAGAATTTGTGCTTTGGAGACTCAATGAGAATGCCCTTGCCCTTGTCTTTTACAGAAGAGGATGTTGCTTGGACTGTACTTGATGGAGCTTGAATGCCTTCCCTGATCACAACTCCAGTGACTTTTGAAGGAGCAGCTTGAGTTTCTAGGCTAACAGCTTGAGAAGCTGTTGGGACTGCTAGCCTAGAAACTGGGACTGTTGGTGCTACTTGGACTGTTGTTGTTGTTGGAGCTGCTTGGACTGATTTAGGAACCTCCTGATTCTCCCCCTTTTTGGAAGCATTGGTTTGGTCAGAAGGACCTACAACCTTTGCCCCTTGGGTTTGAATCAAACGCTCTAATTGAATGAGCTTATTTCCACAAAGGGTAAACCCTTTATGAAGATAATCCATCCTCTGATTTTGAGCCATTTCTGATTGCTTTAGGGCCATTATTTGTGCACCCTGTGCAGCAATGATGGACATTTGGTATTCCAACATAGATACAACAGGTTTCAGCTTGGGATCCGTCAAAAGCATGAGTTGCAGACTAGTCTCAAGATCAGAAAACACCTGTGGTGCTTGTGATCTATCACTGACATTAATACCAGAAGTAGAAACCTCTGGGCCCCTCTGTTCTTGGTTCTGGGGACTTCCAGCTTGTGTTTGCACACTTGCTGTTGCCATGGGCGTGGACTTAGCTATGTTGGCACTTTCCTGTGCCTCTTGTGCAGAGACATCAGTAGTCCCAGCCACAGAACGCATATGAACCATCTCTGAAGAGATGTTCACCTCCTGAGTGAGGATGGGAGTTTCCTCTAGTGGTTCCCTTTGGATATGCTGTGCAGGAGTATCCTCCTGCACAGGGATATGTGGCTCTTGCTGATGGGAGGAGGAGGAAGGAGCTCCTGGTCCCCTTTTTCTTTTGTATATGTTTCTGAGTGGGCGTGTTGGCTGTACAAAAGGATCAGTGGGAGTTTGTGTATCATGAGGAGTGGGTTGGGGTCTTGGGGGTGTAGCAGTGATGTTAGGCTGAGCCTGCTCAAGACCCTCTCCTCTGTTTCCTGAAATGATGTTCATCATTGCAGAGGGCAATGGAACATCTACACTGACAAAATTGGTACTTGGCTTTATCAGCCTTTTGATTGAAGACAATGAGTGCCTATGGGAAACATGTATCCGTTTATGTAAATGTGGAGTTGTGCAGGTGTGTGCAATGATTTCTGCCAAAAATCTGGGATACATCAAAAATTTTCCATTCTTTAGGGAATGATGCCTTAACATCCCCTGAAAAATCATGTTTGAAAAATTGAACTGTTGGCCAGTAGAAAAGCACACTAAGGCAGTGGCAATATTTGAAGAAAACTCAGACCAACCAGTTCTTTTGGGGCTTAAACATTGCTGAATAATGTGCACAAGGTATTTCCATTTAGGAGAAAAATGTGCCTTAAGAAAAGTAAAAGAATCAGCAGGACCCCTATAACCAATGTTTTGAAGACCAAAATGTAAAGCTTGAAGGGATAGGTCGGTTATACCTGAGGCATCTTGAAGATGCAAGTGACGTCTGATGGATTCCTCAGTGATATGGATAGTAGTTCCATCAATCTTGGAAAGGAGGGTAGGGACTCCATTGATGGTTTGAACAGATGTATGGTTCCAAAACTGTTCTATATGGGAGATGTATATAGTAGGGTTTATGGTTAGGGCATAATGAATATGGGAGTGCCTGAGGAAATCCATCATTGTATGAAACGGTTGAAGTTCAGAGTGTTTTAGGGTGTATGGGAGGCAGTTATGCTCTTTTACGAACTCCATGGATGAACAAACGATGGTTGTAGGGTTTGAAAGAAGAATGTGTGATTCGTTCAGAGAGAAAGTAGAAGGCCGTGGAAGAAGAATATGTAACTGGTAGTTACAACTGAACGAAACTGGGACCTTTAAAGGTTTCGAAAAGGTTGGGTCCCGCGCACACATTTGAAAAATTACCCAAATACCCTGCACACTTTGACAGATCAAGTGAAAATAACTAGCAGTCCGAGAAAGTGAACTAGCAGCATGAGAAAATACTCATGCTGTTAGTGTAAAGTTGTGCAACTTTTCAATGGAACAGTGTCTCCCCCTTAAATTAGCATACTGAGTCGATAATAATGAAAACCAATTAATCCATGTTTACCATACCAATATTTGATATTGGGAAAGTGAACCTTCCCACATCAAAAGGTTTTGTAAATAGATCAGCTAGCTGATCATCTGTATGTATTTTGGTAACTTGGATTAATTTCTTTTCATTACAATCTCTGATGATGTGAAACCTGATTTCTATATGCTTGGTTTTTGGGAATTTCACTGGGTTTTGCACAATGCTAATTGCACTTGAATTGTCAATATAAATAGGAGTGGATATGAAATTCATACCATAGTCTCTTAGCTGATTTTGAATCCACATTACCTGGGAGCAGCAGCTTGCAGCTGCTACGTATTCTGCTTCAGTGGATGATGTGGAGACAGTTGTTTGCTTTTTGCATTGCCAAGAGACCAGTCTTGCTCCTAAGTATTGACATCCACCAGTTGTGGATTTTCTGTCAATGTTGCATCCACCATAGTCACTGTCAGAATAAGCAGTTAGTTCAAAAGGAGAGTCTTTAGGATACCATAGACCTAAATGTGGTTGGCCTTTAAGATATCTAAAGATTCTCTTAACAGCAACCAAGTGAGAATCCTTTGGAGAGCATTGAAACCTAGCACACACACAGACAGCAAACATTATATCAGGTCTAGAAGATGTTAGATACATGAGAGATCCTATAAGGGATCTGTATAGATGAATGTCCACATCTATGCCATCTTTGTCTGTATGGAGCTGTTTATGAGGATCCATTGGAGTGCTTGCAACCTTTGTGTCTTGATAGCCAAACTTTTCCAGTATGTCTTTGACATACTTTGATTGACTTATGAATAGAACAGTAGGCTTCTGTTTAACCTGCAGCCCTAGAAAGAATATGAGTTCCCCCATTGAACTCATTTGAAACTTTTTGTGCATTAGGGCCTCAAAATCTTTGCACAACCTATCATTAGTTGAGCCAAAGATGATGTCATCAACATAGATCTGGACAAGAAGAATCTCAGCTTTGATGAATTTAGTGAAAAGTGTTTTGTCCAGAGTGCCTCTCTTGAATCCATTCTGTAGAAGATATGATGACAGTGTGTCATACCATGCTCTGGGGGCTTGGTGAAGACCATAGAGAGCTTTGTCTAGCTTGTACACCCTGTCTGGATACTTGTAGTCTTCAAAACCAGGAGGTTGACACACATACACTTCCTCTTCAATTGTCCCATACAAGAAAGCAGACTTAACATCCATTTGATACACTTTAAAGCCTTTGAAACTTGCATATGCTAGAAATAGTCTGATGGCTTCAATTCTTGCTACTGGAGCAAAGACATCATCATAATCTATTCCTTCTTCTTGAGTGTACCCTTGTGCTACTAGTCTTGCTTTGTTCTTGATGACTATCCCTCTCTCATCCTTCTTGTTTCTGAACACCCATCTTGTACCTATTGCTCTCTTACCTTTAGGAAGATCCACCAGAGTCCATACATTCTGAATTTTGAACTGTAAAAGCTCTTCTTGCATAGCTTCAATCCAGGATGAATCTTTAATGCTTCTGATGCCTTTTTAGGTTCCAATTGAGACATGAAACAGGCATGTTCAAAAGCAGCTAGACTGAATTCAGGAACTGCTAGTTCAGCAGCAGCAGTCTCATTTTGAACCATTTTCCTTGTTTGAACAGGAGTGCTTGGATCACCCAGTATTTGATTGAGAGGGTGATACTTGTGAACTCTTAGTGTGGGCTCTCTCTCTGTTTGAAAAGAAGTTCCAAGGTTGGTATCATCTCCATCAGAACCAGTGAATGGTTCAGTTTCTGAAACAGCTTGACTTGAATCTGGGACTGTTTCCTGTTGTGTTGGAGCTGTTCTTTCAGAACTTTGGAGTGGCACTTCAGTGTCTGGATTTGTATCATTCAGGACCCCTGGAGGATCACAAGACAGAAGTGGTAGAGTGGTGAAATCATCCCAACTTGTTGAATCTGCAGCAGTCTGAGACTTTGTGCCAACAGCATGAGAAATTGTATTGGCAGCATGAGAATTTGTGTTAGCAGCTTCAACCCTGTATGCATCAGCTTCTGCAGTATACTCAACAAAGCTCAGAGAATTTGTTAGTGAATCTAAATCAAACAACCAATCAGGACCAGTGCCTTTGATATTAGCAGTATTTTCATTAAATTCAACATTGGCACTTTCTTCAATTGTTTTAGACACACTGTTGTATACTCTATAGGCTTTGCTTTGAGTTGAGTATCCTACAAAGAATCCTTCTTCAGCCTTACTCTCAAACTTCCCTAAGTGAGTCTTAGTGTGAAGAATAGTACATGGGCATCCAAAAGGCTTGAAGAAAGCTATTAGGGGACTTCTGTTATGGAATAACTCATAGGGAGTTTTCCCTTGTGATTGAACTACTTGAACCCTATTTAGAACATAACAGGCTGTATTAACAACTTCTGCCCAGAAAGTCATTGGCAGATTTGAATCAGCTGGCATTGTTCTAGCAGCCTCAATTAATGTTCTATTCTTTCTTTCAGCTACACCATTTTGCTGCGGTGTTCTTGGTGCACTATATTGTCTAGCAATGCCTTTGGACTCACAGAAACTGTTTAGAATTTGATTTTTAAATTCAGTTCCATTGTCTGATCTTATCACCTTAACTTTGGAATTGGATTGGTTTTCTATCTTAAGAATAAAAGACTTAACTAGCTCAGCAGTTTCATCTTTGGACCTAAGAAAGTAAACCCAAGTAAATCTGGTGAAATCATCAACAATGACTAAACAGTATGCCCTTTTATTCAAACTCAAAACAGATGTTGGACCAAATAGATCCATATGTAACAACTGAAGAACAGATGAGATTGAATTTACTTCTTTGGCCTTATGAGAAGTTTTGTGTTGCTTACCTTTAAGACATGCTACACAATGATCATCACAAATGAACTCCTTTTGTGGTAATCCTCTTACCAGATTCTTTTTAACTAAATCATTCATGGACTTGAAGTTCATGTGACACATCCTTCTATGCCAAAGAGCAGACTCATTTGATGATGCTTTGGATATTAAACAGCTTAAAGTATTTGATTTAGTCAAGAGAGCTGTGTCCAGGCAGTAAACATTGTCCTTTCTTGGTGTTCTAAGTAAAACAAGATTTTCAGGAATTTTGAAAATCCTTTGAAAGGACAATGCACTCAGAATCTGTGAACAGAACAATGTTTTGCTTGTCACAGATTTGAGACACACTCAATAAATTGTACTTAAGCTGTTCAACATACAGAACATCATGGAATGTCATGTTGCCTGCTTTAACAGTACCTTTACCTGTAACCTTACCTCCTTTTGAGTTGCCTCCAAATGCAACAAAACCTTTGAAATTTGACAAGCATTCAGAATTGCCTGTCATGTGCCTAGAGCATCCACTGTCCAGATGCCATCTTGTTCTATGAGGAGACCTGTGGTTGCCCTGCACAAATAGCAGCTTAGTTAGTAGTGGAGTAAACCCAAACCAAATTGGTTTTGGGTTGGCCTTGTACATTGACATAACTAAAAACTGTTTTTGACTTCTTATATTTGGTGAGATCTACTGATGGAGTCTTTGGAGAGTATTTAGTGATAATATGAGGTATCCAACTATTTTGATCATCTTTTCTTCTGACAGTCTCAGATGATTCACTAGCAGCTCCAGTTTGATGCCCAGCAGCTGGAGCTGTGTTTGTAGTGCTAACAGTTTCTGTTTTTGCACTAACAGCATCAGATTTTGACTTAGCAGTCTGATCTTTTGCATTAGCAGTTTGAGCAACAGATTTGTCCTTGACACACCATATTTGTTTAAAACTTGATTTAGGCTTTGCCAAAACTTGTTTTTGATGTGTGGACTGTTTTTTATTAACTTTTGAGAATCTGTGATCAACTGTTCTCTTTGGAGCTGCTGTGGAAGGTTTCACTTTTGAGTGCTTTGCCTGTTTAGGATTTGATTTTGTGTGATGCACAGTCTGTTTTGCAACAGCTGGTTTGTAAAAACAATCATTGGCTAAGTGATTCTTCCTTCCACAGTGAAAGCATCTTTTGACAGTTTGAATTGGAACACCAGACATTTCTGTCAATTTCTGGTTCTTGTTTCTCTGGTTTCCTCTTACCTGCTGTTGTTTAGGAAACTTTTGAACACCATGCTTTTGGCATGTGCAGATAGAAACAGTTTTACCTCTTTTAGTTCCTTTTGATGAAGATGCAGTATTACAGTTAAAATGTACAGAAACTTGTGGAGTAGCATTGCATACACTCATCTTCTCTTTTCCTTTCTTACTGGGAACTTGGACTTCTATGGGTGCACTCTTTGTCTCACAGTCTCTATTTTGACTCTTATCTTCTTTTAATTCAGGACTGTTATCAAGGATAGGATCTATAATAGTCATAGACTCATCTAGTGGTTCATTGACAAGTCTATCAGCAACTTCACTCATTGGATGAATGTACTTGTTATTATATGGAGGTGGAGTAGCTCTGTATCCTATTCCTTCTTTGGGATTGACCTGAGATTTCACTCTATCTTTGAATTGAACTTCCATTAGATGTTCTAGCTTTTGATTTGCTAACTTGAAGTTTCCTAGATCTATGTTAACAGATTCTAGTTTCTTATTAGCCTCTAACACCTTCTGTTCAGTCTCTTCTACCTTTTTATTCAGAGATTCTATTTTCTTATTGAGTTCCTTTTTCTCCCATTCATGATAGGTTCTATCATACCCCATTTGAATCTCATTATCCTTATAATCATTGATCTGTTTTTCCAGATCTTCTATGGCTTGCATATATTCATATCTCCTTTCTTCCATCTTAGCTAGAGTTTTGCACATGCTCTCATTATGATCTCTGTACTTTTTAACCATATTTTTGCATGATTGAGAGCAGAGTTTAGAATTTACCTCAGATGGTAGTTCAGTGGAGGAGACATTTGATGTTTCTGCCATAAGTGCTTGATTTTGAAATTCTTCCTCTGTCTGATCACTCCAGTCAAACACATTGTCTTCTTGAGAGACAAGTGCTGTTGATGAGGACGCTTGGATGGGCTGTGAAGTCCTTGATGGCTGTTGACCTTGAGATCTACATTCTCTGGCAAAGTGACCAAGCTTATGGCATTTATAGCATTCCACTTTTGATTTATCAAAAGATGGTTTGCCTTCTGTCTTAGCTTGAAAGTTGGCCCTACCAGTTCTTTTCAGAAATCTTTTGGCTCTCATGGTCAGCATTGCATGTTGCCACTTTAAATCCATCTCTTCAAGATCATCTGGATGAATTTGTTCCAAGTCTTCAACATTTAGAGCAAATAATCCATCATTGGCAACAAAAGCCTCATAGTGAGTTTCAGCAGAATTGCCATCACCACCTGAAAAAGAATCACAGTTATTAGATTTTTCAGAAGACAGAAGAGCAGTATTGTGATTATAAGAAAAGGATTTCTTTTTAGCATCAATCTCAGTCTCAAACACTCTTAAACTGTTATACAGATCATCCAATTCTATCTCATCAAGAGTGTCTTTTGTTCTCCACTGTGCAGCATAGACTGTCCATTCTTCTCCAAGAGATCTGAGAAACTTTCTGTTGACTTCATCTTGATCCAGATTGACCTTTGCACTTTCCAGTTCACTTATCAGTTTGTTGAACCTGTCAAAGATTTGAGTGAGGTTTTCATTCTTGCCACCAGAAAAGTTTTCATACTGCTGTTTCAAGAGGTCCTTTTGATTTCTCTTGGTACTGGCATTACCAGCAAACCTCTTCTCTAAGGCATTCCAAAGAGAGTGAGCAGTATAAAACTTTTTGAACTGATGTTGATAAGCATTAGGAATGGCTATTTGTAATAATGTGAGTGCTTTCACTTCATTCATTCTAGCCTTCCTTTCAAGTTCAGTTTTTGGAGGAGTTTTGACTGGTTTTCCCTCATCATCAAGTTCTGGATCAACTACAGGAGGAAATTCAACAGCTTCCCATATGGCATAATCAATGAATTGAATATGCTGTTGAATCCTGAGTTTCCACATCTCAAACTCAGTGGGCTTGAGCATAGGCACTTTGAGTCCTTGCCCAGATCCACTGCTGCTATTTTCAAATTCCATTGTAAAAGATTAAAAATTTGAAAGAAAGTTTTCGACTTTGAAAAACAAAGAACGACCTGTGGCTCTGATACCACTTGTCAGGATCTAAAACTGAATAACCAAGATTAACTGATTTGAAATTTATCAGAGTATAAATCAATAATCTTGCTTTGAATCAAAGTTTAATTAAGAAGTTTGCGGAATAACACTTAATTATTTTAACAAAAACTTTCAGAACCAATGAAGCATAAAACATAAGAAGTAATCAAGACTGTTTGTATTGCTGAATTCAATGATTACAATCACCTCTAATCTGTTTTGATTAGACGAAGAACACAGACTGTTCTTAGGGTTTTACAACCTTAGAGGCTTATGAAAACTTAATCAACAAAGCAATTACAGACTCAAAATATGCAGAAAACTTCTATGAACTTCTATACAATATTCTGTCTATTTATATTGCTTTTTGGACTTGTTTCCTTGAAGGACTATGACTTCTCTGATAGTAGATATGCTGGAATCTTCGTGTAGATATCTTTCCTGAAAATCAGCACTTTCTGTTTATGAAACTGTTGAGCAGCTTGAATCTCTTGACAGCATGAACTGAGCAGCTTGAGTTGTTTCACTCTGGCAGCTTGAACTTTTACACTGGCAGCTCGAGTTTCTTCAACTAGCAGCATGAACTTTGTATTTACATGAAAAAATCTACTAACAGTCTGAGAAGTCTAACTAACAGTTTGAATGTACTTAAACTATTTCCCAACAAAGTTTGCATCTCCTTCATCTTCATCACGGAGTACCGGACGAGTCATCTTTGAAGGACGCGAAAGCCAGAAACAATCGAATTGTCTCAAGCCTCGCCACTGGTGCAAACACTTCATTATAATCTATTCCTTCTTTCTGGTTGAACCCTTTTACCACGAGTCTTGCCTTATTGCGAGTAACTATACCCCGATCATCCCTTTTGCACTTAAGACCTATTTGGTCCCTATAGCAACTTCTCCTCGAGGTAACGACACTAACTCCCATACTTCAAGCTTTCTGAACTGTGACAGTTCCTCTTGCATGGCTTCAACCCAATAATTGTCTTTCAGTGCCATTTGCACAATCTTTGGTTCTACTTGTGAGATATAACACGAGTATTAACACGTGTGAAACGCCTCAGAGTCGTTGATCATCGATAACGGTATCGTGTTATTATTCACACTACTCCTAGTTCTCACACCAGTATTTGGATTTCCTATGATACTCTCAATTGGATGATCCTTGTTTATCCTCGATGTCTCAATCTCATCGATGTAACATCCCTATTTTTCAATTACTTGTAATAGACAATTTAAGACTCAATTATTTGTATTAATGGATGATTATATCAATTTAAGTTAATTTTCATCATAATATCAGTTAAATATGAAAATACAAAGTTAAGGGGTATAATGTGTAAATGGGTCAAAATAGGAATAAAAGAAGGGAAAACCCTTTCATTTTCAAACACTCACACTCTCTCTACTCTCTCTCTCACCGAACTCTCTCTCTTCTCTCTACCTCTCGAATTTTAACAAAAACACCCAAGAAATCATCGAATTGAAGTGCAAAAATCGGGATTCAAGTGATTTGGAAGGAACTATAAGCAACACAACAAACGTTTTGAGGTAAGATTCACACAAAACTTGCAATTTAAGTGATTATTGGTTCATTTTTTATGAAAACCGATTTCTAAGATTATTGTTGCAAATGTTAATGCATGTTATATATTATGATGGATTAGTTCAAATCGAGTATTGATGATGTTACATACCAAATTGCAGATTCAGATTCCACCTCTAAGTATGATTTTTGGAATTATGTGTGTGTTTTAGTGTGTGTTCTTCGAGACTTGTAGAAAATGGACACAAATGTGGAAATTTTTGGTACATTATGACATATTATAAGTTGAATTAGTACATTTGAGTTCATAATTACGACTTTAGAAACTGAAACATGCAAAAATGGTTCAAATATAATTTCTGGAAAATATTGGAAATTTGCTAAGTATGAACTCGGTCCGGATCTGTCCAAATTCGGACCATACCCAGTTCGGACCTACAGTGACTTCGGACCAACTACAATTTCAGGTCCATCCCAATTCAGACCCCCAACCTAATTCGGACCACCCCCCAATTCGGACCTTGGGGCCATCCGGATTTCGGACCATCCGAATTCGGATGTGGTCCGAATTCAATTGGAATTTCATTTAAATTGCAGAAATTAAGTTTTAAGCAATTACTGACATTAATTCACAATTACACTTACTTTACAGATCATTGTGGTGTTATCAAAACACACATTGATTCAGAGACACGATTCATAATACCAATCACTGTGAGTAACGGATTGTCATTCTAACATTTATTGTTTTTGCATTCATGTTTATATATTCAATGGCATGTTCACATTGTTCATATACATCATTTGACACTCATATATGATTTGTTGTTATGATGCATACTCGTATTTGACATGTAACACACATGTAGCCAGCGTTCATTTGAAAGTGCATCTATTTACATCATGCTTGCACTGCATGATCATTACTTCACACTCTGATGCGACCTGGACTGGGGCTGACAGCAGACCACTGTCGGGGACTGATCATCCCACTTGTTATCCTGGTCAGGTTCGGCACATCCCCGATCAACATTTGAACTGCCAACCCCATGCTAGCACTGCATGGTTTTCACATACATTGAGGCTTACACTGCCTGTTTTCACATACATGGGGCTTACACTGCCCATGGTTAAGCATTGCTTGTAAAGAAATATTTGTTGTTTGCATAATCTGTTATCTCACTAAGCAAATTAGCTTACTGTTGACTCACCATGTTTTCAGGCAAAGGCAAAAGTGTAGCAGGACCTTCTACTTAAGCAATTCACTTCAATATCCCGGAGACCTTAGAAGCTATTGGTACACAGATATTGTAGCTTTGGGCTGGGATTTATGACTTGTAAAACAATTATGATGTTGTAATAGTTAGACTTAATCACTGTAGACATGTACTTTCATTGCTTTAGTGTGGATTTGCTTAATTCTGATATAAGTATTCAATTTCAATTATCGTGTTATTCATTGGGTTGTTTGTCGATGATTGGTGATTCCAATTATGCTATCAAAGCAAGAGGGTGTGACAATCGACCTGAAGATTATCTCCCAAGTTTGATCCTATTTCACCTAACGGAGGTATGACTTCAGACTGTATATTCTCTTCCTCATGATCACTAATTGCGGAGTTAGAATTATTCGTCTAATTCTCAATTGTAGGTAATTCAGGTTCATTCTCTGTTGGAGACCCATCTTCTGTTATTGTAGACTTAGATGTTGATGGAATGCTTGATTTTGGAAAACCTCGGTACTCGTCATTAAGGTTTAATGATGAGAAATCATTTTCCACTGTACCTGCATTTCCAGTAAACGGTATGTTAAATGACTCAAACACAAAGTCATAATCAAATAACCATTCAGGACCAGTTTGGGGTTCATGTAAATAACTTGTTACATCAATGTTAAACACAATCTCAACCGTACCATTTGTTTTATTAAAAACCCTTTTGTTTGGTGAGTTAGGAACATAACCTAGGAAGTATCCTTCATTAGCCTTTTCACCAAACTTAGGTTGATGTTTTGTTTTCAGTAAAGTACACGGTACCCCAAATGGTTCAAAGCCAGTTAAATTTGGTGGTCTTTTATTCAGAACTTCATAACAGGTTTTATTCAGTGACTTGACAGTAAAAACCCGGTTTAAAACATGACACGCCGTATTCACTGCCTCCCCCCAAAACATGGTAGGAAGCTTTGAATCCGAGAGCATGGTCCTTGCTGCCTCAATCAAAGTCATGTTCTTACGTTCTGCCACCCCATTTTGTTGTGGCTCATAAGGTGCACTAAATTGATGCACTATGCCTTTAGATAGACAATATACACCAGTTACAACATTCTTAAATTCTATTCCGTTATCACTCCTGATACGTTTTACCCTTGTCCCGTAGGAGTTCTCGACTTGGTCTAAGAACCTAATTAGCGTGCCTGCTGTTTCGTCCTTTGTACCTAAAAAGAAAACCCAAGAGAAACATGAGTAATCATCAGTAATAACTAAACAATACCAACTACCACCTATGCTCCTTTTGTTGATTGGACCAAAGAGATCCATATGCAGCAAATCGAAGGTGGAGGTTATCGAGTTCTGAGTATTTGACTTGTGTGACTTCTTATGTTGTTTTTCCTTCTTGCATGGGACACACTTGTCATCAAACTGAAAATTCTTCAGTGGAACACCTTGCACCAGATCATGTTTCGTAATGTAGTTCATTTTCCTTAGGTGCAAGTGTGCCATGCGTCGGTGCCATAGTATAGATTCGGATTCTGAAGCTGTAGAAAGTAGACAAATTATTCCCATCGAAGAGTCTGATGCATTCATGTCCATCATGTACAGATCATTCTTCCTTGGGGCTCTCATCATGATCCACTCTTCAGGAATTTTGAATCCCGGCTTCAGCACTAACGCTTCAGTTTCAGTAATAACTGAATGCTTCTTATCACAGATCTGAGATACACTAATGAGACTGTGATCAAGTTTATCGACATGGTAAACTTGATCAAGTGTGATTGTCCCATTAGTGACCACTCTTGTTCTAGTGATATGACCTCCCTTGTTCCCAACGAATGATATAAATCCCTTGTTCCCTCCTTTGAAGTCTGTGAGTAGACTCCTTTCCCCAGTCATGTGACGAGAGCAACCACTATCGACGAACCATTTGTTGTTTAGACCTGTAGTTAGCTCCTGCACATGAAAGAAAACAAGTTAGTTATCACGGGGAAACCAATCCAGACTGACTTGGTAATACCATTCTCATCCACGTACGTGAACTCCCTCAAATACCCATCTCTCCTTTCAGGTGACTTGGGTTTTTGATTGAGAACCTGTTGTGGTGCTGAGTGATTAAGATTCACTCTTGGCCTTTGGGCTATCATTTGCGGCTGAGCCCTATAATAGTTTCTACTATAATGCATTTAATTCTGATATCCCTGGGCTCTACCTGGTGCCTGATGTCTTTGAGGAGTATGAGACCTAACTGGAGTGTAAGTCCTTCTAGGTGTAGTACTCCTATATCCTTGTTGTGTCCTGACCTAGACTGACTAGGAACTCTATTCGGAGAATTAGTCCTAATCGCTTCTTGCTGTCTGACTGACACCGGTATTTGTTTAACAGTTATCCTATGTGTTGCATCCACATTCTTCTCGATATGTTGAGAACTACTAGTGCTAGCAATACTAGGTACTGGTCTTGGTTGATCTTGCTTTCCTACAGTAGGTCTAGACTCTGGTTTAGAGGGTGTAGACTCCACTTTCTTATAAGGACAGCTAGACGCAACATGTCCTTTCTCATGACATCTAAAGCACGACATCTTATCAATCGGCTTCTTATAAGTACCCTTTGATTTAGGTGTCTCTCTAGTGTCATTTTCTTTCGATTCAACTACAATGTGTTGGTACACCCTGTGTGACGATAGCAGTCTAATCGATCTGCATTATGGTTTAAGTAATATTCTGAGTATTAACAAGTGTTTTGATATATATGTTTATATGTGTTTGTCTGTTATTGATTGTGTGTTTGAACTTGATGTAACATATTACAAGAAGTTCAAACATAAAGGTCAAAGATTAACTCAAGCATAAGTAAAACATAAGTTTCATCACTTAAGTGTTTAAGTGTATTGGCTAGATTCGAATAGGTAAAGGAAGACATTCGAATCTGTGATAGATTCGAATGTATCCTTAGATTCGAATGGGCTAGATTCGAGAGTGTCATTGTGGACAGACTCGAATGGGCCTTGGGCCAGATTCGAGTTTGGCCCACATCAGACTCGAATCAGGGTCTATAATTAGGGATAGACTCGAATAATTAGAAGACTTTTTGCAGAATTCGTGAGGAATTAAGCAAGAGGCGATCTCGAGTTTATCAGCTAGGTGAGTGCCGTTTCGGAGAGAATTAGTTCGTAGGATCGTTCGTGTGTCGTTCGTTCAGCGTCTAATAGTCTCCGTGTTCCGTTGGTTGAGAGTTGTCCGTCTAACCGTCAACGAGGATTCCGCACTCGTTCACGGATCCGCGTCTAGATAGATCTTGCAGTGGTAGACCTTACAAGTGGTACTCTATTTGTGAAGAGGAAGGGAGAACACTTTATCTTGGTACAAGTGTACGTCGATGATATCATTTTTGGATCATCAGACGAACAGATGTGCAAAGATTTCGAAAAGGTGATGAAGTCTAAGTTCGAGATGAGTGCTATGGGGGAGTTGAATTTCTTTTTAGGGTTACAAGTTGACCAAAAGAAGGAAGGGATGTTTATCCATCAAACTAAGTATGTCTATGACATATTAGAACGGTTTGGGATGGAGGGAACTAAGTTGACTGCCCACTTCAGCACGCCGATTCAAGTGAATCACAATCTCGGGCCGGGTACTGAAAGTGATACCAATGTGGATCCGACTTTATATCGGGCCATGATTGGGTCACTTATGTATTTAACTGCTTCAAGACCTGACATAATGTTTGCTGTTTGTATTTGTGCTAGGTTTCAAGCGAATCCGAAGGAGAGGCATATGAAAGCTGTGAGCGGATTCTACGAACCTCAAGTCGAAACCGAAGCTGGGACTTTGGTATCACGCGGAGGGAGATCTAGAGTTGGAAGCATCACGGATTCTGACTACGGAGGATGCAGCTTGAGCGCAAATCACAACTGGAGGTTGTCAGTTCCTAGGAGGGAGATTGGTATCCTGGCAATGCAAGAGAACAAACAGGTAGCCATTTCAACGTGCGAGGCCGAGTATGTTGCTGCTGGTAGTTGCGCGTCACATGTTCCGTGGATACAACAACAATTGGCGGGATTACGGTTTGCTACACTCAAACTCCATTAGGAATAGACAATCAATCTACAATTGCTAAACTATATCCAGTTAAACACAGTAAAACAAAGCACATAGACATAAGGCATCATTTTATTCGTGATTGTGCTGAAAAGAACTAATCAAACTGGTAAAGGTGGCAACAGAAGATAATAATGCAGATTTATTTACCCAAAGCGTTTGATAAGTCACGGGTTGAGTATTATTCAACGAATGGAATGCGCAACCCAGAGTAATTTGACCTTAGTAGTAGAAGTTTATTATTTTATTGTAGAGTAGTAGTTTTTCTTTCTTTTCAGTAATCTGCTAATTTAGGAAAGTTTCTATTTTAGTAAGGTTCCTATTTTAGTAAGTTTTAGGTTACTCATTTTATTGCTTTTTCTTATGAAAACCAAAGAAAAAAAGAGAGAAATCATAAAAATACAAAAAAAAAGAGAATATCAGAAAAAAAGAGTTAAGTCTTAGATACATAGGTTCAAAGTGACGAAAATTAGCACAGTCGTTATAAAACTCTAAGTGTTGAGGCTTTCACACATAATGCAACTAAACTCTAAGTGTTAACTTTATTTAGTTTGATGTGTTGGTAGGCATAATACATATAGGGAATCTCAAGGCTAATAAAATATTCTAGAAAAAGTCAAGCGTGTCACTAACTTAGATGTCCGACCAATCGGTCTTAAATTATGTACAAGCCATACAACATTGAGTCTAAATGAGGTATGCAAATTTCTGGGATGTTATGACACATCAAAATACATTCAAAATGGAAAAAAGAAATATCATGTAAAACTAAGAGTCCGAAAACCAACTCTGTTGTACGTAAGTACAGACTGTTGTCTCTGTTTAGATTCGGGTTAGCAGACTGTCGCTTTGTTGTACTGTCAGTACAGACCTGTCACCGCGTCTGCTAACTTTAATAATAAACCTTAAGTCGAACTAAACACTGTTGTTGATGAAAATACAGACCTGTGTCCGAGTTTGTCTTTAAAGAAAGTTGCAAATACCAACAATTTAGAATCTTTGTCTGTGTGCCTGATCTAGAAAGTATGTCTATGTCTGAGTCACGTACGAGTAATTTTCCTGATAAATAAAAATGCCGTAGAATGTTTAAAGGTGGTAAAATACCAACAATCGACTAAATACACGACAAACAATCAAAGGAATTCAAAAAAATTCCTAAGTGTGAAAGTTTAAGTACTGAAAGTTAGTATCGGACATCGCTATCTGATTGAACCTTTCTTAGACTATACTCACCAAAAATATGTTGTTTAGCTTAGCTTGTAAATTTATTTTTATAACTTAAGTCTAGATTAAAATTTTTTAGTCAAAATTTTATTTTATTTTATTTTATTTTTATTTTTACCTTAGCTTATTTTATTTTATTTTAGTTTAGTTTAATTTTTACTTAGGTAAAAGGTCAAAAGTTACTGAGGGTGCATTCAAAGTTGGATAAAAAATACAATGCGTGAAATATCTGAGCTTAGGGTAAAAGATTTGGCATAGTTTATCTGGTTACACTACACAGTAGAAAATAGTTGGAAAAAGTTGAAATTATTTCAAAATTTCCGAAATTTTTCTAAGTGTTTGTAGCTTCGAATCTAAGACAGACTCGAATTTGAAGTTCTCGAATCTGTCAGTAGACTCGAATCTACACATAGACTCGAAGGTTGTTAGTATATAAAGGTCCACAGTGAAGGCATTTACTTCTCACTGTTCTCGAATCTGATTTCTCGAATCTGTCACTGGCGAACTCGAATCTATTCTCGAGTCTATCGTATTTCCACTAAACGACATTTCGTCGATTCTAAAGCTTTTGTGGTCGATTCTACTTTCAAATCTAGGTATAAGCAACATGATTGTACAAGATTTTGGTGGTTTCATACACAAATTTGGGCTTAACCATCACATTTTGATGTTTTATTGGTCAAAATAGGGTTATTCATAAATAACTAAGTTAGGACCTATAAAATATCAAATTAAAGGCATAAATCAGTGATTAGAACTTAGTTGAACTAAAGTATGTGATTTACCTAGTTCAAAATGGTTAAAATCTTGGATTTTTGTTGAAAAAAAGAGATGTCGGCCTTTCGAATCTGATAATGGACATTCGAATCTGATCATGGGTTTCTCGAATCTATCAATAGATTCGACATGACCAGATATTCGAATCTGTCCATCAGACTCGAATAGGGTATATTCGAATCTGTCCATTACATTCGAATATGGGCACTTCGAATCTGTTACTCTCGAATCTGTACTTCATTTATTTTGTTGAATTTAAATTTTATTAAACTTGTGGAAATTTGATTGTGTTAGATTTTGTATTTAATCAAATACAAGATAAAACAAATTTGAATTTAAACAAGTTTATTGATTTTTAATAATAATCTAACAATTTTATGTATTGTGCAGATATGGCGCTTCGTGCTTTTGTTCCCAAGCACAATATGGTACTGAATCCTGCCCATAACATCCCTGAGGCGCAGGGATTTCGAGAAGTTTTAGATTTTCTGGCGGAATCTAGAATAAGTTATGTGTTGTATGAAAACATTCCGATTGTGATATCCTATGTACGTCAATTTTACGATCACTTGCAGGTGGACTGCACTGTCACCCCGACAGTGTTAAGAACTAGAATTGCCGGACAACCTTTGGTTTTCTCCGCTGATATTTTGAGACAAGTGCTGCAGTTGGGTTCCCTAGAACAAGAAGACGGGCCTACAGACTTTCTTTTAAGTATTAGGCAAGCAGCTTTTTTGAGAATGGGATACAGCTTGGACGTTACAAAATCTTCATATATGAAAAGCGGGTTGATAGGACAATGGCGTTTCTTGGTCCATGTGTTTATGATCTGTTTTGCGCCTAAGAAAGCTGGTTTTGATTATATAGTATCAAAAATCCAATCAGCAATGATCGCGATGGTATACAATAAGAAGTTTAGTTTCTCGCAGCTGATTTTCTCGGAATTTATCCATCAAATCACGGCTCCTGAGAGAGAAAAGTTCCTTTTGTATCCGAGGTTTGTAATGATGTTGATAAGGCACTTCTTGCCTGAGCTGCCACAATCTGATGATGCATTGACCGTCAATGTTATGGAGAAGCGTATCTATTCTGACTGTTCCTCACACCGAGGAAGGTTAGCAGTTCCGGAAGCACGTCCACTATTTGGTGCAATTCTGGATAGGGAATTTCAAGCCCCGAGTAATGCCAACTGGGCAGGGGTAGTTGATGTCCAACCACAGCAACAACAGCAACGTCCAGTACAACAGCCTCGTGTTCGTCCCCGAGATCCAAGGCGAAGACAAAGAGATACTGCAAGTCAGACTCAGGAGTCTAGGCCTTCTACGAGTCAGCAACCAGAAATGCAGGAAGCCGGGCTGTCATCTGTCCCAAATGAAGCTGATCAATTGTGCCAAACGTTAAATGAAATTTGGGAGGCAGGTCCACATGCAAATGAAGATATAGCTGCAGCGTTAGTGGGTGAATTGCTTGAGCCTCCAGAGGGAGAAGAAGATGTCTTCAGAGATGTTGACGAATATGTGCCAGAGCAGACTGGCAATGATGAGTCATCATCTGCTACAGAATCAGAAGAGATGGAGGAGATTGAAGTTGAAGCTCCAGAATCAATGTCGACAGATCCTCATATTCAAATTGGAACCTATGGTTCACGATTGATTATTAATGAAGGTGCTTCGAGGAGGCGAGAGGCCAGAGAATTGGAGGAGTCAGATTTTGAAGAAGATGAGACTCCTCAGTTGGTAATAAGGCAACGGGCCAAACGGCACAGGTTTATGCAGGGGACTTCATCACAGTCCGATGCACAACCTCCGCCTCAAACCCAGACCCAACCCCAAGATACAGCTCCACCATCACCTCCACCTCAGCAACATGAACCCTACATTCCCCATCCATTCAATCCTGCTCCCATTCAGTCCATCCCTTCTACATCAGACGCCTATACAGAAAATCAACGAATCATGGAACTCAAAAGCCGTGTCGACTTTCAGAACATTCAAATCATATCTCTCACAAAAGCAGTCGGTGAACTCCAAGAGCATAACTCTAATCTTGATAAGGAGAATGCCGAACTGAGAACGATTGTTGAAAGTGTTAGAAACGAGAACACGAAAATTAAATCATTTGTTGCTGATCAATCATCTGAGATCCGAGCAATGCGGTCCCTCCTAGAGCAGCTTATGAAAAATCTACAAACTCAGGGGGAGACGAGTTGTAAAGATCAGGAAGTACAGCGAGAAGATGATGATGAAGGCAATGATCCCAGTGCAAATAAAGAGATTGAGTCTGTAGATTTTCCTGCAGCTCAAGTTACTCAAATTCAGGGGGAGCCTAGTCAAGGCGAAGGACACAAGGGTGAAGCTAGTTCATCTAAGGAGCCTACAGACTTTGAGATCAGTGAGATGATTGACGCGCTCATGGATCTTGATGATGATCCACTGGATGTAGGCTTTGATAACGAAGATGAAGAGCTTGAAGAAGGGGAGATTGCGCCAGAGGAGATAGTCGACTGGCGATCAGATGATGAAGTACTTGCTGATGAGGATGATGAAGCTGACGAGATAATAGTGCAGCAGAATCCTATCACTGATACTTATATGATTGATGGACATAACATTGTCGATGCAGATATAGTGAATGTTGCTTTAAATCCTCAGCCATCGACAGAAGAACCTGCAAGAGAGCTAACCAATGAAGAAAAACGAAAGCTATGGTTCAGGGCTGAAGAGAAGGAAGCAGCAATTAAAAGGACAATGAGAGTGCCAGGTACGGGGAAGCTGTCTGAGCGAATTTTAAGCTGGTTCTTTGACAAAGAACTGCAGCTATTCATAATAAAGAGAAAAGACGGGCTTCAGTACATGAGGCGAACCTTAAAGGCGTTCAACTCCCTGCCAAAGATTGAAATTGCAGATTTAGCATGGAAAGATCTGATAAACATTGGCAATGATCCCTATGCGGACGTTATCGCAAGAATAATAAGAAAGGAGGGAAGATCGAGGAAATTTGAGCGCCTGAGTCCAAGAGTTGGGAAAAGAGTAGAGGATCCATCACGTATCGACCCTCTAACTGGTCGTCCTTGGATGAGGATTCATTATAAGCCAGCCAGATGTTTTAGGAAGGTAACTCTTAAGCCAATGCCACAAAACATTCTGAAGAATCTGAAGTGGTGGTATGCTGACACGGAAACTGGGGAAGCAGTTATGGAAGACTTAGAAGAACAAGTTATTCTTAGAGTCTATGACCCGCTTCACCTGGTAAACTTATCTAAAGAAGACCTGCAGATCTTGTATAACTGTAAAATTTCCAGTGACGCACATATGGATGCTGAAGCGAGTAAGTATGAAAATGTGGTCAAGGTATGTGTTGAAAAAGGTCTGTATGCTGGTAGTATTTTGAATCAATAATAAACCATGTTCTTAAATCAAATGTGTGAATTATTAGAAGCTATCGTCAAGGGGAAGTCTGTTGGTACATCCCGTGTGACGATAGCAGTCTAAGTTATCTTACATTGTGATTTTGCATATGTTTGGTATATATATATTATATATGATTGATGTTTATCAGTGTTTGTATGTTTGAACTTGATGTAACGTATTACAAGAAGTTCAAACATAAAACTCAAAGATAAAATCAATCATAAGGTAATATTATAAGTTTCATCACTTAAGTGTTTAAGTGTATTGGCTAGATTCGAATAGGTAAGGAAGGCATTCGAATCTGTGATAGATTCGAATGTATCCATAGATTCGAATATAGGTTAGATTCGAATCTGTCAGATGGACAGATTCGAATGGGCCTTAGGCCAGATTCGAGGTTGGCCCACAACAGACTCGAATCAGGGTCTATAATTAGGGATAGACTCGAATGATTAGCAGACCTTTGGCAGAATTCGTGAGGAATTAAGCAATAGGCGATCTCGAGTTTATCAGCTAGGTGAGTCCCGTTTCGGAGAGAATTAGTACGTAGGATCGTTCGTGTGTCGTTCGTTCAGCGTCTAATAGTCTCCGTGTTTCCGTTGGTTGAGAGTTGTCCGTCTAACCGTCAACGAGGATTCCGCACTCGTTAACGGATCCGCGTCTAGATAGATCTTGCATTGGTAGACCTTACATAGACAATATAGTGCACCAAGAACACCACAACAAAATGGTGTAGCTGAAAGAAAGAACAGAACATTAATTGAGGCTGCTAGAACAATGTTAGCTGATTCAAATCTGCCAATGACTTTCTGGGCAGAAGCTGTTAATACAGCCTGTTATGTTCTAAATAGGGTTCAAGTTGTTCAATCACAAGGGAAAACTCCCTATGAGTTATTCCATAACAGAAGTCCCCTAATTGCTTTCTTCAAGCCTTTTGGATGCCCATGTACTATTCTTCACACTAAGACTCACTTAGGAAAGTTTGAAAGTAAAGCTGAAGAAGGATTCTTTGTAGGATACTCAACTCAAAGCAAAGCCTATGGAGTATACAACAGTGTGTCTAAAACAATTGAAGAAAGTGCCAATGTTGAATTTAATGAAAATACTACTAATATCAAAGGCACTGGTCCTGATTGGTTGTTTGATTTAGATTCACTAACACATTCTCTGAGCTTTGTTGAGTATACTGCAGAAGCTGATGCATACAGGGTTGAAGCTGCTGACACAAATTCTCATGCTGCCAATACAATTTCTCAAGCTGTTGGCACAAAGTTTCAGACTGCTGCAGATTCAACAAGTTGGGATGATTACACCACTCTACCACTTCTGTCATGTGATCCTCCAGGGGTCCTGAATGCCCAACTTGATGCACATCCAGATACTGAAGTGCCACTCCCAAGTCCTGAGAGAACAGCTCCAACACAAAGGGACACAGTCCCAGATTCAAGTCAAGCTGTTCCTGAAGCTGATCCTTTTACTAGTTCTGATGGAGATGATACAAATCTTGGAACTTCTTTTCAAACAGAGAGAGAGCCCACACTAAGGGTTCACAAGTATCACCCTCTCAATCAAATACTGGGTGATCCACGCACTCCTGTTCAAACAAGGAAAATGGTTCACAATGAGACTGCTGCTGCTGAACAAGCAGTTCCTGAATTCAGTCTAGCTGCTTTTGAACATGCCTGTTTCATGTCTCAACTAGAACCCAAAAAGGCATCAGAAGCATTAAAAGATTCATCCTGGATTGAAGCTATGCAAGAAGAGCTTTTACAGTTCAAAATTCAGAATGTATGGACTCTGGTGGATCTTCCTAAAGGTAAGAGAGCAATTGGTACAAGATGGGTGTTCAGAAACAAGAAGGATGAGAGAGGGATAGTCATCAAGAACAAAGCAAGACTAGTAGCACAAGGGTACACTCAAGAAGAAGGCATTGATTATGATGATGTATTTGCTCCAGTAGCAAGAATTGAAGCCATCAGACTATTTCTAGCCTATGCAAGCTTCAAAGGATTTAAAGTGTATCAAATGGATGTCAAGTCTGCTTTTCTGTATGGAACAATTGAAGAGGAGGTATATGTGTGCCAACCTCCTGGTTTTTAAGACTACAAGTATCCAGACAGGGTGTACAAGCTAGACAAGGCTCTCTATGGTCTTCACCAAGCCCCCAGAGCATGGTATGACACTCTGTCATCATATCTTCTACAGAATGGATTCAAGAGAGGCACTCTGGACAAAACACTTTTCACTAAATCTATCAAAGCTGAGATTTTACTTGTCCAAATCTATGTGGATGATATCATCTTTGGCTCAACAAATGATTGTTTGTGCAAAGAATTTGAGACCCTAATGCACAAAAAGTTTCAAATGAGTTCAATGGGGGAACTCACATTCTTTCTAGGGCTGCAGGTTAAACAGAAGCCTACTGGTCTATTCATAAGTCAATCAAAGTATGTCAAAGACATACTGGAAAAGTTTGGCTATCAAGACACAAAGGTTGCAAGCACTCCAATGGATCCTCATAAACAGCTCCATACAGACAAAGATGGCATAGATGTGGACATTCATCTATACAGATCCCTTATAGGATCTCTCATGTATCTAACATCTTCCAGACCTGATATTATGTTTGCTGTCTGTGTGTGTGCTAGGTTTCAATGCTCTCCAAAGGATTCTCACTTGGTTGCTGTTAAGAGAATCTTTAGATATCTTAAAGGCCAACCACATTTAGGCCTATGGTATCCTAAAGACTCTCCTTTTGAACTAACTGCTTATTCTGACAGTGACTATGGTGGATGCAACATTGACAGGAAATCCACAACTGGTGGATGTCAATACTTAGGAGCAAGACTGGTCTCTTGGCAATGCAAAAAGCAAACAACTGTCTCCACATCATCCACTGAAGCAGAATACGTAGCAGCTGCAAGCTGCTGCTCCCAGGTAATGTGGATTCAAAATCAACTAAGAGACTATGGTATGAATTTCTTATCCACTCCCATCTATATTGACAATTCAAGTGCAATCAACATTGTGCAAAACCCAGTGAAATTCCCAAAAACCAAGCATATAGAAATCAGATTTCACTTCATCAGAGACTGTAATGAAAAGAAGTTAATCCAAGTTACCAAAATACATACTAATGATCAGTTAGCTGATCTATTTACAAAACCTTTTGATGTAGGAAGGTTCACTTTCCTAGTATCAAACATTGGTATGGTAAACATGGATTAAAATTTTCATTATTGTCTAATATGTATGCTTAATTTAAGGGGGAGTCACTGTTTTATTAAAAGATGCTTCATTTCTAACTAACAGCTTGAATATTTTCTCAAGCTGCTAGTTCATTTTCTCATGATGTTAGTTGTTTTCACTTGATCTGTCAAAGTGTGCAGGGTATTTGGGTAATTTCTCAAATGTGTGCGCGGGACCCAACCTTTTCGAAACCTTTAAAGGTCCCGATTTCGTTCAGTTGTAACTACCAGTTACAAATTCTTCTTCCACGGCCTCTTGCTTTCTCTCTGAACGAATCACACATTCTTCTTTCAAACCCTAAACCATCGTTTCTTCATCAATGGAGTTTGTAAAAGAACACAACTGCCTCCCATACACCCTAAAACACTCTGAACTTCAACCGTTTCATGCAATGATGGATTTCCTCAGGCACTCCCATATCCATTATGCCCTATCCATTAACTATATACATCTCCCATATTGAACAGTTTTGGAATCATGCATCTGTTCAAACCATCAATGGAGTGCCTACCCTCATATCCAAGATTGATGGAACTGTCATCAATATCACTGAAGAATCCATCAAACGTCACTTGCATCTTCAAGATGCCTCAGGTATAACCGACCTATCCCTTCAAGCTTTACATTTTGGTCTTCAAAATATTGGTTACAGGGGTCCTGCTGATTCTTTTACTAAAGGCACACTTTTCTCCTAAATGGAAATACCTTGTGCATATTATTCAGCAATGTTTAAGCCCCAAAAGAACTGGTTGGTCTGAGTTTTCTTCAAATATTGCCACTGCCTTAGTGTGCTTTTCTACTGGCCAACAGTTCAATTTTTCTAACATGATTTTTCAGGGGATGTTAAGGCATCATTCCCTAAAGAATGGGAAATTTCTCATGTATCCTAGATTTTTGGCAAAAATTATTGCACACACCTGCACAACTCCACATTTACATAAACGGATACATGTTTCCCATAGGCACTCACTGTCTTCAATTAAAAGGATGTTAAAGCCAAGTGCCAATTTTGTAAGTATAGATGTTCCATTGCCCTCTGCAATGATGAACATCATTCCAGGAAACAGAGGAGAGGGTCCTGAGCAGACACAGCCCAACATTCCTGCTTCACCCCCAGGACCCCAACCCACTCCTCATGATACAAATATCCCATCTGATCCTTTTGTACAGCCAAAACGCCCACTAAGATACTTATATAAAAGAAAAAGGGGACCAGGAGCTCCTTCCTCCTCCTCCCATCAACAAGAGCCATATATCTCTGTGCAGAAGGATACTTCTGCACAGAATATCTAAAGGGAACCAGTTGAGGAAACTCACATCCTCTCTCAGGAGGTGAACATCTCTTCAGAGATGGTTCATATGGGTTCTGTGGCTGGCACTACTGATGTCTCTGCACAAGAGGCACAGGACAGGGCCAACATAGCTAAGACCATGCTCATGGCAACAGCAAGTGTGCAAACACAAGCTGGAAGTCCCCAGAACCAAGAAAAGAGGGGCCCAGAAGTTTCTACTTCTGGTCTTAATGTCAGTGATAGATCATAAGCACCCCAGGTGTTTTCTGATCTTGAGACAAGTCTGCAACTCATGCTTTTGACGGATCCCAAGCTGAAACCTGTTGTAGCCATGTTGGAATATCAAATGTCCATCATTGCTGCACAGGGGGCTCAAATTTTTGAACTCAAACAGGCAGAGGCTGCTCAGAATAAGCGAATGGATTATCTTCACAAAGGGTTCACCCTCTGTGGAAATAAAATTATGAGATTAGAGCAGATGATTCAAACCCAAGGGGAAAAGGTTCTACGTCCTTCTGACCAAACCAATGCTTCCAAAAAGGGGGAGAATCAGGAGGTTCCCAAGTCAGTTCAAGCAGCTCCAACAACAACAGTCCAAGCAGCATCAACAGTTCCAGTTTCTAGGCTAGCAGTTCCAAGAGCTTCTCAAGCTGTTAGCCTAGAAACTCAAGCTGCTCCTTCAAAAGCTACTGGAGTTGTGATCAGGGAAGGCATTCAAGCTCCATCAAGCACAGTCCAAGCTACAACATCTGCTGCAAAAGACAAGGGCAAGGGCATTCTCATTGAGTCTCCAAAGCATAAATTTTCTTCCAAAGAAGCCCAAATTGCCTTTGATGCTGAAATTGCCAAAAGAATAGCAGAAGAACAGGACAAGGAATTAGATCAGCAAGCCAAAACCCCAATGGATGATGATGAGACTTTAGGTGATTACTTAAAGGGGTTTGTGGTTAAGCAAGGAGCAAAGAAGAGAAAGATGCCAACAGGGCACTCCAAAGCTGAGCACAGAAGATTTTTGATAAATTTTGCATTTGCAGCAGGTAGCCCAAAGAAAATGGCTCAGTCCATGCCAACTGAAAGGCTGCAAGAGATTCATGACAAGGAGATGGACAAAAAAAAGAGAACAAAAGTCTCTCCAGAAGCTCAACCATCCCAAGAAGTCCAACCATCAACTCAATCAGTCCAAACTGAAGCTGATGCCAGTGCACCTGCTTCCACTGATCAAGCAGTTGTTTCTATTCCTTCATCTGTTAAGAGGGTGCTCTTTGAGCAACACTTGCAAAAGGCTATGGAAATAGAGAAGCTGATTGATCAGCATGATTTCACAAAGCCTCAAATCAACTACTGGTTTGCTAAGTCACTGGATGACCGTGACTTGAGAATCAAATTTGTAATCAGAAGAGAGTCTGGTCCTGAAGAAGAGTATGATACTTTTTGGCAAATAGTTCAGAAGCTGACCAGAGATGAACTGATAAAGATGTACAACATAGGGTCTGTTACACAAGTGAGATCTGCTCTTCCACAAGTGAAGCAACTCATCAGATATCTAAGTACAGTGGTTGACCCTGAATTTGCAAGACAAGAGATAGAAGATGCTGAGAAGAAAGGGAAAAAGATCAAGCAAATTGATCTGTTTGTCAAGTCAAAGACATACAGAATCAAATTCACAGATGCGTCTGGTATCTTCTTCAATCTTGAGTTTTACAATTTTTCAAAAGATATGTTGCTGCAAATAAAATCAGCTAGAATATCTTGTGATAAAGAAGAGATGAAGAGAGAATTTTTGAAGGCTATAGATCATAAACTTGCACAGCTGTAAGTTTTGTAAGCCTTGGTTTGTAAATAACAGCTTACTTATTCATTTCCATTTTTTGTATAGAACTTAAAGTCTTGTGTAAAGAATTTAAGTTAGGGGGAGATTGTTGGGAAATAGTTTAAGTATATTCAAGCTGTTAGTAGTCTTTAAATGTAAATACAAAGTTCATGCTGCTAGTTGAAGAAACTCGAGCTGCTAGTGTAAAAGTTCAAGCTGCCAGAGCAAAACAACTCAAGCTGCTCTGCTCATGCTGTCAAGAGATTCAAGCTGCTCAACAGTTTCAGAAACAGAAAGTGCTGATTTTCAGGAAACGATATCTACGTGGAGATTCCAGCATATCTACTATCAGAGAAGTCATTATTCGTCAAGGAAACATATCAAGAAGCAATATAAATACATAGAATAGGTCTTTCTATCGTATAAGTGTTTCTGCATATTTTGAGTCTGTAATTGCTTTGTTGATTAAGTTTTCATAAGCCTCTAAGGTTGTAAAACCCTAAGAACAGTCTGTGTTCTTCGTCTAATCAAACAGATTAGAGGTGATTGTAATCGTTGAATTCAGCAATACAAACAGTCTTGATTAATTCTTGTGTGTTTATTCATTATTGATTCTGAAAGTTTTTGAAAAAATAATTAAGTGTTATTCCGCAAACTTCTTGATTAAACTTTGATTCAAAGCAAGATTATTGATTTATACTCTGATAAATTCAAATCAGTTAGTCTTGGTAATTCATATTTAGATCCTGACAATATGATATTAAATTCATGAACTTTAAAGTTTAAATTTTTTGGAATTTAACAGATCTGGATTGTCATGTGCAGGGGGAGCAGAAAATGATTTTATCTGATTTTGAGAGAATCTGATAAATTTTATCTGATATTTTGTAGGGGGAGCAAACATTCAAAATAATATATACATCTGAGGGGGAGCTCAATTGCAAACATCAAGGGGGAGGATTATGTTTTGTTTTAAAATTTTTTTTAGATATATTTGTGTGTGTTTGTGACTTTTATTTTTCATTTTCTTTGTAGTTAAAATTTTTTTTTTATTGTTTTTATTTTTGAATGTAGTTAAAAAAAATTTTGGTGTTATAATTTTTTTTTTTTGCTCTTAGTTGGGTCTTAAAATTTTTTTCATATTGGTGAAATGGGCTTGAATTAAAAATAGAAATGAGACCAAGTGGGGCGGATATATTTTTTTTTTTCATTTGAATTTTGAAATTTCAACTATAAAGTTGAAATTCAAATCATTCTTTTCGAAAGACCGGACACTGTTCATCTTCTCTCTCAAAACTCTTTCTTACTCACGAAGCAATCTCAAAAGTTCAAAAGAGTTCAGCCTTTTCATCTTTTTCAGTAACTAATTGTAAGTATTTTTTTTTAGTTTCATGTATGTTTTCACCTATAGGTTCTATTTTTCAGTTTCTAATTGTACATATACGTATCTGTTCGTTTATATGTTTGTGTGTTCATGGGATTTAATTTTTTGATGGTGTTAATTTGAAATTAACAGTGTGTTTGTTTGCAGATTATCATATTGAACTTGAATCTCAATTTTCAAGGTTCAATTTCAAAACACACAAACAGAAAATTGAATTTTTGTTTCAAATTTTTTTCAAGTTCTAATAACACTGAAAATTGGATTTTTAACAAAGAAGTTGTTGTTTCTGAACAAAGTTTAGTAAACAAAACTTATCTGAAATCAATTTTCGAGTGGGACTCATGTTTTTAATAAGTGAAACAGTCCCTGGAATCTATTTTTTGAAAAAGCAGTGTATATGGACTTGAAAATATTTTGATGAACATTTTCTCGAATCAAGGTGTATTCGAGAATACATTTAGTCCAATTCGAGTTGACTGATACATCACCCGAGAAATTTGTAATTCAATTCGAGTTGATCACTTAGTCATTCGAGAAAATCTTTTATGTTATTCGAGTTGATTCATGTTCTTGCCTTAGAAAAGTTTTTTGTATAATCCTCGATAACATAAAAGATTCGAATCCATTCAAGTGTTATTCGAGTTGGACTCATCTCTTAATCGAGTCCACTCAAGTGATATTCGAGTTGAATTCATTCCAGAACTTAGAATATTTCTTTCATTCGAGTTCATTCTTATATCATTCGAGTTGAATTTATCTTTAGTTCGAGAAACATCTTTTGATGTTCAAGTTGAGTAAAGTCCAGGACTTAGAATTTTTTTCAAAACAACTCTCGATAAGTCCTTCATTCAAGAAAGGACTCTATTTCATTCGAGTTGAGTTGTAAGTCTTTTGAGAAACATTCTTCATTATTCAAGTTGGTTTTTAGTGTCATTCAAGTTGGTACTTAGGCACATTTCAGAAACATTCTACTTTATTCGAATTGTTTTTTAGTGTCATTCGAGGAGCTTTAACTGTCAATCGAGTTTTATACTCCAATTTTTTATTGAAAAATTGTCTAAGTGTTGGGAATTTAAATTTTTAAGAAAAATGTCACATTTTTCAAGAAGTTGTTTGAATCTGTGTTTTTCTAGCATTGGTCTATGAAAGATTGACTTTGGAATCCTCACAATAATATTTTAATTTTATTGCCTAGAATCTCGATGCTTTAAACTGAAAAGCACATATTTTTATAATTTCTAGCAAAATGTTTTATTTTTCTATTTGCAGGATTTCATTTGTTTATCTGTTGAATCTAACATGCTTATTATTTTTCACCAGGTTTCAAATGGCTTCACAAGCTCAATCCCAACCCTCAAACTCCTCTGACTCCCATTCTTCATCAAACCACACCCTCATGTCTGAACCAGTTCGATACGCATCGATCACTCGACCTTCACCCTCTACCCTCATTCCCGATAACCAGCTTGTCAAACCCAAGTACTGCTTACCATTCCGAGATAATAACCATCGCCTTGACACCAAAGTCATTAAAGTAAGCCATCCAATCATTGTAGATATTCTCAAAGGTCATCCTTTGGGATATCTTCTTCAATATAAACCCTCCATTCCTCAGGTGTATCTTCAACAATTCTGGCATACCGTGAAGTTTGTCCCAGCTGATGGTAACCATCATTTCAAGGTTACCATCGATCAGTTTAAAACCAAAATCACCTTAGCCAGACTGAGACACAATCTATTCCTGCCTCGTAAAATAGATACATTGAATTTCCCAGAATTAGCCGACTTTGAGGATTTTGTATCAGATGAGGAGTTGGTGCATGATTTAATCTGTTTGGGATATTCAAAGCCACTACCTAAGAGTTCAAAGTTCCATAGAAATGGACTGAATGGTGAATGTTACAATCTCTTTGGTATCATCAACCGGTGCATGACATCGAAGCACATGGGAATAAACAGATGTAGTATACACTGTCTCAGAATCTTTCATGGCATAGCTTTCAACAAGTATTATGACTATGCACAGTGCATGTGGGAGGACCTTAAAGAAGTCGTGCTGGCAAAGACGACAAAAAGATCAAGGAAATTTGTACCTCTTCAACGTTTCATTCAAATCCTTATCAGAGGCATTCTCAGGGCCAATGAAAATATACCGAAACGATCAAGTTCTCAAAGATGTCCCGATTATGTAATGATGAGTTTACACAAGGTACCAAATTCTCCAAATGCCAATATCATGCCTATTCCAGAAGCGTTGTTGAAATATGCAGATCATGAGAGTGAGAATGTGAGGCTTTACAGAATAGATCACGCTCCTATAGAGACCCAAGAACCAGGTTCTCTTAACCAAGGAGTTGTAGGAGAGGAGGAACTTCAGCATGGGGCTGATGTTCAGGGAAGCCAAATTGTGTCTGAGGGGGCAGAAGTTAATGTGAGGGGTGGTGAGGGAGAAGAAAGTAGCTCCGATTCTGAACGAACATTGTCAAACATTAATAAGGGAGCTGCAGAAGGAGAATATGATGATGATGAAGGTGGTCCTGATCATAACGAGGGAGGTGCTGGTTTAGTTGATATAATAGAAATAACGCGGCAGAGTGTAAGGGATGTACCAAGCCTAGAAAGTCGGGATAGAGCCACATATGCTGTTAGCTCCCAACAGGGAGTTAGCATTGAATAAGTCAGTATCCCACTGACGATTGCACACCCCACCAGCCACTCAGTCTCCTCTCAACAGGAGACTGTTTCATTTGTTCATCGGGATGAAGCTCAACTGCTATCAGATAATCCTTTGGATTTGATGGATATTGAAACTAGTACACATCCGCCCGAGTGTACGACTTCTTTTCTTTCATAGAGTCTAGAACCGATACACACTAGGACACTTGCATCTACTTCATTTGTTGAAGCAAGTGCAGTTGAACTAAGTGTCACTGCCTAAACAACCTCAGTAACGGAAGCATTCGTTTCTCCGTCACTTGCAGAGGTTGGAAGTCCAGTTAGAGCCACATCTATGCCATCTCTGAGCACTGGCCACGCAGAGGTTCTTTTTACAAGTTCCACTGTTGTGTCAACTGGAAGACTAAGTGATCCAATAGTTACTCTTGCCCCTTTCGTTACTGAATCATCCTTGTCTCAAGCATTGAATGCTGCTGTTGCCGGGGTAAATAGTCATGTCACAGCTCAATTATCCGAAGTTATGGCTCAGATGACAAATATCCATAAGTTTTTGAAGGGAAAATTTGTGGCAGAAGAGACTGTGAAGCAACCAGATCCACATCAGGCTATAGAAGAGCTACGAGACTTTGTTTTTGAACAATTTGATGAAATGAGATAAAGAATGATAGGGTTGGAGAGTACAGTGATAATGACATTGGGAAACTTATCTGAACGTGTATCAGCTGTAGAGCAAATGTGCAAGGCTCAAGCTTCATCGCTAAAAAGAAAACATGACGAGCATGATGATGACTCCGATTATGCTCCTCATGAGGGGGAGAAGAGGAGGAAGCTTGATGAGCCAACACCTGGTCTATTAATGATTACTTATCCAGAGAAAGAGACTGAGGCTCAAGAGAGAGGTGAAGCAGGAAGCTCAAAAGAACCTGCTGATGTTCAAGAAGGACAGGAATTGATTCTTTATGAAGATGTTCCTGTTCCATTGAGCATTCAGTCAGGGTTTTATAATTTTGATGAATATGAAGATTTTGATGATGATGTTCAGGAGCAACAGCAAATTCCAATGATTGAGGATGTTGCAGAAAAAGTAGTGGAGATTGAAGAATCAGATGATGATGATGTCATTGAATTGACAGATGTTGCAGTTAGAGCTGAAAGAATAGAAGAAGAAGAAGTTTTGGTACAATAAATCTTTAAAGATGATATACCTATACCTACGGTTGAAAAGCTTGAGGTTACGGTACAAGTAAAAGAAGAAGAGACGGAATCATTCCCTGCAGAGAGCTTTATTCTTCCAGTTGTTAAAGAGGTCAATGAGTTTGAGATTATGGAAAGGTTCTTTAATGAATATGTCTTGGCAGATGAATCGCAAAGACAACATAAACTAAGGTTCGAAGCTCAAAGAATAGTTCAAAAGGAAATTAATGACATGTTGTGTATTCTGAATGAAGAAGAAGTAAGAAAGAAAAGGAAAAAGGGTTCGGAGCTTACATCGAAGAAATCTGCTGAATATACAAGGAAAGGAATAAATTGCCATATCTTGAAGATTACCTTGAGAAGAAGATATTTTGCAAAAAGCAAGCTCCGTGCACTTTTCTGAAGTTACTTAGAGTTTTGGAGCCGAATAGAACGAATCTAGCGAATTATGCAAGTTTTCTTCAGAATAAGGCTCAAAGTGCAGAAAATGTCATAAGTGAGTTTCCGATTGTTGACCTGATAAAGATAGAAAATGATAGGTTTGTTAAGATATTTTATCCTACTTTCACAGTTACAAGATCTGATGGAAATACGTACACATTTACTGAAGCCGATATGTTTTGGATGAACTTGGTTGATATTGAAGACTTGTTTGATGAACTGTGTAGAAACAAACAGAATGAACATTGCAGATTTGCTCTGAAGACCTTGTTTCATTTCATGCATATTAAGCTTGTTCTCATGTCAATTCAAGATCTTCAAATCAGTGTTGAAAGAGTCATGCGAAAGATAAATGTAACTCCACCGAATAGGGAAATCAAGTTTGCAGGAGAGCTGAAAGAATATCAAGTAATAATGGTGAAACATCCAGCTGTAATGTACAGAGATAAAAATAGAAAGCTGAGAGCGATGAGGAATATTGAATTAAACAAGTTTTGTGATAGAACTCTACAGAAGGTAATGAGTGGGCTGAAAGGAAAATTGGTTGCTGATCAAAAGAGGAAAACAAAAAGAGGAGCCCTCAGTTCTTATGATAAGAGACTTATGGTAGAATTCATTTCAAAGATCAAGTGGAGGCTATCCAACAGAAAAAGTGTTAGGAATTTTGAGATGAAGTTGGGGCTGACAAGATGAAGACTTTGCTTATTTCATCAAAGGAGGAGAATGTTGAAACTTATTATGTTGATGAAATAAAAGTCTAGGGTACAAAATGTAATTAGCTCAAAGTTATAAATATAATATAAATAGGAACTTTGACTTTGTAATAGTTGTAGATCTGACATTCTTGTATTTCACTTTTTGCACGAAAATTGTGGAAAGGATCTAGGGCTACAGTGACCGTTCATCATCATTTCCAAATCTGTAATCGTTTTGTTCATAATACAATCATTCGGTTAGTGTTCTTGATCTTGTACTTATTTGTTTGTAATTAATTGTTGATTGATAAATAGGATTCACAAAACTAACCAAAATATGATAAAAACTAGTGATCGAACAATAATCAAAACCATAAAACAAATAAATCAAAGAGAAATCTGAAGAACGGATAACAAACTCAATGAAACAGTACTGTAAAGCATGAAGAACAATTCCAAACTAGTTGAATACCCGTGTGTTGCTTGGGTGATGTAAAATCGCATAAATTTTATTTTTTTAATCGAATAATGACACATTAAAAAAACATTTTATTGGATGAGTTACTTTATCTTTATGCACATTTGGGTAATAGTTTTAATTCAACATCAAGTGTAGATTTAATTTTTTCATGTATTTAATTTTAATAAACATTATGAAATAAAGTTAAAATTTTATATTAATAATATAATTAACTCAATTTTTTATTATATGATGTATTAAATTGATTTTTTAAGTTTGTATTTTCATTATTTGTTAATTTCTTAACTATTGTGTTTTACTAATTTGATTTTGTATTATTGATGCAAGTATTATTTATCTTAAATTTTAATAAATTATTCTATTTGATTTCAGGAAGATCTCATATAAATCTAATAAATGTATGATTTATTATAAAAAAACCACCATGTTTTTATGATATTTGTGTTTGCTGACAAGGTTAAAAACAAAAAGATATGAGTTGTGAGTGTGTGTAGTGTACGATTGTGTGTTTGCATGTTAATGTCAGGCTCCGAGACTAAACTAGTCTTGGAGTGTTGTGTGTGTCTCGTAACCTCTGTATGTGTGTTCATTGAATTGAAACACAAATAAAGGAAGTAAAAACAGTAGCATAAGTATCAAACATATGTATTTTATGTGTGTATTATAGTATATGTACATCATTTTCAAATTATTGAATGAATATTAAAAAAGATACTAACATTTTTTTCTACGGGAGTTGAAAGCGTCTTCAACTCATCATCTGGTTGATTAGCATACGTGAAAGTCATCTTGAAACGGTATAGTTTTTCTTCATGCAGACACTGCTGATGCAGTTTTTTTATCAATATTGATTATGCCTACTGACTATATATATATATATATATATATATATATATATATATATATATATATATATATATATATATATATATATATATATATATATATATATATATATATATATATAGGATTGGGTTCACATGAGAACCGCTCTATTTCATGAGAACCACTCTAAAATTTGTGCATCCACTATATAAAATTGTGCATTTGATACTAAAATTAAATGTTTTCGATAAATTTATGCATTCATATAAAAATTTACGCATCTCATGCTATAATTTATCCATTTTATGTACGATTTGTGCATTTAAAAAATTTGTGCATTTGATATTCAAATTTGTGCATTTAGTTTATAATTTAATGAATATAATTTTTTAATGTAATTTTAGTGTTAGATTATGATATTTATTAATATTTAAAACTAATTATGGTTTTAAGTAAAACTTTTAATTTTTAAATTTTTGCATTTGATGTACAAATTTGTGCATTTTGGAGTGGTTCTCACGTTCTCAGTAACGAGGGTTCTTACCGGAACCCAACCCTATATATATATATATATATATATATATATATATATATATATATATATATATATATATATATATATATATATATATATATAGAGAGAGAGAGAGAGAGAGAGAGTCAGGTTCAAATAAGTACCTCTCGAAATCAAGTGCACCCGAAGGTACCAACCTTAAAAAACTTTTTTAAAATTTTTTTTCACATAATCATGTTAAATTTAATGTTATACGCATGATATATGAATTTCACATAGATTCACACATTCTGTGTTCTTAATAATTATGTGAATGCTCAATGCATATTTATGTAAATGGTCATCCATGTGAATGGTCATTCATGTGAATGTGAATGGTGTGAATGATCATTCACATGATTTTTTTTACCATTCACAAGATTTATGAGGTTGCTACTTTTGAGAAAAAGTCTTATAATTTTGTCTTATACATGTCTATTCAAAAAAAATATGTGAATGATCATTCAAATTAGGGTACGCTGGAATCTCATAGGTACACTGATGAACCTGATTCTATATAATATTACTACGTAACTTCAATAAAGCATGTTTTATATCATAATTGGTTACATTTAACTCGTTATATAAATATCTAATAATTATCAGGTTTCAAATTATATAAAGAATGGATAACTTGATAAATATGCAACTGGGAATATTTATTATTCAGGTTTGAATCTTTTTTCTGCATATTCAGTTATGATATTATCCAGTGTTTTTCTGCATATCTTAAAATTTCAATTATATTATAGCCGATTAAATCTGATTTCTTATTTTTATTTAACTTGATAAATCAGATTGCAACTATTTCTAGCAGTGAAAATTTAAAATTTTATTGTCATTTTTTATTTCTTTTCGGCAGCTCTACATATTTTAACTATAGAAATATTAAATTATGTAGAAAAATCTGAATAATTATGTGGGATCTCATTAAGCCAAAATATTTACAGTAGTGAAAATTTGAAATTTTCTAGCCGATTAAATCTGATTTCTTATTTTTTATTTAACTTTGAAATTTTATTGTCATTTTATTTTTCTTTCCGCCAATTCTACATATTTTAATGGCAGAAACATTAAATTATGTACAAAATTCTGGATAATTATGTGGGAACTCATTGAGCCAAAATATTTCCAGCAGTGAAAATTTAAAATTTTCTAACCGCTTAAATCTATTTAACTTTGAAATTTTATTGTCATTTTATTTTTCTTTTCGCTGTTCTATATATTTTGATCAGAGAAACATTAAATTATCTAGAAAAAATTGGATAATTATGAGGGATCTCATTGAGCCAAAATATTTGCAGCAGTGAAAATTTGAAATTTTCTAGCCGATTAAATCTGATTTCTTATTTTTATTTAACTTTGTAATTTTATTGTCATTTTATTTTTCTTTCCAGAAGCTTTACTTAATTTAATTGTTGAAACATTTAATTATGTAGAAAAATCTAGATAATTATGTGGGATCTCATTGAGCCAAAATATTTCCAGCAGCGAAAATTTGAAATTTTCTAGTCGATTAAATCTGCTTTCTTATTTTTATTTAACTTTGAAATTTTATCGGTCATTTTTTATTTTCTTTCCGGCGGTTCTACATATTTTAATTGCAGAAACATTAAAATATGTAGAAAAATCTGGATAATTATGTGGGATCTTATCGGGCCAAAATAGTGGGGAGAATCCCATTATTTTCTGAATTGTAACCAATTATATTGCGCCAAATCAGCAGCCTTAATTTTCTGAATTAACCAATTATATTGCGTCAAATCAGCAACCTTAATTTTCTGAATTTTAACCAATTATGTTGTGCCAAATCAGCCTTATTATTCTAAATTTTAACCACTAATATTGCGCCACGTAAGCATTTTTTCTTTCTGATCCGTCGGCAATATATATATATATATATATATATATATATATATATATATATAGAGAGAGAGAGAGAGAGAGAGAGATTCAAGATCAATGGGGTACTATATTAGACTAGGGTACTGGGGTACCATTTATAGCCAATCATTTATCATTCAAATCATTAAAATATAATATAATTTTTCTTAAAATTCTTTCCCACATTAATTAATGTTGGGGGTAAAAATGGTATTAAAAAAGTTAAATTATAATCAAAGGTTCTATGTATCCCATGAAGATCTCCATTTTAGTTAATTTCATTTATTACACTCATACTGAACATGTGCAATGATAACACTCCATAATCCACGATTGAACATGTTCATTACCGCCAATATTGGTTTATCATCAAAACGGATAACAGCGACAAAAAAACGCAATAAACTTCGACTGCACATGTTCAATAACGTGTAAATGAAATTGAACCTTCACGAAGGGTTTGAAGAAAATAATAAATACCTTTATTTGACACATCTAGTTGAACATGTTCAGTTGTTCATTAAAACCCATTGTCGAATCCAATTGAACATGTGCACTAAAACCTATTGTCGAATCCGATTGAACATGTTCACTAAAATCCATTATCGAATCCGATTGAACATGTTCATTAAAACCCATTTTGAAATTTATTATATATATGTTATGAAAGTAAATCCCTATAATTAAGGAAACTATTATATTATTAGTTGTCATCTATTATTTAATATAAATCTAATTGACTATATTACCCTTTTAAACTTATAACCAAACATGGGTGGACTCCGGTTCCCAAGTCTAACATGGTACCCCATTGATCTCAACCCTATATATATATATATATATATATATATATATATATATATATATATATATATATATATATATATATATATATATATATATATATATATATATATATATATATATATATATATATGATTGGGTACTTTTAAGAACCTTAAATAATGTGGGAACATAAGAACCAATTTCAGCCATTGGATAAATAGGATCAATGGTGGATAATCAATGACATTGTTGTAAATATTTTCAAGTATGACAGTCTCCACTAAGGGCAAATCAGTCATTTTTCTTTCCTCCTTTCATGTGACTTTTCAGAAAAGTTTCCAACTTTCTGTCTTTTAATTAAATATGCAATCATCAATGAGTTTGTCATTAATTTTTATTTTTTCTTCCGTTTTTTACGGCAAGAAGAAGCTCAGTTCCCTCGCCGGAAAACCATTCCGTTTTTTTTTATTTCACCTGAATCCATGGAGTCGACCGACACATTTCAACAGACCCCATGTAATATTTTTCCAAATGGTTTTGCAGCCGATAAGGAGGTCGACGATCGTTTTTTTCCTAATCCAAGTCATGTTTATCTTTGATTCGAGTATTCGTGGCTTTATTTAACGTTTCTTCTACGTAGAATATATTGCATTCTACGTAGAATATTTTGCATTCTATGTTGTCTGCAAATCTATATATATTTTTGTATTCTATGTTCTCTGAATAGAACTTCTATAAACTTTTATAGATTTTGAATTTTTTTAATCTGTATTTTACTCATATTTTATGTTATATTATGATGTACATATTTCCTAGTCTATTTTATATTTTGAAATCGCAAAATCGGGTAAAGATGAAACGCTCAAGACCTCGCTAAACGACGAGGGCTCTGAGCAAGACAATAGGAAAGACACGACAAAAAAGATATATTCTACGTAGATTATTTTGTATTCTTCGTACTTTTTTATAGATTGTCTGTAAATCTATATAGATTTTTGTATTCTATGTTGTTTGAATAGATCTTCAATAAACATTTATAGATTTTGGATTCTTTAATCTGTATTATTATCAGATTTTATGTTATCTTATGATGTTCATATTTTCTATGTCAGTGTAAATCTATATAGATCTTCTCACATTTATAGTTTTTTTACATATTGTTTGCAAATTTATATAGATCTTAGGTAAGTGTCACATATTCTATATAGAATACCCTAATTCTATGCAGAATGTTCACATATTCTTGATAGAATACCACTAATGTACGTAGATTGTTCACATATTCTACGTAGATTGTTCACATATTATACATAGAATATTGTTATCCTATGTAACTAGAAATGTTATACATTTTTTTTGCATCATAGTTTTGAATGCATTGTTTTAATGCAGATTGTAAAAGATTCCATCATGGGCACCATTGATTGTGATTGTCGAATGTTCGATCGAATTGTGTTGCTTTGTATCTCCGTCATAGAATGTTGTATATTCACCATAGAATATTATGTTGACTCCATAGAATATATTTTAATCTACATATAAAGTTGTATATTATTCATAGAATACATTGTATAATATCTAAAAACTCTGGTGACTTTTTTTTTTTTTGGAGAAAATAAATGATGAAGAGAAAATCGAGGAGGGAATTGATTGTGTTGGGAATGCGTGCAGTGCTTTTTCAATGATATTCAAATTTTTTTCTCCTTTTTAGAGTGGTGGGAGTACCCACCTATCCCAAACCCACCTTTCTGTACACGTCAGCGCCACATCAACTTTTCTCTCTCCACATTTCCCCACCTTTCTTAACATTTCCATCTTTCTTAATTTTTTTAACATTTTAATTAAGAAAACAATTATTAAATATAAAATAATTAATTTCATAAATATTTAAAAACTATTACATAATAAAATTACGAAACTAAAAAATAAAAACTTACGAAACTAAAAAATAAAAACTTACGAAACTAAAAATTAAAAAAAGTACATAATCTAAAAAAATTACATAACTAAAAAATTACGAAACTATAGTCGCCATCCCCAACGCTCCGCAATGCTTTTTTTGTAGGCCAAGGCGGTTTCCAAAGCAGCACCTTGCAGATGGTCGTGTGGCCGAAGGAAAAATTCCAAGTCACGATCGTGTTGTTGTTGATTTAGTGCCGCAATGTACGCATTATATCTTTTCTCTTTCAACTCCAATTCTTTTTCTTGTTTTGATTTTTTTAATTCTTCAAGTCGTGCTCGGTGACGTCTTTTATCTTCAAGATCTTTCTCGTGACATGATGAAATCCTTTCGAATTTTGATTGCATCTCTGGGTCGACTCATGTTGATGCTGGTTTTTTCCCCTTGCGGCGTAGTCGTTCAAGCTGCTGAAGATCCGCGTCGTCCTCGTCATCTTCGTCAATGTCAACACCTAAAAATGCCGCATCAGAAGACGGTGTTCCGATCGTGTTAGATTCGGAAGTTTTGGACCGCTTTCTTTGCGGCTCAACAAAATCATCCATTTGTGGAACGGGGTTCCACTTTGGATGACGTCGAAGCACCTCCCAAGCCGATTGGTGTGGAAACGGCTTACCTTTATTGAGGGTCTTGTATTGTTCTTGGGTGTTGGTGAAAACGTCGTAATCGTTTTCCCCGCTCCGTCGCTGCATCGAATTGTTTTTAAATATGCCGCCAAATTTTGTACAATTGCAGTTCATGTCTTTCCACTTTGAATTAAGTTGGTGGGTGGTGCGGCTAGTTCCACCAACTCGTCTATCAAAATTTTCGAGGATTCATCCCCAAAAATTTGAACGTTTTTGATTATTTCCGGTAGTTGGATCTTCGGAAATATCGATCCAGGCTTCCGCCAAAGCCTTTTCTTCGATGGAGGTCCACATTTTCGGTTTCATTGGACCCTTTCATGTAGACCCGGTTGCCGCGGTGTTTACCGGAATCGTCTCCTCCTCGGAATCGTCGGAATCGACGGGTTGAGTTTCGGGTACCGTCTCCTCGTCTCTAGATGCGGGGTCCCGATAAGCAAATGGTTCGAAACCGTCGTGAAATTCTCGCGAGGAATATTGCGGATTGGATGGGGATTGTTGGGAATATTGCGGATTGGGTGGGGATGATTGGTAATATTGTGGATTGGGGGGTGAAAAGTGTGGCACGTATGGTGCCGAATTATCCGTAAAATTTTGCGGTGGGCGGAAAGAAGGGTTTGATTGAGAAGCCGGTTGTTTGCCGCGTTTTCGACTTGCGGCGGGTTGTTTGCCGGTGTTTCGATCCATGACTTTAAAAAATATAGAGATTGAGAGATGAAAGTGTGTGGAAGAGATGAAAGTGGTGAAAGTGGTGAAAGTGGATGTGTTGTGAAGATATATTTATAGGAAAAAAAAATTAATAAATTTTTTTTTTTTAATTTCAAACGGTCTAGTGACCGTTGGGGGGAGAAAACGACAACAAGGGAGCGGGGTGGAGCGGGGAGAGGGAGCCGGGCCGGGGAAGGATTTAGGCGGGGCCGGGGGGCGGGGGTGGTGTAGCCGCCGGGGGCTGCTGAGGTGGCGGAGCCGCTAGCAGCGCAGCCTGGGTACTCCTCTCTCCCTTATCCCTTCCCTTCTCTTTTTTCCAACAAGCATACCCCTTGAAATCTATTTTATTTCAAAAATGTCATCCAATATCTCAGCCTTTAATCCTATTAATCCAAAGATTGAGATTAGTTCTTAGGTTCCCACAATATTTAAGGTTCTCAAAAAAACCTAGACCATCAAGAACTCACAATCATGAAACTAATAATAAAATTGCTCAAATGATTTTGCCATTCATGATGAAAAAGTTATAGAGAGAATATTCAAACACTCAATTTGAACAAGTACACAAATCAAAACACACACTAATAACGAGCACACTTCTAGAAATTACAAAGAAAGAAGTTTTTATACCTTCAACAAGTTTGGGGAGTTTATCTAGATAGCCCCTTACAATTTAGGAAATAAAAGAAATTACACAAACTAAACTTCTAATAATTACAAAATGGCCACGCACTATTGAAATTACATCTAACAGCAAGTTGTCAAACACATTTATGCGCTCTTGTACGATGAACATCAACAAAAACAATGGTGCATAACAAGGTATTAAATTTTCTATAATGCTTTTGTACTATGTTTGCTAATTTAAGGACAATGAGTTATCCTGTCATTTAATGTTCCACTGTCAACCAATCAGAAAGTGGCAACGTTGAAATATAGTTGAGATCGTTAAATACACAACTGCCTATACAAGCACAAGCTCATATCAATGCCAAACACTTTTGGTACTCGAACTATCAAAGAATTTAAGAGCTATAACTCACCAATGACCATCTCAGCAAGCTATTTGAATTATTGGTGTACCATTTGTCTTTAAAAAAAGTAATTCAATAGGTTTTTAACTTGTTCTTCTTCAATAATTGTAAGATACAGTTGCAATGCAATATCAATCAGAAACTAATATAAAATTTATCATGCAGAAAGAAAGTTATTTCAAGACAAAGTCATGATTTAAATTATAAAGGTACAAATACAGTAAAATGAAAGAAACCTTTTGGTTTCACTAGTTTTATATTATTTGTTACCGTCACTAAAAATAATTGATGGTCCAAAACAAAGAAAAGGGACCCACCCTTTGGGGCCCAACCTACCAGTCTCATAACCAACGTAGAAAAGGTTAATCGCATAACTCATTATAAAAAGACATGTGTAGGTTTTGATCACTGAATTCTCAGCCAACGTTGTGGAACTCTAAAACAAAGTAACAAATGAAATTTGTTAGTGTTATAAGCAACTGTCGTTTTAACTAGAGTGTACACAAAAAATCCAAACCTTTTTTATATTATTACCGATTTAGTCAATCTGACATTGAAAGATGAATAAAATCAATAAAGATAGAAAAAGTCGTTAATTTTTAATATAAAACCTTTAATTATAAGATTGTCATTTGACAAAAAAAAAATTTTTGTTTGAAATATTAAAAAAAAAAAAAAGTAAAATATTAAGTGTTATACTTCCAAGAAATGTACGATGCAGTTGCAGAAGAGTATAGATGGAAAGTGTTACAGGACAGTGGCACAAAACAAGGGTTGTGCAGCTAGAATCATGTGGTAAGACCAAGTACAACTCCCACTTTTAAGAAAAATTTGTACAAAAAAATTTAGAAGTTAAATCATTTTTTAGATTAATACTTGTAACAATTTTTCGTTGCATAAAAAAAACCAACTAACTAAAACTTATTAAAACGAGATTTAATTTAAAAAAGATGACTTACATCCTGATCAACCGGTTGCAATCTATTGACCAACTCTTTGTATCCAACACACTTTTTTTTTTCAACGAACTAACTGTCTGTGTATTATAATTTTAATCCACATAGTTCGTGGCTTTCTTTGTTCAAATTTGTGTTTTATGTTTAATTTAGGGATAATTTCATATATACCCCTCCAATACTTCATAATATCATATATATTCAACTTAAAATTTTAATATAATATATATCCCTCCTAAAAAATCATAATATCATATATACCCAATTTTAATAATTAATATCGCATATATCCCTATTAAATATCATTAACGTCATATATATCCAAAGTCATTAATTTAATTATTTTTAGAACATTTAAAACTCATATTTAGTATTTATTATTAATTAATGACCATTATACCCTTACTTATTTCTTTTTTCAACTAAACCTTCAAAATATTATATTTATCCAACTTAAATTAAAATATAGTATCCCTTTAAATAATTATATAAAATTTATTTTTGTAAACTTTACTATGTAGATTCTTCATTAACATTAGCAATAATTATAAGGTTGTTTTCATTAGTAAGGAAGTCAATTTTTTAAACAAACCAAAGTTTCGCATTTATTATATTGTTAAAATTAATTTGTTTTTAAAATCAAAAATTTATATGGTAATGTTTTACAAAATAAATTATATATAATTACTATGTGGATATAATATTAAGAATTAATTTAATTGGGTAAATATAATATTATGAAGTTTAGTTAAAATGATAAATAAATATGAGTATAATGATCATTAATTAATAAGTAATATTAATTATGAGTTTTGAAATAATTAAATTAATGAATTTGGGTATAGATGATATTAATGATGTTTTAAGAGGGATAATGTGATATTAATAAGATAAGTTGGGTATATGTGAAAGGGTTATATGCCAAAAATAGCAACAACTTTTTGTAGTTTTACCGTTTATACCCACATTATTTATTTTTTATCATTAATAGCAACAATTTTTGTATTTTTTACTGATTATACCAACTTTTGACATGGAAACCTGCTATAGCAGTTTACCATCCATTAATACCAACAACTTTTATCTTTTTACCAATAATAGCAACAACGTTTTATATTTTTACCAATAATAACAGCGACTTTTAACTTTTTACCAATAATAAAAACATATCAAATTAAATTTTTCTTTATTTTTAACTAATCATTATTTTAAAAAAACTAAATTTATGAAAATCGAAACACAATCAAATAAGTTCATAATCCAATTTTTTGTTTAAATTTTGTTAGAGATAAATCAAATTCAATGTGTGCCTATAAAAGTATTAAAAAATATGTTTTTTATAAACATTAAAAAATGAAGATTATTTTGATTAGGGGTGAGTATGGATCAGTTTTTGGAAAAAAAAAAAAAACAAAAAAACCAAACCGAAACTTCGGTTTCTATATTCAAGAAACCGTTCGGCTTGGATTTTAAACGATTTGATTTTTTTGGTTTTTATTTCGATTTCGGTTTGGTTTCGGTTTTTCTTTGTCATGGTTTTCAATTTCAAGTCTTTCTTTCTAAAACCAAAAACCACACACACACACACACACACACACATATATGGATACATTAAATCAAAATATATAACCCTTTATGCATTCTTTCACCAACAGATTTAGAAATTAAATCATACCAGTTCAGGAGTTCAGGACCCGAACATAACAAGCCGACTTCTATGGAGTCAACTGAACAGAATGCAGAAAATTCAGTTCTAAATAAACTGTTTGAGAATTTCTATGAAGACTACTTTGAAAAGCCCAAAATTAATGTTTTAAATTTGGTGCCTGACAGGATTACTGAAGATCCCGTCGTAGTCTCGGATCATTCTCATCAACTAATATCAGAAGAAACTGGAGAAGCTTCGACAACAGATGTGCACTTGCCAACTGAAAGTGTACAACCTATTCAACCTCCAGATGCTTTTGAAACTCCCTTAACATCTGAACACTCAGAAACTCCTATCTCAGATAATGTACCGTCTACATCTGAAGCCAACCCCCGACTTCCCTATTTAGACCTAAATCCCAATCAAGAGCACATTCAACCGTATCCACATACTTTCAAGTGGACTAGAAATCACCCAACAGAATATATTATTGGTGATCCTTCTGCTTCAGTCCAAACCAGAAGAGCAACAATAAACGAGTGCTTATTTTCCAATTTTCTCAGCAAAATTGAGCCGAAGAATGTGAAAGAAGCTCTTCTGGATGCTGATTGGATTGTTGCGATGCAAGAAGAACTGAATCAGTTCGAACGGTTGAAGGTCTGGAGACTCGTAGAGCGACCTAAAGATAAATCAATCATTTGCACGAAGTGGATCTTTAAGAATAAGAAGGATGAACATGGAGTCATCATTCGTAACAAAGCAAGACTCGTTGCTAAAGGATACAGTCAACAAGAAGGGATCGACTATGATGAGACGTTTGCTCCTGTTGCAAGAATAGAAGCAATTAGGATGTTTCTAGCATTTGTTGCTCATAAATTTTCACCGTTTACCAAATGGATGTTAAAACTGCGTTTTTAAACGGGGAATTAACTGATGAAGTATATACATATCAGCCCGAAGGCTTTACTGATCCTTCGACACCTGATCATGTATATATTTTAGAAAAATCACTATACGGCCTTAAACAAGCACCGCGAGCTTGGTATGATGCACTTTCAACATACTTGTTGAAATATGGATTTAACAAAGGTGCAGTTGATACTACACTGTTTATAAAACGTCAGGGGCCGGATATTATAGTAATACAAATATATGTAGACGATATAATATTTGGGTCTACAAATCCTGAATTTTGTAAGAAATTCACTTTCATAATATCCCAGAAATTCGAAATGAGCATGATGGGAGAAATAATTTTTTTCTTAGGTTTATAAATTAAACAATTGACTGATGGTATTTTTATAAATCAGTCCAAATATATTCAAGACATCTTAAAGAAACTTAACATGGTCAACAGTACTCCTATGAAAACTCTCATGGCTCAGGATTCAAAATCCAAACTCGATGAGGACATTTCAGGAAAACCTGTAGATGTAACTCATTATCTAGAAATAATTGGGTCATTAATGTATTTAACCGCTAGTAGACCTGATATCATGTTTGCTACATGTGTTTGTGCTAGATATCAAGCAAATCCAAAAGAATCACATTTAACTGCTGCTAAAAGAATTTTAAGATATCTGAAGGGAACTCCAAACCTTGTGTTAGGCACAAAAAGGCCTCAGTCAAACCTGCTGTACATCTGAGGGGGAGATTTATAATCAAGCCTGTTGATGCATTTGAAGGTTGAATTTAAGGCCTGTTATATGCCTTATTGAAACCTGAAAATGATTTGCAATATCAGCCCAAAGCTGTTTACCATGTTGCATTCGTTGCAGCAAAGGCAGTTTCTCCAAGCTGTTCTGTCTGCTGAACAGGCTGAACATAAACTGTCTACGCTGCTCTGTTCTCTTGAGCAGCTTGGGCAGTTTTTAAGTGTTCTAATCTTTGTGAACAGAACCTGTTCTTTGTGAACAGGTTAAACACTTTATGGAATATGTTTCCAAGTCCTCATGTATTGTTTTTTGCAACAAGATCAGTTTACACATCGAAGACAAAGTGGAAAACAGAACTGCACAGCCTGCCCACGCTGTTCTATTACATGAAGACTAACAAATATTTGAAAAGGGTGACAGACCTTTTCTTATATCAAAATGGCATTAGCAAAAGAAGAAAGATGCAAAGTTGACATTCCTCTTTTGGTTAAAGCCTTATGCTACAGTGACAAAAGGGAAAAGACAAAGATTCTGCCATGTGAAGACAAAGGTACTTTATCAGAACGTGCAGAAAGGTGTTTTGTCCTTTTGGAAAGTCTCTCCTTTATCTCTTCCGTCCAATGAAGAAGCTTCACTGAGATTCTCCTTTTGAGTATAAAAGGAAGCTTCTAAGGATAAAGAAATATCAAGAGAGTGTGATATCAGAACGTGCATTGAAGTGTGTTATTACATGCATGCAACTCTGCTTATACAAAACAGTCAAGTGTGTCTAAGTTGTTCCTGTATAAGTTGTCCTTCTGAGTCTTGTAAAAACAGTGAGTGCCTCTAAGTGAGTGTGATCATTGTAACTAGTCTGAGTATGTTTTAGATTAGTCGATAAACTGTTGTATCTGTCATCTCAGCTTGAACCTTTCCGCAGTCAAGCTTGTTTGTAATTAACTTTTGTTGATAATACATACAAACATTGAGAAAAGAGTGTTTAAGTTTTAAATAGCTGTATTCACCCCCCCTCTACAGCTTAGAACTATACACTTGGGAAACCTTTTGGGACCTACAACTGGTATCAGAGCAGTGTTAGAGTGTGTGTCATCTCTAAGATCTCTCATTCTCCCTACGTTTCCATGGACAACAGTTCTGCAAATTCCTCTTACTATGACAATGGGTCAATGGCCAAACCCCCAAAGTTCAATAATCAGAACTTCTCTGGCTGGAAGTGCAGAATGATGCTCTATTTAGAGAATCTGGATGTACAACTGCCAGAGATAGTAATGGAAGGACCCTATGTGCCAACTTCTGTTACTACTATAACTCCTGCTGTTGAAGGAGCAGCTCCTGAAATCAGAACCTTTGAGAAAGCCAAAGCTCAATGGTCTGATAAAGACAAAAGACTAGTTGCTCTAGATGCAAAGGCCAGCAATAACCTGGTTATCTCTCTGCCTGATGATGTGTTCAAACAGGTTGAGAAGATGAAGAGTGCAAAGGAGATGTGGGATACTTTGTGTACCGTCTATGATGGACCCACAATCACACTGGACAACAGGATTAATAATCTTGTTAGACAGTATGAACTCTTCTTTGCAAAACCAAAGGAGACTCTCACAGAAACCTACACCAGGTTTACTGCTCTTGTTAATGATCTCAAAGCTGTTGGGATCACTAAGGACAGCCTAACCCTGGTGAACAAGTTCTTGGACATTCTACCTGAAGAATGGAACTACTTTTCCACCATCTTGAGAAACTCAGGTACTATCAAAGGTATGGATCTGGTACTCTTATATGGATCCTTACTAAATGATGAACAGTCAAGGCAGCAGAAGAGAAATGCCTTGGAAATGTCCAAGAGAGGTGCTGCCTTAGTGGCCAGCGTGAGACAACCTGTTGGACAGGAGTGTGATATGTTCACACAAACTGATCAACATGCTGATGATGAAAGAGAGGAAATGTCTGATAAGGAAGACAGTGCAGATCTTGCTGAACTTGATGATGAGCAAATGATAGCCATGCTTGTCAAAAGGTTCAACAAGAAGAGGTTTGGAAGAAATATGCTACAGGGAAACTCAAATGCTGCCAAGAAGAAGGCATTTGATAAATCTAAAGTTGAGTGCTTCAAATGTGGCAAAGCTGGCCATATAGCTACTGACTGTGTGTCAAAAGCTGTTGGACAGTCTTCCAAACCATACAAGACCAACAGGGACGATGGCTATAGGGTTAAGTACCTTATGGCCATGGCAAAGCTGAAAAAGTTGGAAAACTCAGTGGCTTCCAACAAGCAAAAGGGACTGATGGCAGAGACATGTGACTGGGAGGAGTCTGATTCATCCTCAGATGAAGAAGACAACAATTGTCTGATGGCCAATACTGATGTCCCATCAACTAGCAATTTCAAACAGGACTTGGCTGAAGCTGAAGCCTTTAGCAGCTTGGAGAACTGGAACCCTACGATGATGTACAAGGTACAAAATTTTATGGCTTACAGTTCAGATGAAAAAGTAAAAATGTTTGAATATATGCTGGTTGACTTAAAAGCTGCTGTTGAGAAGCATAATGTTTTAATATCTGAAATCTCTAAGCTTAAAACTAATCTTGAAATTAAATCTAGTAAACTAAACAGTTTTCATAAGTTGGAAGCTGAGCTTGATGAACTAAAACACATCAACTCTATTTTACTGGAAGAAAAGAGAGAAACAGATGTAAAACATGCAAAGCTTCAAAAGATAGTTGATTCTTGGTGCCAATCAGCACAAAAAGTCAGTCATTACATAAGTCAACAGATCCCTGCACAAATCCAAGCCTATCTTGGAGGGGATCTTGACACAGCAGCTTCTATTGTTGAAATCAATAATCTGAAAGATGACTTATCCACTCTTGGTGAGCTTCCCAATACTTTCATCCAGAAAGTTAATGGAAAGCTGATTTCAACAAACAGGTTTGTCAGGCCTCAAAACACTGACAGTTTGTGTGAAAAAGGCCCTAAAGCTGATGATGAAATGTGTTCTCCATCAAATCAGCCTGCTAAGTGCTATGTTGATTCACACAAGCAAAAGAAAGGAAAACATGCTCAAACTGCAGCGGTGGACACTAAACCTGTTGACAAAACAGGCTCTGGGTCCAAAGCTGATGGCAAGAGACATGCTAACCCTTTTGATGCTAAACATTTTGAAAATAAATTTTCAAAAGGTAAGCAGACTGCTTTTAACAGGGGTAAGTCCCATGTTGAAAGTAAATCTGCTGTGATTTCAAATAAGTTTTCAAATCATAGTGGAAAACTGGTTTTAAATGAAAATAAGTCTTTCAAAACCAGAAACAGTGATTATGCTTATAGGCAGCTTCAATCACACCTCAGTAAGGGCAAAGGCAAAGCCATTGCTCAGCCTGAGAAATCTGGGAATAAGTTTCCCAAACATGTGGAAGGACAAAAGCCAATCAAGCTTCCTGTCTTTGACATCTGTCCACCCAAAAGGAGGAAAGAAGAAACAGGCAAAGCTGTTGCTATTGTGCCATCCACCCAAGCTGTTGATTCATCGAAAAATAGTAATAAGTTTGCTAAACCTGCTGATAAAATCAACAGAAATAATTCAGAATGTGTTTCTGAAAGTTCTTCTTCCAAAAAGGCCAAAAAGAGAAAATTCTATAAATGTGGGAAGAAGACACACATGGCCAAAGACTGTCCTGAAACTAAGGACATGAGGCATGTTGACTCTGCTAGTTCCATCATTGCTAAAACAAGCAGTGTTGGAAGTAACTTAGTCAATGAGGGTGGTATCCAAACTGATACCATTCAAATAGGAAATATTAATGTGGATATCACTAGCCGATCAACACATGTTGATGAAGTAGGAGAACTCATCACTATGATGAGTTCCCTTAAAAGTAACTAATATTTTCCTATGACATTCTGCAGGACAAACTACCATCCCAGGTTTGGTACTTGGACAGTGGCTGCTCAAGGCACATGACTGGTTGCAAGGACCTGCTGAATGATCTAAGGCCTGAAAAAGGGCCAAAAGTCACATTTGGTGACAATGTACAGGGATCCACTGAGGGATATGGAACTCTTAAAGCTGGTGCTGCAGTGTTCAAAAGAGTAACCTATGTGGTTGGGCTAAAACATAACCTTTTAAGCATAAGTCAACTGTGTGATGCTGGCTACAAGGTTAACTTTGATGAGCACCTGGGTTACATATTGGATTCCCAAGGCAAAGTTGTGTTGTGTGCTCAACGGAAGAAAGGTGTATATGTTGTGGATATGCAATCTGCTGATCCCACAACTGAAACCTGTTTTCTCACAAGAACAAATGCAGACCTAAACTGGTTATGGCACAAAAGGCTGTCACACCTGAACTTCAAGAACATCAACAAACTCTGTAAGAAAGAGTTGGTAACAGGTTTTGATACTCCTCTGCACAGCTTGTGAAAAAGGCAAGCAGAGGAAATCATCTTTAAAATCCAAGCATAATTTTTCTATTGATACTCCTCTCTTCTTAATCCACATGGACTTGTTTGGACCTGTTAATGTCCCAAGTCTTGGAGGAAGAAGATACACTTTAGTAATGGTGGATGAGTTCTCCAGGTTTACATGGGTAATCTTCTTGAAGAGCAAAGGAGAGGCTGCTAGAGAAATTATTGGATTTATCAAAAAGATGGAAATGCTGAACTCTGCTCAAGTAAAGCAGCTTAGAAGTGATCATGGTACTGAGTTCAGAAACAGTACTCTTGAAGACTTCTGTGAAGAAAAAGGGATCTCACAAAACTTTTCAGCCGTAAGAACTCCACAACAAAATGGAGTTGCTGAAAGGAGAAACAGAACCCTCATTGAAGCTGCTAGAACCATGTTGTGTGCATCAGGTTTACCTTCATCATTCTGGTCTGAAGCTGTCAACACTGCTTGCTTCACCCAAAACAGATCCTTAGTGGTGAAAAGGTTCAACAAGACTCCCTATGAGCTGCTCAAAGGGAGAAGGCCAAATATTAGCTACTTCCATGTGTTTGGATGTCATTGCTTCATTCTGAATCAAAGGGATCATCTGCCAAAGTTTGAACCAAAAGCTGATGAAGGTGTGTTTATTGGTTACTCTGCTATCTCCAAAGCCTACAGAGTGTACAACAACAAAAGAAAGGTGATAGATGAATCTATCAATGTCACCTTTGAAGAGTCCAGGAATGCCTCCACCAAAGCTGTTCCTGAATCAGTTTCAGGAGAATTCAACTTTGATGATCTCATGCATTCTAACAATGAAGAGGACTCAAAAGCTTCCACTACATCCAGTGTGGAACCTGTTAATCATGATGGACATGATGATGATTATGTCAATACACCCTGTGTGGATAAGTGTACTGACTTAATTACAACTACATGTCCTGAACCAATCAATGCTGATTTTCCAGGATCCTCTGCTGATATGTTCAACAGTGGTCAGTCATGTTCAACAAGTGAACAGGCTCAAGACAACAGTGTGTCTGAAAATCTTGAGAGCTGCTCAACAGGACCTGCTGAAGGTGTCAACAACTCAGGAGAATCATCATTGAAAAATGATCCTAAGTGGATCAGATGTCACCCCAATGATCAAATAATTGGTGACATCAACAAAGGGGTACAAACAAGGTGGGACAGCCTAGGGAACTTCTGTATGTTCTCTAGTTTTGTTTCACTAATGGAGCCAAAGAAGGTGGATGAAGCACTAAAAGATGCCAATTGGATCACTGCCATACAAGAAGAACTCAATCAGTTTGAGAGAAACAAGGTATGGAAGCTGGTCCCTGCTCCTAAAGGTAAAACTATAATTGGCACTAAATGGGTTTTCAGGAATAAGATGGATGAGCAAGGTCATGTTATTAGAAATAAGGCAAGACTGGTTGCTCAGGGTTATAGACAGGAGGAAGGAATTGACTATGATGAGACATTTGCTCCTGTGGCCAGGCTAGAAGCAATTCATTTGTATCTAGCCTACGCTGCTCATAAGAGCATTAAGGTATTTCAAATGGATGTGAAGAGTGCATTTTTGAATGGGAAGCTGCAAGAAGAAGTTTATGTCAAGCAGCCTCCAGGTTTTGAAAATGAACAACATCCAGGTTTTGTCTATAAGTTGGACAAAGCTCTCTATGGTCTCAAACAAGCCCCTAGAGCCTGGTATGACACTCTTACTGAATTTCTTATGAGCAATGGGTACTCTAGAGGTAAAGTGGATACCACATTGTTCATAAAGAAGGTGAAGTCTGATATTATGCTTGTTCAAATTTATGTGGATGACATAGTATTTGGTTCTACCAATGAGCAGTTATGCAAGAATTTCTCATTACTCATGAAATCCAAATATGAAATGAGTATGATGGGAGAACTTACTTTCTTTTTAGGATTACAGGTTAAACAAACCTCAACTGGAATTTTTATAAATCAAAGAAAGTATATTTTAGATCTCTTGAAAAAGTTTAAATTTGATCAAAGTTTTCCTACTAAAACCCCAATGGCAACCAATGTAAAATTGGATGCTGATACCAGCGGCAAAGCTGTTTCAGTAACAGCATACAGAGGTATGATTGGGAGCTTGCTATATTTAACTGCTAGTAGACCTGATATTATGTTTGCCACCTGTTTGTGTGCTAGGTTCCAAGCTAATCCAAAGGAATCTCATCTAGCTGCTGTTAAAAGAATCTTCAGATACCTGAAGGGCACACCAGGTTTGGGTCTTTGGTATCCCAAAGACTCAAGCCTTGAACTAACAGGTTATTCAGATTCTGATTTTGCAGGCTGCAGGCTAGATAGGAAAAGCACAACAGGTGGATGTCAACTCATTGGTGGTAAGTTGAAAAGTTGGAGTAGCAAGAAGCAGAACTCAGTGTCTAATTCTACTGCTGAAGTTGAGTACATTGCTGCTGGAAGCTGCTGTGGACAGATTCTGTGGATGCAGCATCAGCTTGAAGACTATGGACTTGTGTATAGGAAAACTCCTATTCTGTGTGATAGCACAAGTGCCATAGCCATTTCCAACAATCCAGTATTTCATTCAAGAACAAATCATATTGAGGTCAGACATCATTTTATCAGGGATCACATTCAGAAAGGTAATGTGGAGGTAAGTTTTATTTCCACTAATGAACAGCTTGCAGACATTTTCACCAAATCTCTTGATGAAACCAGGTTTAATTACCTTGTCAGGAAGCTGGGCATGTTAAACAAGAGTGTCTAAGTGTCCTCAAAGGTCTAAAACTTTGTATGTCTCATACTGCTCAAGTTTCTCAGAACAGCTTAGACAGAACAGGTTATACATGTTCTGTACTTGGTCATTTTTCTGAAAAACTTGAACAGCTTGAGCATATAACAGGTGAACAATAACAACTTGCATGTCAAAGCCTGCTCTGATGGTCTATTCTTCACCATGCTCACTCCTTCACACTGGTTTACAAGACATTGTCCTGAAACCTGTTCAACTATTGAACACAACCTGCTCTTACATTAGAGCACATGTTGAAAGCACAGTGTGAAGAGTGAACAGCTTGAAAAATGAACAGCTTGTGATGACCCTACTCATCAGAAGTGTGACGAACAGCTTAGACCCCCAATTTTTAACTACCTTTCTTCACAATTAAGTTACTTAATTTTTGTTTTTATTTAACTTAATTACTGCAGATAATGTGGGTTACGTGTGTTAGTGATTAAAATGGGCTCAAGTGGTCTAACAAACTGTCTGACATGCACAACCGTTCCGTTTTCCGTTAACGACTTTTTCAAATCAACCGCCCAAACGTTTCTCTCTCATACCCTCTCACATTCAAATCCTATAAATACCCCCCTACTGTTTCATCTTCGTCTTCCTCACTATTCCAGAAATCCTCAAGAACCCTAAATCGACTAAGTGTCTTCTGCTTCTCAAAATCCCAAACCTTCACAAATGGCTCAAAGAAACAACCCCTTTCTTCCAGTATTCGTTGGTGATGATGCTGTGAAACACTCATCAGTTACCACAATGCTGACCATCAAGCCCACCAACTACATTGCCAACCTAACCTTTCCCAAAAACTATGTGCGGAAGGGTTATGAACAGATGGTGGAATTCCTAAGAGTTCATCCGCTGAACTACGCAATGACTACCACTCCTGGTGTCCTGTACCAGGAGATGGTGTATGAGTTTTGGTACACCTGTGCCTACAACCCAGATACCAAAGTCATCAAGGGCACAATACTCAATGGGACTCAGACCATTGAGATAAACACTCGTCTGCTCAGGGAAGTTCTTCGACTCCCTGTGGTTGAAAAATATGATTAACCACAGCCTGAGGATGAACAGATGAAGAATCTGCTGCACTTCTGTTGTGTAGCAGAACCAAAAGTTGGAGCAACGCTGTTCAGAAAGGATCTGTCTCCTACTTACAGCTTCTTATTTGCCTCTGTGGTAATGTGCTTCAGCAGCAAAGTTGGTTCCTTTGACCAACTGAGCTGTGATGAAGTTCCTGTAGTTCTGCAGCTTGTGGATGGAACTACAATAGACATGGCAAAGTGGATTTTCATGAATTTGAGGAACCTGGTGCAGCAGGAGACACGACCAGCTGCTGTTCGATACCCCCGGTTTCTGAGCCTCATCTTCAATCATCGTTGTGGTGAGCATTTATACAACTCTCAACCTTTACTTAAGACTGCTGCATTCCCTGTAATAGGGAATAGAGTTTTCTATACACCTGTTCTACCCAATGAGCCTCCTCTGTCAACGCCCATGAGGAGGCTGTTAGGATTGGTGGAAGGACCCTCTGATGTGAGGGTGGATCCTGAAACTGCTCCCAAGGGAAAATCCAAAGCCAGGGCCAAGCTTGTTAAAAGGACCCTGGCAACCACTGAAGTTGAGCCTGTCCACAAGAAGGCCAAAACAGCTCAGCCTGAGTCTGCTACCTTAGCCTCTGTGGCTGAGGGGGAGCAGGCTCCTCACCCTGGTTCATTCGTTGAACCTGAAGCCTCTGTGGCTGGTGCCTCTGTGGCATCTGAGACCATGGAACATGCCAACCCCACTGTTCCTAACCCTATCTCACAACCTGTCCAATCTGAACCTCTTTCCCCTCCAACCTCACCCACATCCTATCATATACTATATCATCGCAAATCCATCGCCAAAAAGAAACCAGCTACCACAACAACCGAAACTAGCCCCTCCGTTCCCTCTCAACAGGGTTCAGTTCAAAAAGAAGCAACCCCTGCTGCCTCTCCTATTTTGGGACAAGGTTCAGCACACTTGGAGCCTGCTTCACTCCATCATGAGTCTACCCAGAGTCAGCCTAGACCCTCTGGTTCCTCCCAACAGGAACCAGTTGTACAAACGGAGATAGCCACCTCAACTATTCCAGACTCCCATCAGGCTGAGAATATTGAAAGACAGGAGTCCTCTCCACTCCATACTGCGTCCACACTGTCCCCACCTCAAACTTCTTTACACCCTGAGTCTGCACGAGGTGTCCACATTGCTGGCTTAGACCAACCAGCAGATCAGCCTCAATCTTCTGCTCCCTATGATACAGCTGTCCAACACCAAACAGCTGTTGAGGGACCAACAACCCAAGCTGATGAACCTCAGGGAACATACCATCCCTTGGGTGAGGCTGCCCCTTCTATGCAAACTCCATCAGCAGGTTTCACCACTGCTGATGTTGAAATGCAAATTCCATCTCCTTATGATGAGGTACTTTTAAACCAAGGTACTGCAGAGGGAACAACCACTGGCCTTAATGAAGGTGCTGCAAACCAAGCAGTGTCTGAAAGGATACCATCCTCTACCCCCTCTCCTGATGATGCAGCTACTGCCACTGCTGAAGGACCCATTGATCCCTCCAGACTGGGAAACCTCACTTTTGCCCACGCTATGGAGCTTCTTTCAACCATACCCTCTCACTCTCCTTCACATCCCCATACACCAGCCTCATCCTCTTCATCACCATCTACTCACTCTAAACAATCCACTCATACACCTCCATCCCCTAAAGACCTGCCTTTGAAGGATCAGCTTTCCTTGCTGACCAACAAAGTTGGTTCTTTAGAAACCTATATGTCCTCTCTACCCTCTCTTATTTCAGACTCTGTGTCTGCACAGCTTAAGGGATTCTTTGATTTGTTCAAGGATTCCTTCCAAGACACTCCACCAACTGACAACACCTCACAGCTGCTTGCACTCACTGCACAGCTGCAAACTGTCTCCACCTCGCTATCCTCAATTCTTTCACTCCAACAGGACTCTGTGTCCTCACTGACAGCTATTTCTCAACAGTTGTCATCTCTCCTAACTTCTTGCAATTCTGCACTTCCTGCCACTCTGGCCAGCTTGAATACCCTTATTGGTTCTCTATCCAATTCTGTGTCATCAAACCTTGCTGATGTGCAAGATTCTCTTGAACTACATCTTGCACAGCTTCAAAGTTTGTTGTTCACAACTTCTGATAGAGAAAACATTATCAAGCTGACTTCTCTTGCTAATACTCAAACTTCTTCTCTTCAAACCTGTCTTTCCCAAGTTGCAGAGGTGAAGGACAACCTGGCTTTCTTAGTGACTAGCCTGGTTGGCCCCAAGCCTGTTGCCAAAACTGCTGCCAAGCCTCCTGACTATGTGTCTTCAGGCAGACCAAGTGTTGAAGGTGCTGGTACATCTCCTTCAAAGGGGGAGAAGTCATCTGCCTCGAAGACTAAGTCTAAGGGGGAGAAAACTTCTTCTCCTAAGGAGAAATCAGTACCTACAATACCCACTGGTCAACCAGCAGGGACATCAACTACAGGTATAATGGAAGGTGCTTCCCAAGCTGCTCAGCCTACTCAGGCTGAATCTCCAAACCCTGCTCAGTCTAAGGGGGAGGGATTCATTCATGAGGACAGGCCAAGCAGCAGGAGGAGGCATCTAATTCTACAAGAAGAAGAAGAAGAGGAGGAATTTCGTGAAGCTGCTATTACTACAGCAGCTAAAGGAAAAGAAAAAGCAGCAGTTGATCCTCAACAGCAGAAAGCAGCAGACCTCAAGTTTCACAAAGCCAGGGCCAAGGAAATGGGTCTTCCCTTGGACAAGTATTTTGAGTTCAGGGATGAAAAGCTTCAAGCCCTGAAAGCTCAAAGAAAAGAAGAGGCCTCTGCCAAAGCTGCCAGAACTTTTGCAATTCAAGAGGCAAGTAAAATCAAAATGCCCTCTCTGGATGTGCAAAAGAAACTGATGGAAGCTGCTAAGGAATCAGCAGGTGAAAAGGAAAGTGAACAGGTTAAGGGTGCTCTGGTCTCTGTGACCAAACCAAAACAAGCATCCTCTGCAAGGGCCCAATTCCATTTTGACAACTTGGCAAGGAAAAAGTTTTAGGATGTAGCTGACAGAAGACTTGCCAAGGAAGCAATTGTCAAAGCTGTTCCCATATCAAGAAAAGGCAGTCAGTGGAAATTGAAAATAACCAGGATGGGTGCAACAGGCCCAGAACTGGACACTTATGACTACACTGATGTTGCACAGATGGGGTACAGGGAATGGGTTGAGTTGGCAGTTGCTCTGAGCGAGTCTAACTCAGAAACGGCTAAGACTGTCAGGGCATATGTCAAGAAGCTGATGGAAAGAGTGAAGGATCTCGGCCTGATCTCAAAAGAAGCTAGTGAGGGTGTCTATGTGACACAACCCAAAATAAAGGCCAGGAGGACAAGGAAGGATACTGAGCTTGAACAACTCCTCATCTTAATTGAACAGGATGACTATGCTGTTGAGATGAAAGGAATTGATTACAGCCTGCCTAGTGGAGTAGAGTTTGAAGAAGGCAAGATAATTGAAGAATCTGAGTTGGGGGCATTTTTTGTAGATCCCTTAACACAGAATAAATGCTTTCAGAGAGCATCAAATCTATACAAGGTGGATTTGAGACAGCTTGTAGCCTTCAGACTTGCAGCTTCATTTAGGCAATCAAGCAGGTGGAGAGCAGCCGTCTGGGATCAGCTCAGAGGCTTTCATGAAAGAGGTGAACTTCAAGATCCCAAGTTTATGATCATCAGAGTTGAAGTCCAAGAATTGGAAGATACAAGGGAGGAACTTGAAAAGATATTTGAAGGACCACCACCACTGGAGTAAAGTCCATCTACCATCAGGGTAGGTGAAGAATGGAAGCTGTCCATCAGTTGGACAGCTTGCCATTATCTGCTCCCAAAATCAACAGTCCAAAGTGTTGAATTTCTTTTGTACATTAGTCGTACTCTGTTACATATGTTGTAACTTTATCTATTTACATCAGTTGTAATACACATTAGTACATTAGTTGTACTCTTGTAAAAACATGTGTTGTTGTTATGTAATCAAAATCAGTATATATAAACTGATCTTTTACTTTACTTAAATGTTGTAATTCCTTTTCAGCAAGATGTATTGTAAAAATGTATAGTGATTATTGATTAAATCAGCTTAGACTGATTATTGCGAATAGGGGAGATTGTTAGGCACAAAAAGGCCTCAGTCAAACCTGTTGTACATCTGAGGGGGAGATTTTTAATCAAGCCTGTTGATGCATTTGAAGGTTGAATTTAAGGCCTATTATATGCCTTACTGAAACCTGAAAATGATTTGAAATATCAGCCCAAAGCTGTTTACCATGTTGCATTCGTTGCAACAAAGGCAGTTTGTCCAAGCTGTTCTGTCTGCTGAACAGGCTGGACATAAACTGTCTATGCTGCTCTGTTCTCTTGAGCAGCTTGGGCAGTTTTGAAGTGTTCTGTTCTTTGTGAACAGAACCTGTTCTTTGTGAACAGGTTAAACACTTTATGGAATATGTTTCCAAGTCCTCATGTATTGTTTTTGGCTACAAGATCAGTTTACACGTCGAAGACAAAGTGGAAAACAGAACTGCACAGCCTGCCCACGCTGTTCTATTACATGAAGACAAACAGATATTTGAAAAGGGTGACAGACCTTTTCTTATATCAAAATGGCATTAGCAAAAGAAGAAAGATGCAAAGTTGACATTACTCTTTTGGTTAAAGCCTCATGCAACAGTGACAAAAGGGAAAAGTCAAAGATTCTGCCATGTGAAGACAAAGGTACTTTATCAGAACGTGCAGAAAGGTGTTTTGTCCTTTTGGAAAGTCTCTCCTTTATCTCTTCCGTCCAATGAAGAAGCTTCACTGAGATTCTCCTTTTGAGTATAAAAGGAAGCTTCTAAGGATAAAGATATATCAAGAGAGTGTGATATCAGAACGTGCATTGAAGTGTGTTATTCCATGCATGCAAGTCTGCTTATAGAAAACAGTCAAGTGTGTCTAAGTTGTTCCTGTATAAGCTGTCCTTCTGAGTCTTGTAAAAATAGTGAGTGCCTCTAAGTGAGTGTGATAATTGTAACTAGTTTGAGTATGTTTTAGATTAGTCGATAAAATGTTGTATCTGTCATCTCAGCTTGAACCTTTTCGCAGTCAAGCTTGTTTGTAATTAACTTTTGTTGATAATACATACAAACATTGAGAAAAGAGTGTTTAAGTTTTAAATAGTTGTATTCACCCCGCCTCTACAGCTTATAACTATACACTTGGGAAACCTTTTGGGACCTACACCTTGGTTTGTGGTATCCTAGAGAATCTTCATTCAATTTAACTGCTTTTTCTGATGCTGATAACGCAGGTGATAAGATGGACAGAAAAAGTACGTCTGGTGCAGTTCAATTCTTAGGTGATAAACCCGTCTGCTGGTCATCCAAGAAATAACACTGTGTTTCATTGTCTACAGCTGAAGCAGAATATGTTGCTGTTTCGTTTCATCTTGCTGTTCTCAGGTGTTGTGGATGAAGAGCCAACTACGAGACTACGGGTTTACACCACAGAAGATTCTGATATATTGTGATTCTCATAGCGCAATTGCTATTGCATCAAATCCTGTCCAACACTAAAAAAAAACATATTGGCATCCGGTATCACTTTATTAAGGATCACGTTGAAAATGAGAATATAGAGTTATACTTTGTTCCTACTGAATATCAACTAGCTGATTTGTTTACCAAAACATCAGATGAAAAAAGGTTTAATTTTTTGGTACACAAATTAGGTATGTTAAATCTTAAGATTTCATAATTCAGTAGATACAATTTATAATTTATAATTTACATTTTTTTTATTTTTGATCCTCATTTGATGTTAAATTCATGAATTTTAAAAGTTTAAATTTTTTGAAATTTAACAGATCTGGATTGTCATGTGCAGGGGGAGCAGAAAATAATATTATCTAATTTTGAGAAAATCTGATAAGATTTATCTGCTATTTTGTAGGGGGAGCTACATTTCTAAATTCTAGGGGGAGCATTTTAAGTTTTACAATTTTTTTTTAGTTAAAATTTTTTATTTTTTTATTTTTCTTTATTATTTTCTTTTCTGTGAAAGTAGTTATTTTTTTTGTTTGTTGTGATCAATTTTTTTCTGTTAAATTTGTTTTGTTTGGTTTGTTTTATTTTTTTGTTTTAGTTTTATATCTTTGAAAGAAAATATGGGTGTGTGGTAAATGGGCTTAAGTTGAAATGAAAATGTGGCCGGGTATCTTAATTTGAATTTTGAAAAGTTTTCAACTATAAAGTTGAATTTCGAAATTCATTTCAAATTTTTCGAAACCCCACTATTCACCATCTTCCTCACAACCCTTTCTTCATCACAAAGAAACTTCAAAAACTCTAATATCTTCGGTTATTTCAGAGTAAAAAGCAACAAATTGTGAGTTTTTCATTCGGTTTTATGTCTTTTATTTCAGTATTAGCCTGTTATTTTTCAGTTTCTAAGTATCAGTTATGTGGGTATGCGTTCGTATGAACATAAACATGTGTTCATGGATTTTAAGAATTTGTAGTTGATAAACTGAAATTAAATGTGTGTTGGTTTGCAAATTATCATTGTGAACTTGAATCTTAAATATCATAGTTCAATTTAACACACACTAACAGCAATTTGAATTTTGAGTTCAAAAGGTTTCGAGTTCATAGGTTTCTGAAATTTGGATTTTTAACAACCATGTTGTTGTTTTTAAACAAAGTTCAGAAAACATAAGTTGTTTGAAATTGATTTTCGAGTGGGGTCATTTTTTAAATCAGTGAAAAAGTCCTTGGAATTAAAATTTTGAAAATCTGTGTAAGGACTTGAAAATAATTTCAAAGAACACTTTCTCGAATGAAACTACAATCGAGAAGAAACTCAGTTTCAATCGAGTTGAATAACACATCACTCGAGAAACTCATGTTTCATTTGAGTTGTTCAAATCAGTCAATCGAGAATCATCTAGAATTAGTCGAGTTGGACATGTATTTTGATCGAGTTGGACATGTTGTGTAATCGAGTTGGACTTTACATATATTCGAGTCCTTTCATGACTCATTCGAGTTAATCTGAGTCCAATCTTTAAGTATTAGGTTCCATTCGAGTTGAGTCATATTTCATTCGAGTTGGGTTTATTCTTAGTTCGAGAATCTTCAAGAGTTAATCAAGTTAGTACTTAGATGTATTCGAGAATCATTTCACTTCATTCGAGTTTGTGCATAGATACATTCGAGATTCATTACATTTCATTCGAGTTTGTGCATAGATAAATTCGAGATTCATTACATTTCATTCGAGTTTGTTCAAAGTCCTATTCGAGATTTATTCAATGATATTCGAGTTTGATCAAGTGTCATTCGAGATGTGATAGGAGTCATTCGAGAATTGTTCATATTTTTTCCTAAGTGTTGGGATTTTAATGTTTTAAGAAAAATGTAACATTTTTTCAAGAAATTGTTTTAAATCTGTGTTTTTCTAACATTGGTCTCTGAAAGATTGACTTTGGAGTCCTGTTAATAATATTTTCATATTATTGTCTGGAATCCCAATGCTTTAAATAGAAAAACACAAATTGCCTGAATGAAACTGCAAGTCTGAAGGCCACAAGTTGTCTTAGATCCACTTTGTATAGATCTGAAGCTCTTTGAAAACATTTCTTCTGAGTTAAGGGATCTACAAAAAATGCCCCCAGCTCAGGCTCTTCAATGATCTTGTCATCTTCAAACTCTATTCCACTAGGCAGGCTGTGATCAACTCCTTTCATTTCAATGGCATAATCGCCTTGTTCAATCAGTGCAAGGAGTTGTTCCATTTCAGTATCCTTCCTTGTCCTCCTGGCCTTAATTTTTGGATGTGTCACAAAGACACCTTCACTAACTTCTTTAGAGATCAGGCCAAGGTTCTTTACTCTCTCCATCAGTTTCTTGACATATGCCATGATTGTCTTAGCCGTTTCTGACTTTGACTCACTCAGAGCAACTGCCAGCTCAATCCATTCTCTGTACCCCATCTGTGCTACGTCAGTGTAGTCATATGTTTCCAATTCAGGGCCTGTTACACCCATCCTTGTTATTTTCAACTTCCACAGACGGCCTTTTCTTGATATAGGGACAGCTTTGACAATTGCTTCCTTGGCAAGCCTTCTTTCAGCAACATCTTGAAATTTTTTCTTTGCCAGGTTGTCAAAATGGTACTGAGCTCTTGCATGAGGCACTGTAGGCTTGGTCACTGAGACCAGAGAACCTTTTTCTTTTTCTGCTTCCTTCTCTCCTACTGATCCCTTGGCAGCTTCCAATATTTTCTTTTGCACTTCCAGAGTAGACATTTTAACTTTCTTTGCTTCTTGAAGTGCAAATGATTTGGCAGCTTTGGCGGATTCTTCTTCTTTTCTAAGAACTTCCAGGGCTTGAAGCTGTTCTTCTCTAAACTCAAAATATTTGTGCATAGGAAGACCCGTTTCTTTGGCCCTGGCTTTGTGGAATTTGATTTCTGCTGCTTTCTGCTGTATGGGATCATCTTCTGCTATTTCTTTTCCTTTAGCTGTTGTAGTGGTAGCAGCTTCAGGACTTTCCTCCTCTTCTTCTTCTTCCTCTAAGATCAGATGCCTCCTTCTGCTGCTTGGCCTGCCCTCAGGAATAGATTCCTCCCCCTTAGACTGAGCAGGGATTGGAGATTCAACCTGAGTAGACTGAGCAGCATGAGAAGCACCCTCTACTGTACTTGTTTCAGAGATTCCTGCTGGTTGACCAGTTTGTGCTGCAGGCACTGGTTTCTCCTTAGGAGAAGAAGTTTTCTCCCCCTTAGACTTAGTCTTAGAGGCAGACGACTTCTCCCCTTTGAAGGAGATGGACCAGCACCTTCAACACCCGGTCTGCCTGAAGACACAAAGTCATCAGGCTTGCCAGTAGTTTTGGCAGCAGGCCTGGGACCAACAAGGCTATTCACTAAGAAAGCCAAGCTGTCCTTTACCTCTGCAAGCTGGGAAAGACAGGTTTGAAGAGAAGAGGATTGTGTATCAGCAAGGGAGGTCAGCTTAACAATGTTTTCCTTATCAGACTCGGTGAACAGCAAACTTTGAAGCTGTGCAAGATGAAGTTCAAGAGAATCTTGCACATCAGCAAGGTTTGATGACATAGAATTAGATAGAGAGCCAATTAGTGTGGTCAAGCTGGCCAGAGTGGCAGGAAGAGTAGAATTGCAAGAAGTGAGGAGAGATGACAGCTGTTGAGAAATAGCTGTCATTGAGGACACAGAGTCCTGTTGCAGTGAAAAAATGGAGGAGAGGGAGGAGGACACATTTTGCAGCTGGGCAGTGAGTGCTAATAGCTGTTGAGAATTATCTGTTTGTGGAATGGTAGGGAAGGAGTCTTTGAACAAATCAAAGAACCCCTTAAGCTGTTCAGACACAGAGTCGGAAATAATGGAGGGTAGAGAGGTCATAGCAGTTTCCAAAGAACCAACTTTGTTGGTCAGCAGAGAAAGCTGATCCTTCAAAGGTAGGTCTTTAGGAGATGGAGGTGTATGGGTGGACTGTTTAGAATGGGTAGATGGAGAAGATGATGAGGAGGCTGGTGTATGTGGATGTGATGGAGAGGGAAGAAGAACGGTTGAAAGAAGCTCCATAGCCTGGGCAAAAGTAATTTGGCCCAGCTTGGAGGGGTCAAAGGGTCCTTCAGCAGCGGCTGTAGCTGCATCACCAGGAGAAGGGGTTGATGGTGGGGACCTTTCAGATGCTGCTTGTGCTGCAACATCCTCATGAAGACCAGTGGTGGTTCCCTCTACAGTGCCTTGGTGTAAAAGCACTTCATCATTGAGAGATGGGATATGCATTTCAACATCAGCAGTGGTGAAACCTGCTGATGAAGTTTGCATGGAGGGAACAGCCTCACCAGAGGGATGGTATGATCCCTGAGGTTCATCAGCTTGGGTTGTTGGTCCCTCAGCAGCTGTTTGGTGTAGAACAGTTGTATCATGGGGAGCAGAAGTTTGAGGCTGAGCTGCTGATTGGTCTATACCAGCAGCGTGGGCACCTCGTGCAGACTCAGGGTGTGAGGAGATTTGAGTGGGGGACAGTGTGGACTCAGTATGGAGTGGAGAGGACTCCTGTCTTTCAATATCCTCAGCCTGTTGGGAGGCTGGGGTAGTTGATGTGGCTATCTCCATTTATACAACTGGTTCCTGTTGGGAGGAACCAGAGGGTCTAGGCTGACTCTGGGTAGACTCAGATTGGAGTGAAGCATGCTCCAATGGGGCTGAACCTTCTCATAATATAGGAGAGGCAGCAGGGGTTGCTTCTCTTACAACTAAACCCTGTTGGGAGGGAACAGAGGAGGTGGTTGTTTTGGCTGGTTTCTTTTTGGAGATAGATTTTCGTTGATAGTGAAGGGATGAAGTGGGTGATTGGGGAGAGGAGATAAGGGGTTCAGACTGGACAGGTTTTGAGACTGGGTCAGAAACAGGTGGGTTGGCCTGTTCCATAGTCTCAGGTGCCACAGAGGCACCAGCCACAGAGGCTTGAGGTTCAACAAATGAACCAGGGTGAGGAGTTTGCTCCCCCTCAGCCACAGAGGCTAATGGTTCAGACTCAGTCTGAGCTGTTTTGGCCTTCTTTTTCACAGGCCCAGCTTCAGCAGTTGCCAGGGTCCTCTTAACAAGTTTGGACCTGGCTTTGGATTTTCTTGTGGGGCAGCAGCTTCTGGATCCACCCTCACAGCAGAGGGTCCTTCCACCAATCCTAACAACCTCCTCATTGGTGTGGACAGAGGAGGCTCATTTGGGAGTACAGGAGTGTAGAAAACTCTATTCCCTATTACAGGGAAGGCAGCATTATGAAGTAATGGCTGAGAGTTGTATAGATACTCACCACAAATGTGTCTGAATATGAGGCTCAGAAATCTGGGATATCAGACAGCAGCTGGTCTTGGCTCTTGTTGCACCAGGTTCCTCATGTTCAGAAAGATCCACTTAGCCATATCAATGGTAGTCTCATCCACCAGCTGTAGGACTATGGGGATTTCATCACGACTCAGTTGGTCAAATGAACCAACCTTGCTGCTGAAGCTCATCATTACTGAAGCAAATAAGAAGCTGTAAGATGAACTTGCAAAAACTCCACCATTTCGTCATACCCTTTTCCCACATAGTTCTTGGGTATGGTAATGTAGTTGGTGGGTTTGATGGTCAGCATTGTGGTGACTGATGAGTGTTTGACAACATCATCACCAACGAACACTGGAAGAAGGGGATTAGGTCTGTGAGCCATTTGGGAAGTTTTGAGGTTTGGAGAAGTAAAAGACACTTAGTCGATATTTAGGGTTCTTGAGGATTTCTGGAAATGATGAGGAAGACAAAGATGAAACAGTAGGAGGTATTTATAGGATTTGAATGTGAGTGTGTATGAGAGAGAAGGTTTGGGCGGTTCGATTTGAAATGTTAGTTAACGGAAAACGGAACGGTTGTCCATGTCAGAAACATTTGTCAGACCACTTGACCTTTTTAATCACTAACACACGTAACCCACATTATCTACAGTAATTAAGTTAAATAAAACATAAATTAAGTAACTTAATTGTGAAGAAAGGTAATTAAAAAAACAGTTAGTCTAAGCGGTTGGTCAAACCTGTGATGAGCCGGGTCATCACAAGCTGTTCAGTCTTCAAGCTGTTCATTCTTCAAACTGTGCCTTCAGCCTGCTCTCTTTTGTAAGAACAGGTTGTGTTCAATAGTTAAACAGGTTACAAGACAATGGCTTGTAAGACAGTGTGAAGGAGTGAACAGGGTGAAGATTGGACCATCAGAGCAGGCTGGACGAGTAAACTGTTTTTGTTCAGCCTGTTGTGTGCTCAAGCTGTTCAAGTTTTTCAGACAAATGACTAAGTACAGAACATGTAAAACCTGTTTTGTCTAAGCTGTTCTGAGAAACTTGAGCAGTTTGAAGCACACAAATTCTTAGACCTTTGAGAAACACTTAGTCACTCATGTTTAACATGCCCAGCTTGCTGACAAGGTAATTAAACCTATTTTCATCAAGAGGTTTGGTGAAAATGTCTGCAAGCTGTTCATTAGTGGAAATAAAACTTACCTCCACATTACCTTTTTGAATGTGATCCCTGATGAACTGATGTCTGACTTCAATATGCTTTGCTCTAGAATGAAATACTGGATTGTTGGAAATGGCTATGGCACTTGTGTTATCACACAGAATAGGAATTTTCCTATACACAAGCCCATAATCTTCAAGCTGATGCTGCATCCACAGAATCTGCCCATAGCAGCTTCCAGCAGCAATGTACTCAGCTTCAGCAGTAGAAGTAGACACAGAGTTCTGCTTCTTGCTGCACCAACTTATCAACTTACCACCAAGGAGTTGACATCCACCTGTTGTGCTCTTCCTATCTAGCCTACAGCCTGCAAAATCGGAATCTAAATAACCTGTTAGTTCAAGGCTGGAGTCTTTGGGATACCAAAGACCCAAACCTGGTGTACCCTTCAGGTATCTGAAGATTCTTTTAACAGCAGCTAGGTGAGATTCCTTTGGATCAGCTTGGAACCTAGCACACAGACAGGTAGCAAACATAATATCAGGTCTACTAGCAGTTTAAGTATAGCAAGCTCCCAATCATGCCTCTGTAAGCTGTTACTGAAACAGCTTTGCCACTGGCATCTGCATCCAATTTTACATTGGTTGCCATTGGGGTTTTAATAGGAGAACTTTGATCAAATTTGAACTTTTTCAAAAGATCTAAAGTGTACTTTCTTTGATTTATAAAAATTCCAGTTGAGGTTTGTTTAACCTGTAATCCTAAAAAGAAAGTTAGTTCTCCCATCATACTCATCTCATACTTGGATTTCATGAGTAATGAAAAATTCTTGCACAACTGCTCATTAGTAGAACCAAATATTATGTCATCCACATAAATTTGAACAAGCATAATATCAGACATCACCTTCTTTATGAACAGTGTGGTATCCACTTTACCTCTGGAATACCCATTGCTCATAAGGAAATCAGTAAGAGTGTCATACCAGGCTCTAGGTGCTTGTTTGAGACCATAGAGAGCTTTGTCCAACTTGTAGACAAAATCTGGATGTTGTTCATTTTCAAAACCTGGAGGCTGCTTGACATAAACTTCTTCTTGCAGCTTCCCATTAAAAAATGCACTCTTCACATCCATTTGAAATACCTTAATGCTCTTATGAGCAGCGTAGGCTAGATACAAACGAATTGCTTCTAGTCTGGCTACAGGAGCAAATGTTTCATCATAATCAATTCCTTCCTCCTGTCTGTAGCCCTGAGCAACCAGTCTAGCCTTATTTCTAATGACATGACCTTGCTCATCCATCTTATTCCTGAAAACCCATTTAGTGCCAATTATAGTTTTACCTTTAGGAGCAGGGACCAGCTTCCATACCTTGTTTCTTTCAAACTGATTGAGTTCTTCTTGCATGGCAGTGATCCAATTTGCATCTTTTAGTGCTTCATCCACCTTCTTTGGCTCCATCAATGAAACAAAACTAGAGAACATACAAAAGTTCCCTAAGCTGTCCCATCGTGTTTGTACCCCTTTGTTGATGTCACCAATTATTTGATCATTGGGGTGACACCTGATCCACTTAGGATCATTTTTCAATGATGATTCACATGAGTTGTTAACATCTTCAGCAGGTCCTATTGAACAGCTCTCAAGATTTTCAGACACACTGTTGTCTTGAGCCTGTTCACTTGTTGAACATGTCTGACCACTGTTGAACATATCAGCAGTAGAACTGGGAAAATCAACATTGATAGGTTCAGGACATGCAGTTGTAATTAAGTCAGTACACTTATTCACACAGGGTGTATTGACATAATCATCATCATGCCCATCATGATTATCAGGTTCCACACTGGGTGTAGTGGAAGCTTTTGAGTCCTCTTCATTGTTTGAATGCATGAGATCATCAAAGTTAAGTTCTCCAGAAACTGATTCAGGAACAGCTTTGATGGAAGCATTCTTGGACTTTTCAAAGGTGACATTGATAGATTCATCTATCACCTTTCTTTTGTTGTTGTACACTCTGTAGGCTTTAGAGATAGCAGAGTAGCCAACAAACACACCTTCATCAGCTTTTGGTTCAAACTTTGCCAGTTGATCCCTTTGATTCAGAATGAAGCAGGGACAACCAAATACATGGAAGTAACTGACATTTGGTTTCCTCCCTTTGATCAGCTCATAAGGAGTCTTGTTGAACCTTTTCACCACTAAGGATCTGTTTTGGGTGAAGCAGGCAGTGTTGACAGCTTCAGCCCAGAACGATGAAGGTAAACCTGATGCACACAGCATGGTTCTAGCAGCTTCAATGAGAGTTCTGTTTCTCCTTTCAGCAACTCCATTTTGTTGTGGAGTTTTTACAGCTGAAAAGTTTTGAGTAATTCCTTTCTCTTCACAGAAGTCTTCAAGAGTACTGCTTCTGAATTCAGTACCATGATCACTTCTAAGCTGCTTTACTTGGGCAGAGTTCAGCATTTCCATCTTTTTCACAAATCCAATAATTTCTCTAGCAGCCTCTCCTTTGTTCTTCAAGAAGATAACCCGTGTGTATCTGGAGAACTCATCAACCATTACTAGAGTGTATCTTCTCCCTCCTAGACTTGGGACATTAACAGGTCCAAACAAGTCCATATGGATTAAGAAGAGAGGAGTATCAATAGAAAAGTTATGTTTGGATTTAAAAGATGACTTTCTCTGCTTGCCTTTCTCACAAGCTGTGCAGAGTTTATCTTTAACAAAGGTCATAGAAGGAAAACCTGTCACCAACTCTTTCTTACAGAGTTTGTTGATGTTCTTGAAATTCAGATGTGACAGTCTTTTATGCCATAACCAGTTTAAGTCTGCATTTGTTCTTGTGAGAAAGCAGGTTTCAGTTGTGGGATCAGCAGATTGCATGTCCACAACACATACACCTTTCTTTCGTTGAGCACATAGCACAACTTTGCCTTGGGGATCCAATATGTAACCCAGGTGCTCATCAAAGTTAACCTTATAGCCAGCATCACACAGTTGGCTTATGCTAACGAGATTATGTTTTAGCCCAACCACATAGGCTACTCTTTTGAACACTGCAGCACCAGCTTTAAGAGTTCCATATCCCTCAGTGGATCCCTTTACATTGTCACCAAATGTGACTTTTAGCCCTTTTTCAGGCATGAGATCACTCAGCAATTCTTTACAACCTGTCATGTGCCCTGAGCAGCCACTGTCCAAGTACCAAACCTGGGAAGGTTGTTTTTCCTGCAGAGTGATAAGAGAAATATTAGTCATTTTTAGGGGAACTCATCACAGAGATGAGTTCTCCTACTTTATCAACATTTGTTGATGGACTTATAATATCCACACTAATATTCCCTATTTGAATGGTATCAGCTTTTATACCACTTTTATTGACTGAAATGTTTCCAACACTGCTTGTAACAGCTGTGAGAGAACCATCAGAGTCAATAGGCCTCATGTCCCTTCAGGACAGTCCTTGGCCAGATGTGTCTTCTTCCCACATTTATAACATTTTCTCTTTTTAGGATTTTGGAAGAAGAACTTTCAGAAACACATTCTGAGTTATTTTTGTTGATTCTATTAGCAGGTTTAGCAAACTTATTACTATTTGATGAATCAACAGCTTGAGTGGAGGGTTCAGTAGCCACAGCTTTGTCTGTCTCTTCTTTCCTCTTTTTAGGAGGACAAATGTCAAAGACAGGAAGCTTAATTGGCTTTTGAACTTCCACAGGTTTGGGAAACTTATTCCCAAGTTTCTCAGGCTGAGCAATGACTTTGCCTTGTCCCTACTGAGATGTGATTTATGCTGCCTATCAGCATACTCACTTTTTCTGGCTTTGAAAGACTTATTTTCATTTAACACCAGTTTATTGCTATGATTAGAAAACTTATTAGAAACCACAGCAGGTTTGCCTTCAACATGAGACTTGCTCTTATTGAAAGCAGGCTGCTTAACTTTTGAAAACTTATTTTCAAAATGTTTAGCATCAAAAGGATTATCATGCCTTTTACCATCAGCTTTGGACCCAGAACCTGTTTTGTTAACAGATTTAGTATCCACAGCTGCAGTTTGGACATGTTTCCCTTTCTTTTGCTTGTGTGAATCAGCAGAGAACTTAGCAGGCTGGATTGATGGAGAACATATTCCAACACCAGCTTTTGAGCTAGGTTCACACGAGCTGTCAGCATTTTGAGGCCTGACAAACCTGTTTGTTGAGATTAATTTACCATTCACTCTTTGAATAAAAGTGTTTGGAAGCTCACCAAGAGTGGACAAGTCTTCTTTTAAATTATTAACCTCAACAATGGAAGCTGCCGTGTCAAGATCCCCTCCAAGATAGGCTTGGATTTGAGCAGGGATCTGCTGACTTATACAGTGGCTGACTTTTTGTGCAGATTGGCACCAAGAGTCAACTATCTTTTGAAGCTTAGCATGCTTTATATCTGTTTCTCTCTTTTCTTCCAGTAAGATAGAGTTGATGTGTTTTAATTCATTAAGCTCAGTTTCCAATTTATGGAAACTGTCCAGTTTACTGGATTTTGTTTTAAGATCAGTTTTAAGCTTAGAGATTTCAGATAATAAAGCATCATGTTTCTCAACAGCAGCTTTCAAATCAACTAGCATATATTCAAACATTTTAACTTTTTCTTCAGAACTGTAAGCCATAAAATTTTGTACCTTATACATCATTGTAGGATTCCAGTTCTCCAAGCTGCTGAAAGCTTCAGCTTCAGCCAGATCCTGTTTGAAACTGCTTGTTGATGGGACATCAGTGTTGGCCATCAGACATTGATTATCTTCTTCATCAGATGATGAATCAGACTCCTCCCAGTTACAAGTCTCTGCCATGAGTCCCTTTTGGCGGTTGGAACCCACTGAGTTTTCCAACTTCCTCAGCTTAGCCATGGCCATAAGGTACTTAACCCTATAACCATCATCCTTGTTTTTCTTGTATGGTTTGAATGACTGACCAACAGCTTTTGACACACAGTCAGCAACTATATGGCCAGTTTTGCCACATTTGAAGCACTCAGCCTTGGTTTTATCAAATGCCTTCTTTTTGCCAGCACCTGAACTTCCTTGCAGCATGTTTCTTCCAAACCTTTTCTTGTTGAACCTTTTGACAATCATAGCTATCATTTGCTCATCATCCTGTTCAACAAAATCTGCATTATCTTCCTCATCTGACACTTCCTCCTTATCATCATCCTGTTGATCAGGTTGAGTGAACACATCACTCACCTGATTCACAGGCTGTCTCACATTAGCCACAAAGGCTGCACCTCTTTTAGACATCTCCAAGGCATTTCTCTTCTGTTGCCTTGATTGTTCATCATTTAGTAAAGATCCATACAAGTTGACAAGATCCATACTTCTGATGGTACCTGAATTTCTTAGGATTGTTGAAAAGTAGTTCCATTCTTCAGGAAGGATGTCCAAAAACTTGTTCACCAGGGTAAGGCTGTCCTTAGTGATCCCAAGAGCTTTGAGATCATTCACAAGAGCAGTAAACCTGGTGTAGGTTTCTGTGAGAGTCTCCTTTGGTTTTGCAAAGAAGAGTTCATACTGTCTAACAAGATTGTTAATCCTGTTATCCAGTGTGATTGTGGGTCCATCATAGACGGTACACAAAGTATCCCACATCTCCTTTGTTGTCTTCATTTTCTCAACCTGCTTGAACACATCATCAGGGAGAGAAATAACCAGGTTATTCCTGGCCTTTGCATCCAGAGCTACCAATCTCTTGTCTTCATCAGACCATTGAGCTTTAGCTTTCTCAAAGGTCCTGATTTCAGGAGCAGCTCTTTCAACCGCTGGAGTTATGGTAGTAACAGAGGTTGGCACATAGGGGCCCTCCATCACTATCTCTGGTAGTTGTACATCCAGATTCTCTAGATAGAGCATCATTTTGCACTTCCAGCCAGAGAAGTTTTGATGATTGAATTTTGGAGGTTTGCCCATAGAGCCATTGTCATAGTATGAGGAACCTGCAGCACTGTTGTCCATGGAAACTTGGGAGAATGAGAGATCTAGAATGACACACACTCTAAACTGCTCTGATACCAGTTGTAGGTCCCGAGAGGTTCCCAAAGTATATAGCTTTAAGCTGTAGAGGGGGGGGGGGTGAATACAGCAATTTAAAAACTACACACTATTTCTCAATGTTTGTATGTATTATCAACAATTTGTTAATTACAAACAAGCTTGAATGCGGAATAGTTCAAGCTGAGATGACAGATACAACAGTATGTTTACTAGTCTAAGACAGACTCAAACTAGTTTACAATGAATACACTCACTAAGAAGCACTCACTGTGTTTACAAGACTCAGAGGGACAGCTTATGTAGAACAGCTTAGACACAGAGAAACTGTATTACACAAGCAGGCTTGCATGCATGAAAAACACACTTGCACGTTCACTCTTGGTTTCAGCACTTAGCTTATCTTGGCTTAATCTTTTTGACCTTAGAAGTTTCCTTTTATACTCACTCAGAGGATCTAAGAAAAACTTCTTCATTGGACGGAATGAAAAAGGAGAAGTCTTGTTGAAAAGACAACATAATCTTTTCTGCACTTTCTGAAAAGCAGACTTGTCTTCTTGTGTGCAGAACTTTTGTCTTTTCACTTTGTCTACTGTTGCATTGCCTTTAACTAAATAAGGAATGTCAACTTTGCGTCTTTCTTCCTTGTAAAGGCCTATTTTGATATAAGAAAAAGGTATGTCACCCTTTTTCAAATAACCTTTTGTCTTCATGTAACAGAACAGCTTGGGCAGGCTGAGCAGTTCTGATTTCCACTTTGTCTTCGACTGCGTAAACTGATCTTGTAGTCAAATACAATACATGAGGACTTGGAAACACATTCCATAAAGTGTTTAGCCTGTTCACAAAGAACAGAACACTTGTAAGCTGCCCAAGCTGCTCACCAGTGTAGAGCAGCGTAGACAGTTTATGTCCAGCCTGTTCAGCAGACAGAACAGCTTGAACAAACTGTCTTAGTTGCAACACATGCAACATATAGAACAGCTTTGGACTGATATTGCAAATCACTTTTTAGGTATTATTAAGACATAAACAGGCCTTAACTTTTACCCATCAAGTGCATCAACAGGTTTGATTAATAATCTCCCCCTCAGATGCAGAGCAGGTTTGACTGAGGCCTTTTTGTGCCTAACAGATGCTTCAAAGAAAAGAAAGTGAATGAGAGAAAGAGGTTTATGTTGAGTTATCTGATGATGATGATTTGATTGCCTTAACTGATATAGCTATTCAAGTTGAAAGAATTGAAGAAGAGGAAGAATTAGTGCAAGAAATTTTGAAAGAATCTATACCAACACCGACGGTTGAAAAGCCTGAGGTTGCGGTTCAAATTAAAGAAGAGATTGAAGATTTTCTTATTGAGAATGTGATTACACGAGAGAGTGTTGTGTTGAATGAAGTTGAAGTGATGGAAAGATTTTTCAATGAATAGATTCTGGCTGATGAATCACAAAAACAACACCTACTCATATTTGAAGCTCGACAAGTTGTACAAAGGGAAATTAGAGATATGCTTACTTTGCTCAATAAGCATGAAATTAGTAAGAAGAAAGTTAAAGCATTGGAATTATCTGCAAGACAATCAGCTGAGTTTATTAAGAAAAGGAATAAACTGCCTTATCTCGAAGATTATCTGGAGAAAAGAATCTTCTACAAGAAGCAAGCTCCTTGTACTTTTCTAAAACTGTTTAGACTTCTGGAGCCTAATATGCTGAATCTTGTTAACTATGCTAGTTTCTTGTGGAATAAGACTCAGCCTGTGGATAAAGTGAAAAGTGAATTTAGGATAGCTGATTTAATTAAAATTGAGAAAGATTGGTTCGTTCAGATATTCAATCCTACGTTTACTGTCTCAAGAGCTTATAGAAAAATCTATTCATTCACCAAAGCAGACATGTTCAATATGCATTTGGTTGATATCGAAGACTTATTTGATGAGCTATGCCGCAATAAGAGGAATGAATACTGTAGATTTGCACTGAAGACAATTTTTCACTACATGCATACCAAATTGGTATTGATGTCTGTGCAAGATCTACAGATTGGAGTCAAGATAGGTATGAGGAAAATAAATATTACAGCTCCAAATCGAGAAATCAAGTTTGCAGGAGATCTGAAGGAGTATCAAGTCACTATGGTTAAGCATCATGCAGTCATGTACAAAGACAAAAATAAAAAGCTAAGAGCAATGAGGAGTGTTGAACTTAACAAATTTTGTGATGGTACACTACAGAAAGTTATGAATGGGATGAAGGGAAAGCTGGCATCTGACAAGAAAAGGAAAACTAAGAAGGGAGCTTTATCTGTTAATGACAGAAGATTGATTATTGAGTTTATTTCCAAAATCGACTGGAGACTTTACAAAATAAACCCTAGACTTTGTTTTCATCAACTAAATAATATTCCAACAATTCAAAACCATGACAACATACAAATGCAATAATAATACAACAATAATAATCATCATAATATTCAAAGTGAGTTTTAGTCTCATATGAAATTTAGACACTGAAAAGTTCAAACTTAAATGAAAAATGTAACGAAGGAAGAGATTTATAAATTTTAAAATTATAAAACCTCAGTTTGGTTTGGTTTTTTCCGGTTTATTTTAACCTCCAACCCGAAACCAAACCAAAATTTTTGGTTTTTGAAAATTCAAAGTCCAAACTGTTTGGTTTTTTTGTTCCGGTTTTTTGTTTTTTTTTTCAGATTGGTTTTTGGTTTTCTTGCACATGTCTAGTTTTAATATGTCATATTGTCATGCATAACCTTATAAGGGTATGACAGGGGCGACCATTTAAGTGTAACATGACAACGAGAAACTCAAATCATTTTGTATAAGATGTCATAGAATTGAGTGTGTGTGTGTGATTTTTGGTTTAGAAAGAAAGACTTGAAATTGAAAACCATGACAAGAAAAACCGATATTAAACCGAAACCGAAAAACCAAAAAACCAAATCGTTTAAAATTCAAACCGAACGGTTTCTTGAATATAGAAACCAAAGTTTCGTTTGGTTTTTGGTTTTTTTTCCCAAAAACCGATCCATGCTCACCCCTAATCAAATTAATCTTCATTTTTTAATGCCTATAGAAAACATATTTTTTATATTTTTATAGGCACACGTTGCATTTGATTTATCTCCAACAAAATTTAAACAAAAAATTGGATTATGAACTTATATGATTGTGTTTCGATTTCATAAATTTAGTTTTTTTAAAATAATGATTAGTTAAAGATAAAGAAAAATTTAATTTGATATGTTTTTATTATTGATAAAAAGTTAAAAGTCGCTGTTATTATTGGTAAAAATATAAAAAGTTGTTGCTATTATTGGTAAAAAAAATAAAAGTTGTTGCTATTAATAAATAAACCTGCTATAGCAGGTTTCCAGGTTAAAAGTTGGTATAATCGGTAAAAAAAAAATATAATAGGTGTTGCTATTAATGATAAAAATAAATAATATGGATATAAACGGTAAAACTACAAAAAAGTTGTTGCTATTTTTGGCATATAACCCTATGTGATTTTATAAAGTTTAAGATATATATATATATATATATATATATGGAAGGTTCTTCTAAGAATCTAAATATTTGTGAGAACCTAAGAATCATTTGTGGCCATTAGATCAAGAAGATCTATGGCTCAAAATTGTCAAATGACATTTTTGTAATTATTTAGAATTTTGATAGTGGGAGAATCTTGAAAATATGTGCAAAAGGTATTTTTGGAAGAAATTCGGGTGCGTTTAGTTACCGAAAATTTTCATCTCACTTTTCAACAAAAATGAAAACTTGTTTACTTAATAACAATTTCATAAATTTTCATTTCACTTTTTAAAATACCACTTTTCATATTATCTCTCTTACTATTCTATTACCTACCCTATTTCTTTATAATACTCTGTTTCTCTCTCCTACTTTTCAATCACCTATCCTATTTTTTTATTTTATAATCATATATCTTATTTTTCTAAAAACTAAAACTTCATCATCTAAACAAGTTTTCACTTTTCATAGAAACCCTTGTTTTTTCCTAAAAACTATAACTTGAAAACTGAAATTGAAAAATGACTAGTTTTCGTTAACTAAACGCAACCTCAGTTTTTTCTTTTTCTCTCTTCCTTTTTTTTTTCATTTTCATTTTCTCTTTCTTTCACGAGAATTGATTTTTATAGCAAAAGAACATTTTTTTATAAAAAAATTTCTATATAGAAAATTATTTATCTGCTAAAAATTTAACATATTCTATATAGAAATATTATGTATCTATATAGAATGTTATATAATTCTATATATTTTTATGTATATTAACATTACAATTCATAATCTATGTAGAATGTTATGTTTCTTATACATTTCATATATTTTTATGTTTCTTATACATTTTTGTATCTTTTTATGTAGATTAACACTACTATTCATAATCTATGTAGAATCTTACATAGAATGATATGTAAGAACACAATTTTAACAAATTACTATTCATGATATATGTAGATTAACATTACTATTCATAATTTATGTAGAGTATCACATATTTTATGTAAAAATTCATTAAAAACACAGTTTTAACAAATTAACCGGCAAACATATCTGTTAGGCACAAAAAGGCCTCAGTCAAACCTGCTCTACATCTTAAGGGGAGATTTTTAATCAAACATGTTTGATGCACTTGAAGCTATAATTTAAGGTCTGTTTATGCCTTATTGAAACCTGAAAAGTGATTTGGAATATCAGCCAAAGTTGTTTATCCTGTTGCATTCGTTGCAACAAAGGCAGATTGTCCAAGCTGTTCTGTCTGCTCAACAGACTGGACATAAACTGTCTGTCCTGCTATGTTCTATTGAGCAGCTTGGACAGATTCTAAGTATTCTGTTCTTTGTGAACAGGCTAAACACTTTATGGAATATGTTTCCAAGTCCTCATGTATTGTTTTTTGCTACAAGATCAGTTTACAAGTCGAAGACAAAATGGAAAATAGAAACTGCACAGTCTGCCTACGCTGTTTAGTTACATGAAGACAAATGGATATCTGAAAAGGGTGACAGACCTTTTCTTATATCAAAATGGCCTTAACAAAAGAAGAAAGATGCAAAGTTGACATTCCTCTTTTGGTTAAAGCCTTATGCAACAGTGACAAAAAGAAAAAGACAAAGATTCTGCCATATGAAGACAAATCTGCTTTATCAGAATGTGCAGAAAAGGTGCTGTCTTTTTGGAAAGACATCCCACTATCTCATCTGTCCAATGAAGAAGCTTCACTGAGATTCTCAGTGAGAGTATAAAAAGAAGCTTCTAAGGATTGTGAGATATCCAAGAGTGTGAACTCAGATCGTGCATTAAAGTGTGTTTTTCATGCATGCAAGTCTGCTTGAATATAACAGTACGTGTGTCTAAGCTGTTCATACTCAAGCTGTCCATCTGTGTCTTGTAAAATCATTGAGTACATCTAAGTGAGTGTAGTCATTGTATCTAGTCTGAGTGAGTCTTAGATTAGATAAACAACTGTTGTATCTGTCATCTTGTTAGGCACAAAAAGGCCTCAGTCAAACCTGTTCCACATCTAAGGGGGAGATTTTATAATCAAACCTGTTGATGCATTTGAAGGTTGAATTTAAGGCCTGTTATATGCCTTATTGAAACCTGAAAATGATTTGCAATATCAGTCTAAAGCTGTTCTATATGTTGCATGTGTTGCAACTAAGACAGATTGTCCAAGCTGCTCTGTCTGCTGAACAGGCTGGACATAAACTGTCTACGCTGCTCTACACTGTTGAGCAGCTTGGGCATTTTTAAAGTGTTCTGTTCTTTGTGAACAGAACCTGTTCTTTGTGAACAGGCTAAACACTTTATGGAATTTGTTTCCAAGTCATCATGTATTGTTTTTGACTACAAGATCAGTTTACAAAGTCGAAGACAAAGTGGAAAACAGAACTGCTCAGCCTGCCCACGCTGTTCTGTAACATGAAGACAAAAGGATATTTGAAAAAGGGTGACAGACCTTTTTCTTATATCAAAATAGGCCTTTACAGGGAAGAAAGACGCAAAGTTGACATTCCTAAATTAGTTAAAGGCAATGCAACAGTAGACAAAGTAAAAAGACAAAAGTTCTGCACATATGAATAAGTTTGCTTTTCAGAAAAGTGCAGAAAAAGTTATGTTGTCTTTTCAACAAGACTTTTCCTTTTCCTTCTGTCCAATGAAGATGTTTCTCTGAGATCCTCTAAGTGAGTATAAAAGGAAGCTTCTATGGTCAGAAAGAAGGTGAAGAAAGCTAAGTGCTTAAACCCAGAGTGAACGTGCAAGTGTGATCTTCATACATGCAAGTCTTCTGTAAAACAGCATCTGTGTGATTAAGCTGTTTTACTTAAGCTGTTCCTTAAGTCTTGTAAACACAGTGAGTGCTTCTTAGTGAGTGTATTCATTGTATACTAGTTCGAGTCTGTCTTAGACTAGTAAGCATACTGTTGTATCTGTCATCTCAGCTTGAACTCTTCCGCATTCAAGCTTGTTTGTAATTAACAAATTGTTGATAATACATACAAACATTGAGAAAAGAGTGTGTAGTTTTTAAATTGCTGTATTCACCCCCCCTCTACAGCTTATAACTATATACTTTGGGAACCTCTCGGGACCTACACATCTCAGCTTGAACCTTTCCGCAGTCAAGCTTGTTTGTAATTAACACTTGTTGATAATATACACAAACATTGAGAAAAGAGTGTTGCGTTTTTATATAGTTGTATTCACCCCCCCTCTCCAGCTTAGAACAATACACTAGGGAAACCTTTTGGGACCTACAATATCCTATATAGATTATCATGTAATCTATGTAAAATATCATATATTGTATATAGATGCAACGATAACAATATACTAGTACGAAAATAACAATATTCTACATAGATACAAACTAGCTACAATCTATTCTGTATATAATATCATATATTCTATACAACAATAACAATTACTAGTATAACAATAATAAAATTCTACATAGATACAAAACTAGCTACAAACAGTTATGTATAGAATATCATATATTCTATATAAAGTATCATATATCTATAAAAATACAAACCAAATCTAGATATAATACATAAAGACGTTGAACCATCAAAGACATAACCATTAAGAACCAGAACCTTCGACGAACCGATTAATGTAATCTATGTAGAATGTCAATTATTCTATGTGGAGTATCACGTAGAATGTCATCACAGTCTAGGTAAAAATAATTTTTTACGAAAAATAAACACGTAAATATTTTTCGAAAGAAAATATATCATTATTGGTCTCGTTTTAAAGAGTATAAAATTATCGTTTTTATGGTCTAATTTTTTTGATTTAAAAATTAATCATATTAATGTTACTTTAGTTTAAAGAAAAATGATATTTATTTTGCTAATGTCAATTTTTTTATTATTTCAAATCTTTTCCTTTTTTACCCTTGACTATATTAAAATATCACTAATACCAATATTTTTTTTCACTAATTCCAAATTTGATTCTTTTAATCAAGACCACAAGATTAATTTAACCTATGGATGATATTGTTTCTACATTTCTACACAAAATTTAGGTTCAGTAATGATCCCATTTATATATATATATATATATATATATATATATATATATATATATATATATATATATATATATATATATATATATATATATATATATATATATATATATATATATATATATATATATATATATGGAGAGGTTCTTTTAAGAACCTTAAAGATGGTGAGAACCTAGGAACCTTTTAGAGCCCTTGGATCAAAATGGTATTTTTGGAATAAAAAATATTATCTTTCTCTCTCCACCTTTTTCATTATATGCATCTCTTTTTCACTTTCTCTCTCTTACTTTTTTTTTTCATTTTCATTTTCTCTTTCTTTCATTAGAATTGATTTTAATATTAAAAAAACATTTTTTATAAAAAAAATAAATTTTTTTCTATATAAAAAATTATTTAATTGCTAAAAAATTAATGTATTCTATATAGAAATATTATATGTCTATATAGAATGTTATATAATTCTATATCTTTTTATGTATATTAACATTACTATTTATAATCTATGTAGAATGTTATGTTTCTTATATATTTCACATATTTTTATGTTTATTATACAAATCTATATCTTTTTTGTAGGTATCAATTGCATACCAAGTGTTCGATAAAATATCTAAATGAAATCTTATTTTTTTTGTTTCAATGTGTTTTGGTATATTTTATCATTTAATCTACGTAGAATATATGATACTTGACATTCTACACGACATTCTACATAGATTGCATGACATTCTACGTAGATTGCATGACATTCTACGTAGATTGTACATAGAATATGTTCGTCGATACTCTACGTAGATTACATGTCATTCTACGTAGATTGCATGTCATTCTACGTAGATTGAATGTCATTCTACATAGATTGCATGTTATTCTACGTAGATTTACAGTTTTATTCTACGTATTTTTAGTATATTTTATATCAGTTGCATACCAAGTGTTTGATAAAATGTCTAAATGAAATCTTCTATTTTTTTTGTTTCAATGTGTTTTTGATATATTTTATCATGTAACCTATGTAGAATTTATGATATTTGACATTTTACACGACATTCTACATAGATTGGATGACATTCTACGCAGATTGCATGACATTCTACGTAGATTGAATGTCATTCTACGTAGATTGAATGTCATTCTACGTAGATTGCATGTCATTCTACATAGATTGCATGACATTCTACATAGATTGCATGACATTCTACGTATATTGTACATAAAATATGTTTGTCGATACTCTACATAGAATGTGACAGATTCATTTTAAATGTTTTATAATGAAGATTATTTGTAAAATATTAGATATATATGAATGTAATAGTTATTAGATGTTTTACATGATAATCTACATAGAATATATGATACAAGACTACTTGTAAAAAATCACACATAATCTATGTAGAATGTTATGTTTCTTATATATTTCATATTTTTTGTTTCTTATACATTTCTATATCTTTTTACGTAAATGTACATTAACATTCAATGTGTTTTTGGTATGTTTTATCATGTAATCTATGTAGAATATATGATACTTGACATTCTACATGACATTCTACGTAGATTGAATGGCATTCTACGTAGATTGCATGTCATTCTACGTAGATTGAATGTCATTCTACGTAGATTGCATGACATTGTACGTAGATTGTACATAAAATATGTTCGTCGATACTCTACGTAGATTGCATGTCATTCTACGTAGATCGAATGTCATTCTACGTAGATTGCGTGACATTTTATGTAGAGTATCGACTAACATATTCTTTGTACAATATACGTACATTGGACAGATTCATTTTCCATATTTTATAATTAAAATTATTTGTAAGATATTATATTTATAATGAATGTAATAGTTATTAGATGTTTTACATGATAATCTATGTTGATTACATGACAATCTACGTAGATTACTCATACTCTACATAGAATATAATACAATACTACTTGTAAAAACTCACACATAATCTATGTAAAATGTTATGTTTCTTATATATTTAATATATTTTTATGTTTCTTAATAATTTCTATATCTTTTTATGTAGATTAACATTACTATTCAATGTGTTTTTGGTATATTTTATCATGTAATAATCTACGTAGAATATATGATAATTGACATTCTACACGACATTCTACGTAAATTGCATGTCATTCTACGTAGATTACATGACATTCTATGTATATTGCATACCTATCTACGTAGATTGCATGTTATTCTACGTAGATTGCATGCCATTCTACGTAGATTGAATGTCGTTCTACATAGATTGAATGTTATTCTACGTATAATGCATGACATTCTACGTAGATTGTACATATAATATGTTCGTCGATACTTTACATAGAATATGACAGATTTATTTTTCATGTTTTATAATGAAGATTATTTGTAAGATATTAGATTTATAATGATCGTAATAGTTATTGGATGTTTCACATGATAATCTACATTGATTAAATGATAATATAAATAGAATATATAATACAAGACTACCTGTAAAAAATTACACATAATCTATGTAGAATGTTATGTTTCTTATATATTTCATATATTTTTATGTTTTCTATACATTTCTATATCTTTTTATGTAGATTAACATTACTATTCAATGTCTTTTTGGTATATTTTATATCAGTTGCATACCAAAAAGTGTTTGATAAAATGTCTAAATGAAATTTTTTTTTTGTTTCAATGTGTTTTTGATATATTTTATCAGGTAATCTACGTAGAATATATGATATTTGACATTCTACACGACATTCTACGTAGATTGCATGTCATTCTACGTAGATAGCATGACATTCTACGTAGATTGTACATAGAATATGTTCGTTAACATATTCTATGTTGAAAAAAAATATTCTATATAGACATATAATATTTCTATATAAAATACGTTATTTTTTAGCAATTAAATAATTTTCTATATAGAAAAAATAATTTGTTTTATAAAAAACATTTTTTTACTTTAAAAATCAATTATAATGAAAGAAAAATAAAATGAAAATGAAAAAAAGTAAGAGAGCGAAAGAGAAAAAATTGATTTTTTTCTTCCAAAAATATCATTTTCACACATTTTCAAGATTCTCCACTATCAAAGTTCAAAATAATTACAAAATTGTCATCCAATATATCAACCATTGATTATCATTAATCCAAAGGCCATAAAAAGTTCTTAGGTTCCCACATTTTTTATGGTTCTTAGAAGAACCCTCCCCTATATATATATATATATATATATATATATATATATATATATATATATATATATATATATATATATATATATATATATATATATATATATATATATATATATATGATATTAAAATTTAAGTTGGGTAAATATGAAATAAACTAGACACTAAATATGTAGGATAAAATATATATAATTACACAACTAATAACATTGGATAACAAAATTATAATTCAAATACTACGTTAATTATAAAAATTAAAAAAATAAACTAGAAAAAACAATAATTATAAAACGAAAGCAATCTTGAAAAAAAAATAGAAACTAATGTATATAGAAAACGAAAGATATATACTAAATTAAAAAAAAATGCAATACAACTATAAATTCGAAAAGAAAACGAAAAGAAAGAACATCATATATAATCAATTACATGTATATAGAAAACTGCAGGAAAAAAACAAATAAGAAAATATAATAAGACATATGATTTGATTACAAACGAGTAAATATATAATACAATTTTTTTTATTGTTAATGTTAATTTGTTTTACCATGAAAAATTTATATAGTAAAGCTTAAAAATTAAATTATATAAAATTATTTAAAGGGATATGATATTTTAATTTAATTTGGATATATATGATATTTTGAAGATTTAGTTGAAAGAAAAAATAAGTAAGAGTATAATGGTCATTAATTAATAATCAATATTAAATATATGTTTTAAATGTTCTAAAAATAATTAAATTAATGAATTTGGGTATATATGATATTAATGATGTTTAAGAGACATATATGTGATCACTACAAAAAAAAGTCATGTTTATCGACACAATGAGTGACACTTCTAGCGACATTTTTTATGCTAGCGACATCTTTAGTATCATCAAAAGAGGTGTCGCTATAAATGCGTCGCTGATTTTAGTGACATTTTAAATCAAGTCGCTAAAAACTCCGACACCTATAGCGACTCTGAAAAAAATGTCACTATCTATAGTTACGTCGCTAGTGGTGTCATTACCTATGTCACTATTTTTGAATGGTGTCGCTATTGATATCTATGCTTTTGTCACTGTTCTTGAATAAGGTCACTAGTTATGTTGTTAATAATGTCACTGCTAATGAATGTTGTCGCTAGTTGCAACATTATCGATGTCACTATTTTTTAATGACGTCGCTAGTTAAGTTGTAGTTTATGTCAGTACTCATGAATGTTGCCGCTAAGTGTATGCATATTTGTGTCGCTATTCTCAAATGATGACGCTAATTGTGTCGCTGTTTGTGACATAGTTCTTAATTAATGTCATCACTTGTGTCACAACTCTTAAATGATGTATTGTTCACATCACTAATCCTAATTGCTGTTGCTATATGTGGAACTGTTATTGAGTGATGTCACTTCATGTCTCACTATATATGTCGCATTGTTGCTTCGTGTTGCTAGTTGTGTCGTTATCTGCATCACAATTCTAGAATGTTGTTACTAACTCTGTTGCTGTCTACATAACTATTCTTGATTAGTGTCATTACTTGTGTCGCTGTCTACATCACTCATATTCGATCTGAAATTTTGGATTCGGCTACCGGATTATTCAAATATCCAAAAATCATGACATATATAAAAAATGTAACCAAACTCACAAATCTAAATATATTTATATCGAAAAGTGATCATGTATCATGATACATCTGAAAATAAATGAGATCACGAATGAAACAAAAACATACAATGGAAAGTTGCAAATAAATATACATAAAGTGTTGCAAATATGTATGAAAAAAACCATCCAAACGAGATCCTTGTTCTCCAATCTTTTCGAGTTGTCACCCATCTTTAGCTCTTCACAATTCCAAAATTCTGTGACAATTACCAAAAGATCACCACAATGATTTATGGTTATTAAAACGACACTTATTACGCTTTGCTGCAATAGAAAACTTGCGTAACTTCAAAATGAACCACTTTATGTCTTCGATTTTTCATGTAAAGGGGGTACTACTATCAAGTCTATTTTGTTTTGGTACCTTTATCCGTAAGATTTCTCCCATGGCTAACAAGACACTTGATTCCTAGACCATACAAACAAAAGTTTTTGATGTGTTATTTAAGCTAAATGGTACTTATTTTGTAGTTAAAAACCATCATTTGGAAGGTCCTTCAAAATTTCCTCAATGTCTATGTTCGACATGTCTTTAAGCACTTACACCAAACAAAATGGTCATTTCTAATTCCGAAATGACACATGAAATCAGTTAACACCTGATAAATACTAATACATCAAATTAAATATATGCATGACTAGACAAAAAAAATTTCAACAGTACCAAGAGTGCTTGGAAAATTGCCGATCAGAAACCGATATTTGGGAACTTCTAATTCAAGGAACAATAACAAGAATAAAAAAAACTATACAACACAAAGAAACTATACACATGTATATAAATACCTTGGCAGGAACCAAGGGTGCATTTAGTGCAGTAGCAACAAGTTCATCTTTTAGGACTCCAACAACAACTTCAAGGATTTCAATGGTCTGTCCATATTGCACATACTGAATTTCGATGAACACTTGATGAATTTCGAAGTCCTTTGTTACTCGAGATTGTAACCGTTTTTCACGATCTGTGTCAAAATCGAATGAATTTCACAAAATTTGACTGAATTGATCTAAAAACACACTACATAATTTGCCTTGAGTGTAGAAACAACTTTAACAAATGAACTTTTGCTAAAACACGATTAAAACCTCAAAAATAGATGAAAAACTCAAGAACACGAACATTTACAAATTCTGAAAAATCACAAATACTCGGCGTGTGTTGTGAATCAGGTTGTACAAGTGAACTCGTTATAAAAAACCGAATACTCGATGATAATTCCAAGATCTAAAACACTTTCAATCAAAATCCGATCAAGAAATTCATTTACAACTTTTTCGAAAAAAAAAAATTAAAGAAAATTTGAACCAAATCACTCAATTTAATCCATATGTGGTTCTGATAGTATCAGTTCCAATAAAATAGATCAAAACATAATTGCACAAAGATTTGGATCAAATAGTGACCGAATGATTCTATTGAGAGAGTGAATCGTTTAGTACATGAAATCTGAGATCACAATTCTTACAAGTGTTATAATTTTTCTTTGGAAAATTATATTTATGCCTAACAACTAAGATCTACTACATGACACATTTAGTCATGCACTTTCACAATATTGTTTTTCACATCTATAATTTTGTACCTAACAACAAGGGTTTCTATAAAAAGTGAGTTGTTTAGATGATAAAATTTTAGTTTTAAGAAAAATGAATATGTGATAGAAAAATAAGAAAAATAATGTAGGTGATAGAAAAGTAAAAAAAAAAAGAGTATAAAAATAAGGGTTAAAGTCATACAAATGTATGTTACTTTACTGAAATTATCGATATGACTAATTTACTTTTTCTTTTAACCGAATGGTACTTGTACTCAAAGGTGACCTGTCGATATGGTACGTATGACCGGTAAATATGCTGACATGACGGTTTTTGCTGATTCAAACGATGACATAACATACTTTTTATGACATGACAATTACATTAGTCATACATATGTATGTTAATTTACCAAAATTATCAATAACTTTTGTCACCAAATGTATCATATCAACAATAAAATTGAAGTACGAGTATCATCCGGGTAAAAAAAAAAACTACATTAGTCATATCGATAAATTCAGTAAAGTAGCATACATTTGTATGATTTTATCCCTAAAAATAAATATATGGAATGTGATTAAAAAGTAACAGAGAGTATAAAAACGATATTTTAAAAACTTCAATGAAAATTTAAGGAATTTTTATTAAGCATAAAAATTTTCATTTTTATGTAAAGTGCAATAGGAATTTTGAAAATTTTGATCAACTAAACACATTTAATGTTGTGCTTTTTGTTATGAATTATATATGATTGTTAAGAGTAAAATTTAAATAGTGTCATAAAATTAATCTAATTCGGCAAAAGTTAACGTGTGTGCTTTACTCGGAGATTCAACTGATTTATTGATTGCGAATATATATAAATATGTTCAACTAATGGACATAAACTTTATGGTTTAATTTAAATGTATCAATATGGTACAATGAATTTTTTTTTAAACTCATATATACATGTATTTTAGTTTTTCATTCCAATATGATATATTTCTACATAAAGAAGGAGCTTTAATTGTATCAGAAACCCGACTCTATGTAAAAATGTATCATATTTGAATAAATGGATAATTGCGCAAAAAAACCTCAAACGTGTCAGTTTTTTGTTATTAAAACCCCAAACCATTTTTCGGTGTATAGCAAACCCCGAACTAACTAAAAATCAGTAAATCAATGTTTTATCAATGGATAACCGATTGAAACAGGTAATTAACCATACGTGAACCGGTAAATAACCTACGTGAAATAAATTTTAATTGTTGAAACCGATTGTCAAGTATTACACGTCATTTAAACCCTCGTTGATGATGTAATCCCGCTTAAAAAATTACAAATTAAAAATTATCAACGAGGGTTTAAATGATGTATAATACTTGGCAACCGGTTTAAAGAATTAAAATTTATTCCATGTAGGTTATTTACCGGCCCACGTACGATTAATAACCGGTTTCAACTGGTTACCCATTGATAAAACCTTGATTTACTGAGTTTTAGTTAGTTCGGGGTTATCTATGCAACGAAAAATGGTTTAGGGTTTTAATCATAAAAAACTGACAAGTTGATGGTTTTTTGCACAATTATCCCTTGAATAAAAACCAAACTACATGTATCATATGAATAAAAAAATTTCATGTATCATATCGATACACTTAAAAAAGGAAAAATTATACAAAAAAACCAACGTACTTTTGATATTTTTCGATTAAGTCTCTGTACCAAATTTTTTTCATAAAAGTCCTTCAACTTGAATATTTTTACGCATTGTGTTGTTTTTTGAGACTTTTTAAGGATTTTTAATAAGTTTTTCTTAAGATATTGTTAAGTTAAATAACTTTTATTGAAACATTTTATATGCAGTGATTTTGACTTAAATATTTTTAAGTTGAAAAACTTTTATTGATACGTTTTTTGTGCAATGACTTATTTGAAAATTACTGAAAGTGTGTTGGTTTACATGATTTTCCTTTTAAAAATGTGTTGGTATTATGCGAACTTAACAATAATAGCTGACAAAAATTTGACACAAAATATGGTGCAACTCTTGTTTTTCTTGCTCCAAAAGTAAGGATTCAAACGTGTTGTGTTATGCTAAAGCACAAGATGGAAAAAGAATTTATTACTTTTTGTCACTATTATTAGAGGATGCGAGACAACAATCTTCTATCCTATTAACGTATCATTTTCATTTTGATCAAAATTGTTATTTAATGATGATGTGTGTTAGTCCAAAGGGTATTGTTGTGATGATTGGCCATGTATACCAATTAATATAGGACATATTTGGAATTAACATGTGATTTTGCCAAGTAAGAAATGAATGTTAACATACTTATCCACGAAATGAATGACGGGCAATTGGTTATAACAAAAGCCAGGTGTCTTACTCTCATTGGGGATGGCTGTCGATGGCAGAATAGAAGGGTATAAATGAATATTCTCTTCTCCTCTACAAGGCATGTACTCACAAAAACCCTAATCGTTTTCTCCCAATTTACACAAAAACCATAATTTCCAATCTCTGACTTAGGCATCAGAGTGGCATCGCATGTCACCATTCCTTCATCCTTCACCTAGGTTTTGCCCTGTTTTGCAGAGATCTGACTGTCTCCTCGACTCTCAGACTTGGGGAATGAACTATTGGCGCCATCCTTGGGACCGATTGTCTCTTTCACTTTAAACTTTGTTTTATTTCTAATCTGAAGTGGAGTGAACATGTCAAATCCGGAAACTCATATTGTCTCTTTCACTCTTAACTTAAGATATTGTTAAGTTAAAGAATTTTTTTGGAAACATTTTATACGCAGTGATTTTACTTAAATATTTTTAACTTGAAAAAATGTTATGGAAACATTTTTGAAGTGATGACTTATTTGAAAAATACGGAAAGTATGTTGGTTTTCACATGATTTTCCTTTTAAAAAATACGTTGGTATTGTGTGACTTTAACAATAATAGTTGACATAAATTTGACACAAAATATGGCGCAACTCTTATTTTTCTAGCTCCAAAAGTAAGGATTCAAATGTATTGTGTTATGCTAAAGCACAAGATGTAAAAAGTATTTATTACTTTTTGTCACTATTATTAGAGGATGCGAGACAACAATCTTCTATTCTATTAACGTATCATTTTCATTTTGATCAATATTATTATTTAATGATGATGTGTGTTAGTCTAAAGGGTATTGACGTGATGATTGGCCAGGTGTACCAATTAATATAGGACATATATGGAATTAACATGTGATTTTGTCAGGTCAGAAAGCAACGTCAACATACTTATGCACGAAATGAATGACGAAAAATTGGTTTATAACAAAAGCTAGGTGTCTTACTCTCATTGGGGATGGCTGTCGATGGCAGAATAGAAGGGTATAAATGAACATTCTCTTCTTCTCTACAAGGTATGCGCTCACAAAAACCCTACTCATTTTCTCCCACTTTACACAAAAACCATTATTACAAATCTCTGACTTAGGCATCAGAGTGGCGTCATGGGTCACCCCTACTTCGTCCTTCACCTAGTTTTTGCCTGGTTTTGCAGAAATCTGACTGTCTCCTCGGCTCTCAGACTTGGGGAACAAACAATTTGCGGCATCTGTGGGACCGATTTTCTCTTTCACCCTAAACTTTGTTCTATTCCTAATCTGAAGTGTAGTGAACTTGTCATATTCGGAAATTCTCATACCAGTCTCCACGAGTGTTATGGTAGAAGAAGTGAATCGATCTAATGACCCACTCGTGGACATGGATTTCGTTCATCGAAACTTCGAAACACTCAAATCACTAACGGCTGAGCGGATTAAGCGCTTAAGGTTGGATGGGTGTCTACTCGGCTATTCTTAGGGCATGTTTGGTACAGAGAATTGGGGCCAGAGAAATGGAAATAATAGAATTTCCCTTGTTTGTATCAGCTAGAGAATTGTAAAATGAGAAATAAAACAAATCCTATTCTCTACTTTGATTTCCCTCCCAGATGGTAAGAAATGGGGAGAAATGGAATTTACATTTCTCAATCAAAAAAAGCGGAGAGTTGAATTCTCAGCTCACACCCCCCCAAACCCTGGATCCACGCCTCATTTGCAAAAAGACTTCTCTCAATCTGAAAACCCTAGCCGCCCCAAACTCTCCTGGTCGACCTCTCCTTCTCTCTAACAACAGCGGTCGGCCACCCCCGCGTCGGCTACCCCCTGCGCCGGCCACCCCCTTGAGACGCCTCCAATCTGCGCTGCCTTCCCTATTGCCTCGCCTCTCATTTGCGCCGCCCTCCCTCTTGCGTCGTCTCCCATCCGCCGCCGACAGGTTATATCGATTTCCTCCATCCTAAACTCGGTTTTGGTAACTTCAGATTATTGTAGTATTCTTGTAGTATTGTTGTGTTGTTTGTGTTGTGATTCATTGTGTGACTCTCTTGAAGGGTTACATCATTCTTGTTTTGATGATTATTTTGGTAAATGGCTGCTGTGTTTTTTTGTGAATCTTACATGATTATGACAACCCGTGCAAGCATTGTGAATCTTACGTAAATGGCTGCTGTGTTTTTTGAAGGGTTACATCCTCAAATTGCCTTCCGATAAAGGCATCACACTTTGAACCTGCTGGGCATTCCTTCACGACTTTGCACTAAAGCTCCGTGGTTATTGACTGTTGTTATTGACTTATTTATTAGGAGGAAAACAGAGCCAATGATGATGAGCAACTTAAAAACCATTCAAGACTGTGCTCATTCAAGTCACATGTACATTCGCTTCACTTTTTCTCTTCCTAATTAATGGCATTGAAGTATTACACCAAATTTATCTTTGTTGAATATGTGAACAGGGATTAACAGTTGCTAATATTTATGCTACAACATTCCCACAAACTCTTGATTGGCTGCACAATCATCTTATTCAGGTACAATGGTATTTCATCTAGGTTTGGGCCATCTTCCTGTATTTTTGTTGCCTATGCCAACCAGTTTGGGATTACGGTTTCTGTTGAGTTGATTCATTCCTATAAAATGTTGTTGTAGCTTTTAGTGTTGGATATGCTGATCTGTAAAAGTGCATATGGTGTAACAAAAAAGAGCCTATTTTGTTCTCATTTGAAAGACACAGTCAATTGAAGTCAAAATTGGGCTTCTATCATTTCCCATCAATCTGATGGGAGGATTTTATTTTTCCTCTTTAATTGCTCATTGAATTTGTGGTTTTGTCCAGTGTATTGAGCAAGTTAAGGAAGCAGTAGTAATTCGGAGAGATTTTGGGCAAACAGCTAGACAAAGAAACCTTGAAGGCTCGTTAAATTTATAACAATGTTAGTGAAGAGACGAGAGCTTTACCGGGAATTAGTATGAGCACACGGTCTAAAGCAGCTCGTTTGATCCGTAAATATGTGGTTTTGGGACAATCATTTCTTGGGTTGACACAGGAAGAGAAGATTGGTGATTGACGCATTTGATTTTTTAAAAATGTGTTTCTAGAATTATGGTTCCGTGAGATACTAGTTTACTATTTATGTTTCTTTGTTAAACAAATTGAATGACTTTGTTTTGGTTTGAATGAATTGGTAATCTTTTGTATTGGTTTGAATTAAATTATAGTACTTTATTTAATTTTTTTTTGGGTAAATTATGTTGGTACTTTTTTTTTTTATCAATAAAATGTAAATTATTACAAAATATTATTTTGGGTTTGAATTAAAATGTGTTACAAAATAATTATGATTGCAAATAATAAAATGTTTGATTATAGAACTCTCTGTTGAATTCTCTGTTGTACCAAACAAAAGAAATGATTCTCTGTTACAATTCTCTACTGAATTCTCTGTTCTACCAAACAGGTGAATCAATTCTCTTTCTCCAGACCAATTCCTTTTCTCAGCAATTCCATTCTCTATTGTCATTTCTCTGTATTTCCATTCTCTGTACCAAACGCACCCTTAGATTATGAGGAAGAGAATTCTCTTATGGAGGAAATCTATAGGTAAAGAACTAGAGTGGGTCCCGTCGCAAGGGTTACCCCATCGTCATCAGGTAATCCAAATTCCCATATCTCGTTCCAGTTAGAAGATACGAGTATACCAAAGTCAAGAATTGCAACTCCTATTTTCTCGTTGGTCTAATCTGTCGACAAGGAACAAGGTTACCCTTCTCCACCCTTCCCATGATCGACAACCAGTCGAATGCCTCTCACCCTGTTGTTCCTTTTTCTTCGGCTCCCATCGCCATGACAATGGGGATCCTGTTTCCTAGCAGTGTGCAGACAAACCCCATGTACCCCATGAGTGGTGTGACAATACTGCCAGATCGGGACTTCACGTTAGCTGGTGACCTCTCCCCTTATGATCAATGGATCGAAACCTACCCCTTGCCAACTAGTCTGAGGATCCCTTTTAATGTGGGATTATACGACAGAACCAGTGACCCTGACGATCATCTGCAGTTGTTTACCGGAGCGATGAAAATTAATAAATGGGTTCCTCCAGTATCTTGCCACATGTTTCCTGTGACTTTGAAAGGAACTGACCGCTTGTGGTTCGAATCTCTTTCTCCTGGGCGTATTAATAGTTTTGACGAGCTACGTGTCAAGTTAAGATCCAATTTAATGCAACAACACAGGTATACAAGAACTCATCTGGAACTGCACAGCATAAAGCAGGGGGATCAGGAATTTTTAAGAGATTTTGTGGGACGCTTTAACCTAGAGAGCCAACAGATCAGGGGTCTGAATGATGATGCAAAAATTTTGGCATTCATCCATGGGGTTAGGGGAAGGCCGTTGGTTGAACTCCTATCCCAAGATCTCTTCAAGAACCTATCAGCATCTACTGGAAAAGGCCTACAACTATATATGTTACAAAGAAATTGTGGCACAAATTCAAACACGCGTCAAACGGGATCGGGAGAAAGGCACTCGACCCCTATGCGATAGATTGGCTAGACGGTCGGAATCTAGAGTCCATACCCTATGGAATACGACAGGGTCCATACCATCAGGAGGGAGAGTCAGCTCACAGGCATACGTCTACCCACCAAGCCCCTTGCAAGTCTTAGCACCAGAGGGATTGTGTCCCTCCTCCCAGAATTCTGGCTCTCTCGAAATTTCTCAAGGAAATCTTGTTCACAGAATATGTTTGTGCAACCTCTACACCACCACCCCGCATGACGAGCGACCCAGAAAAGAAAAATCAGAAAGTCTATTGTGATTTCTATGAAGAGCGAGGCCATGACACTAATGACTGCATGGAGCTGAAAAGACGAGTGGAGAAAGTAATCAAGGAGAGTAAGTTGGCCCATATGTTGAAAGACAATAAAGGTTCCAGGGAGGCCAAGGAGGGGTCTAAATGATTTAATTGGCAGACAAAGGGCGTTCCTTTTGGAACAAAGACATCAAAAGGAGAAATCCTGATAGTTCGATGATATGCATGGAAGCAAGATACAGATGTGTAAGACCTATCCTCTAGAGGAGTCTAAACTGAAAGGAACTAATAAGCAATACAACAACAATCATAAACTAAGATAAATTAATTACTGAATAAGAGTAATTACAGTCAATTTTCTGAATAAATTTACAAAGGTACAAATAACTAAACTAGATTCTTCTTCAATTACTCAATATTCACAAATTAGCTTCCCAATGCATCCGACTTCTATAATACGCAGCGGAAATTGTATTAGTCTAAAATCATCATGCTTCAATTATAACGAACTGTAGTTGTAACTTCCACTTTAAAACCTGTTCCTGAAACATTTGAAGCAACATCTAATTAAGCTTTACGCTTAGTGAGAAAATAAATTTGTCTCATCGCAAACACACATGATCAAAATAACATTGTAATTAAGTTGTCTTCAATTCTGTAGTTTATCAGCTTTAATTGCCCATTATAATCCACATATATACTTTAGTAACTTGAAGTTACTACTACATAACTTTTGACTTTCTGAATGCTATGACTGGTGATTTAGACATCAACATGATTATGTAAATTCATTACAACATCGCTACTAGACATTATGGACTAGTAGGAGAATCACATCATTTTCACTTGGCATTATTGAACTCTATATGGGATTAAGCATCACTAAAGCTTATCTAAGCAAGTAGGAGATATACACAAGCACAACTTTTTGACTCATAGCATCGCTACATACTCCGCCCAAAGTATGTAGGAGATTAACACGGGGCGTAAGCATCACTACTAATTAAATTAGTAGGAGATATTCATTCTCAAGCATCGCTACTAAACCAGTTGATCTAGTAGGAGATAATACCAGACCAAGCATCACTACTAACCAGTTGGTCTAGTAGGAGATAACATCATACTGAACATCACTACTAACTTTATATGAGTTAGTAGGAGATATACCTTCATTTCACATGGCAATAACTATGGTAATGGTTTACCATTTAGCATCATCTTTCACTTTATTGTGCTATTTTCACTGTGTCAACTCACATGATCAGAATCTAATCATGTTTAATTACAAAGCAGTAATATCATGACATTATATATATTCAACTAGTCATAATATCTCATAATATGAAAGTAATGCAATAAATCTATAAACTCACAGTTACTGGTTTAGATTGAGTTTTGACTTTGGCAAGTTGATTACTCCACCACCTGAGTTATCTCAGGATTTAGCTTTACAGACTTTAGCTTGGTTTTACCAGCCTTGGCTTGACTTTACTGGCTTTGACTGGCTATTCTGACTTTGGCTTGCCTAAATTGGCTTGGCTCGACTTTAATAGCTTTATCTTGACTTTTCTGGATTGGCTTTATAGTCTTTGGCTTTATAACATAGTTCAGATTTAGCTGAACCTGTTCAGTGATTGAAAATCAATTTACATACGCTTTCTTTGCTTTACACCACATAATTGTATATTTCAGTTGAATTCTTGGACTTTTTGTAGCTTATGTATAAACTTATTCATTTATTGACTTATCATGTAATTTGAGACTTTGTTGAATTCATAATTAGGCTTATGTCTTAGCCTTGACATGATTTAATGACTTTAAGATCTTATATGCATTTCATTGACATGTGTGACCTATTAGGTCATTCTTTCACATTACTTGCATTTTGAACCTATTCACGTGCATGTAATTGACATGTTATGCATGATCATGCACTTATGACTTATAACATGTTTATAAGTGTCATTATTTCATAACACATACACTTGATAGTCCACAACAGTTGAATTTTTTGGGACTGATGGGAGAGAAAGCGGGAGAGAAAGAGGGAGAGAAAGCATCAAGGAAAAGTTCAGATTGGAGGCATCTAAGATCGATTAGTTCCACGTTTTATGTATCAAACTTGCCAAAGGATATTGATGGTAAGGGGTTATGGGAAGCATTGAAGATGGTGGGATGCTTAGTGGATGCATATGTGGCTAAAAAGAAAGATAGAAATGGAGGTACATTTGGATTTATTCGCATGATAAAGGTGGAGGATGCAAATAAAATGGTGGAAAATATATGCAAAACTGAGATATATGGGAGATTTATAAAAGCTAATGTGGCGAGATTTGATAGGCGCAGTGTACCTAATGGAGAAAGAAGTCTGGAAAAGAAAAAGGTTCTTTTGCATGAATCTCAGAATGCTGATATGGAGATAAACAAAAACCTTCGTAGAGGCACTAAAAAACAAAAATTCGTCTAATGGAATCAACAAAGATTTTTTCGAATCAGAAAATAAAGGAAAACGTACTGGAATTCATATTCAGATTCCATCTGGCATGGAAGCAACAAGCTTTAAATATGCATCAAAAGTACTCATGGGAGAAGCAAAAAGTTTGCAAGTACTGGACAATCTTGAGAATCTGATAAAAGCGGATAGTGTTGAAGATTGCAAGGTGAAGTATACGGGTGGTTTATCATTCTTATTGATCTTCAAAGCGGCATTCATGGCGTCTAAATTCCTATCCGATCATAGGAATTCTTGGAAGCTTTGGTTTAATTGGATTCGTAGATACCATAAATTCCCAAAGAGAAATAAAAAGGCAGTATGGGTAAATTTGTGGGGTTTATCGCCTCATCTTTGGACTGAGCAAGTCTTAAGGAAAATTTTTGGTAATTTTGGTCGTATTTTATACCCGTTAGACTATGACGTTGAGAGTAAAGATTTATCTTCCGTAAGCGCATGTCTTCTTATGGATTATAGAGTAAAATTGGATTCGAAGATTACGGTAATATGGAGAAATAAGAGTTACCCATTATGGATACGTGAAGATGAGGAACTCTGGCAACCAAGCTTATCCACCTCCGATTGCAATGAGTCTGAGTCGGAAAAGGAGTTCGATTGTGCTGTAAATGAAGAATGTTGGGAGGATGATTCGATCAGTGATTTTCAGTCCAAGGACTTCTCTGTGGGAAAAAATATTATTTCTCCATAAAAATGATCAGAGAAAACGAAAAATCTCCGGTGAAGAGTAGATTGGAAGAAGAAAAGTCGTTTGAGGTTTCAAGAGTGGAGGACACGGAAATCAAAGATGGAGAATTTATTAAGTCAACTCAGAAAAAGAAGGAAGATTTCAAGGCACTGGAAATTAATTCGGGTGATGAAAGCTTTCCTGAGGATTTGTTTGGGCTGAATAAGCTGTTGGGCCTTAACAAAAAGGAAAAGAATAAAAGTGGGCTGGAATTATAGGTTGCTCTTAATGGGTTGGATGTATCTTTACCAACAGATGGAGTGGACGAATTTAATAATATCATTGAACCCTCAACTGGTGCACACTCTCTTGACCTAAATAATCCCCCAATTTTTTCTGCTATGGAGAGGGAATTGATGCCAGAGGAGAATCAAGTCAAGGGTAATAGACAGAGCTTAAAGTCAGCATCTCGTATGAAATTCAAGATCTACATGGATAGACGGAGTAAAAAAAGAAGAAATGCTATCATGAAAAAGAGATCAAGGTCAAATATAATTGTTGGAACGGAGTCATCTAATCGTGAAACTGAGAACTCTCAGTCATTATTGAGGGAAATTTTAATGGAGGTACAAAAGACAATTTTCAAGTAGGGAATCAAATTGGATTTCAGATGGATGGTTATGAATCTGAGATGCATAAAATAATTGAGGGAAATTTAGGGGGTGATGAGACTATCAAAGAATTTTATGTCTCTCAACATTAGAGGAGCGGGGAACAGAGAGAAAGCGGAGTGGGTTAGTAAACTTCAAACTGAGCAAAAGATAGGTTTCATTGCAATACAGGAAACTCAAATTTGTCATCCGAAGAAAATTAAGGTGAACAATTTCTGGAAAAGCTCTGAATTGGAATTCGAAATAGTATCAGCCCAAGGACGTTCTGGTGGCCTGATGAGCATATGGGATTCAGCTATTTTCAGTCAAAATTCTTCCATCAAAGGTACAAATTTTCTAATTATTATTGGAAATATTAAGGGGTTTGATGAAGAAATATTTATTGCCAATTATTATGCTCCTCGTTTAGCTAATGAAAGATTCTCTTTACGGCTTGAATTTTTGGAAATCATGGCAACTCATGAGGGAAAATGGATTTTAATGGGAGACTTTAACGAGCTAAGAAGCATGGAAGAAAGAATTGGATCCACTTTCTCAAAGGGTGCTGCAAAAAAGTTTAATGATTTCATCGCAGAGGCAGGTTTAAAGGAAATGAATTTGGGGGGGGGGGGGGGGGGGGAGAAAATTTACCTGGATGAGTGAAGATGGTGCTTCGTTTAGTAAGTTGTACATAATCTTTGTGAATTCAGATTTCTTGGATAAATGGCCTTGGGCATCTGCGTTGGTATTACCTAGGGAGAAATCGGACCATTGTCCAATTGTAGTTTAATGTATTGGGAAGGACAGCGGACCTATTCCGTTCAAATTCTATAATTCATGGTCATATCATTGTGATTTCCAGTCGGTGCTGGAAAGGGCATGGATTGCTTGCAAATTTAATGATAGGGCAGATAAAATACTGGCTAAGAACGTTAAGCAGGAGTTGAAAAAGTGGAAAAAGAATGTGCTTGATAATGAAAGGTGTGAAGTGGAAGTTCTCAAAAGAAAAGTAGACAAATTAGAAGTAGAGGCGGAAAACAGAACTTTATCTGCAATTGAACTAGAGAGCAGGAAAGAGTGGAAAATAAAAATCCAAGAGCAAGAGATGGTCAGATCTTTGAATCTGAAACAAAAAGCCAGAGTAAGGTGGTTGATTGACGGAGATGAGAATTCTAGCTACTTCCATGGAAAGTAAAATCTTCTCAGAACAGAAATAGAATGAATGGGTTACTGATTGATGGAAACTGGGAATCAGAACCATATAAATTGAAGGGAGAGGCTAAAAAAATATTCTCTACAAAATTCAAGGAAACCATGAGAGAAAGGCCGAAGTTGATAAGCTCAAGTTTTATGAAGCTCAATTCATCAGATAGAGACTTGTTGACCAGAACATTTTCAAACGAGGAAATTAAGAAAGCAGTGTGGTCTTGTGGCAGTGAAAAAGCGCCAGGTCCAGATGGGTTTACATTCAATTTCTTTAAATCTTGCTGGGAGACTGTAAAGAATGAGGTATTTAATTTGGTATGGGAATTTGAAAGGAAAGGCTCTTTCTCGGTGGGCTGTAATTCGTCGTTCATATCCTTATTTCCTAAATCATCAGATCCGTTGTTGTTGAAAGATTTTAGGCCCATTAGTCTTATTGGGAGTATTTACAAAATCATAGCAAACTCCTGGCTGAAAGACTGAAAAAGGTTATTGATAAGGTGGTGAGTCGAGAACAATCCGCTTACATTGAAGGTAGACAAATTTTGGATGGTCTGTTGATTATTGGAGAAATTTGCAAATGGGTCAAGAGAGCCAAAAGGAAAATGCTATTATTTAAAGTAGACTTCGAAAAAGCTTTTGACTCGGTGAGTTAGAGCTACCTTGATTCTATTTTAGATCAAATGAACTTTGGTGGTCTATGGAGAAAGTGGATTATGGGTTGTCTGTCGTCAACCAAATCTTATGTTCTAATTAACGGATCTCCAACAGAGGAATTCTCAATTTCAAAAGGGTTACGACAAGGTGATCCACTTTCACCCTTCCTATTTATAATAGCAATGGAAGGCCTTCACGTGGCTATGAAGGAGGCTGTTCAAAAAGAAATTTTCAGAGGAGTAAAATTACCAAATAGCGGCCCAATTGTTTCACATCTGTTGTTCGCAGATGATGTCCTGTTTTTGGGAGAATGGAGTTTTGAAAATGTGGTAAATGTTAAAAGGATCTTAAATTGTTTATACTTAGCCTCTGAATTGAAAATAAATTATGAAAAGTGTAAAACCTTTGGAGTTGGGGTGGAGATGGGAGAGGTGAGCGGTATGGCTTGGATGTTGAAATGTGGAATGGGATCTCTCCCATTTAGCAATTTGGGTTTACTCATTGGAGCAAATATGTCGAACGCAATAAATTGGAAATCGATAGTTGATAAAGTGGAAAGGAAACTGTCAAGCTGGAAGGCAAAATGTTTATCATTTGGGGGTCGAGTTACACTTTGCAAAGCGGTGTTAAATAGTTTGCCACTTTATTTCATGTCCTTGTACAAAGCACCGCAAAAAATAATTGATGCTTTAGACAAAATAAGAAGAAAATTCCTGTGGGGTGTTTCGGCTTCAGGAAATTCTAAAGTCAGATGGGTAGATTGGAACAAAGTGATGGCTCCAAAAAATCTAGGTGGGTTGGGTATTGAATCTTTAAAGGCGGCTAACTCAGCACTATTAATTAAATGGTGGTGGCGTTTCAGGATGGAAGATGAGGCTTTATGGGTGAAAGTGATTAAATCTATCCACAATACGGATGGCAGGAACACTGTGTCTATGGCAAAGAAATCAAACGGGGATCCTTGGCTAAACATCATCAGGGCTGGTATGTCTCTTGCAGATTTAAATATTGTTATTGATGATCTTTTCTCTTCTCTAGTTAGGAATGGCTGCACTATCAGATTTTGGATAGAAAGATGGTGTGGAACTAGCTCTCTTGCCTGTGAATTTCCAGCTTTATTTGACATTGATTCTGAGAAGCAATGTTCGGTGAGTAGGATACTGAAGTTTAGCAATGATCATTCTGTCATTTAATTGGGACTGGTCCAACAGCTATGAAGCGAGAAGATTACGGAATGAAATTTTGAGGCTGGAATTTCGATTGAAAGATGTGGTTCTGAAGGCTGGGAAGGATTATTGGAAGTGGAATGGAGATTGTTCGGGAGTCTATTCGGTAAGTTCTCTTAGAGTAATGATAAAAGGTTTATCTTCACCTTTTATCAATAAATGTTTTTGGAATAGATGGCTTTCGGTTAAAGTTAATTGCTTCCTTTGGAAAGTTATGTTAGAAAGGATTCCTACTAGGAAAAATTTGGCCTCGAGAAACATCATTTCAGGTTCTTTGAGATGTCCGTTATGTTTGGGGGAGGATGAATCTGAAGAACATTTATTCTATTCATGCTCGTTTAGTATAGAATTATGGAAATGGGTGATTTCTTAGTGTGAAATAAGTATTGACCAGCAACATCAACCGTTAAAACAGTTAATTGAATTGATTTTAAAGTCGGGAAATTCGAAGAAAAGGCGTCTTTTTTTGGAAACAATCATTGGTGGTGTAATTTGGTCGGTGTGGATAGCAAGGAATGAGGTGGTATTCAAGAATGGGAAAGCTTCGGCTTCATGATAAAGGATGATTCTCTTAGTAATGTTTTTGCATGGTTAAAGTTTAGGTCGAATTGTAAGGATTTATTATGGTCTCTATGGGTTGTATGCCCTTCGTCATTTCTTTGATCATACTTGTAATCTTGCTAGCCTCTTGCTAGCTGTTGTCTTTGTTTGATTTGAATCATTAATATATCGGGGGTGCTTGGCGGGGGTGATGGCATTGCCAAAGCTCCCGGTTAGCTCTACCTTTTTGTTGTTCAAAAAAACATACACTTGATTATTCATACTATCAATCTTGCACATATTCATGGCATCAATATGCATAACTTATTATTAAATCCTCACTTTACGCTTTCCTTTAATTCTAATGGAAATGATCAACATGCTTATTGAAATGCTCATATCCTCACACATGCATGCTTCATAACCATTTTAATTTTTTTTTTTAACGGCAAACTATCCTACTTCTAGTCCTAAACTACTCATTTACCACCAAACTTACTTACACCACCTAAATTTCAACTTGCCTCCAACGGGGATCGAACCCGTGACCTCTCGCTTAACTCCACCCTCTTACCGCCAGGCCAAAGGCCCTTTGGTATAACCATTTTAATGATATGGCTTTATATCATACTTCTTTAGTATTATGTGATTACACCCTTGAATGCACACACACCTTGTCTATGTCCATAATTATTTGGAAAACTGTATAAACTTGGCTACACACTTTCTGTTTTAAAACTTATAAAACACCCACTCCAAAAGCAACATGATTACTAAAAAAATAAGGTGTTAAGGGGGCTACTGTCCACAATCAAGATCACACACATACATGTAATTGAATTATTTACATATGAATGTGTGTGTGTATATATATATATATATATATATATATATATATATATATATATACATACATGTATATATATATATATACACATATATGGTTGTCATATTGACACACAACTGCATATTTTTAGAACATATATAGTTGTATTGGCATTGTCCACTAGTCACAAAACACGCACACACACTGTTGCACACACACACACGTTGGGGCCGTTGTAGTCACAACACAAAAAAATCCCTACAAAGCACACACATAACAGATTTATACACACTTATAGGATACATATAAGTTTAGACTTATTTTTGTTGCTACTGTGATTTTAATCAATTAAAGGGGATGCTTCAATTCTTTTTATTTTAAATATAATATGGCTGCTGATCATTGTCACATATACGTATTATTCTGTTTCTGCACACCCATCGCACAACACACACATGTACTTATATATATATCTGCTGGCATGATCTTCTTTTTGTTCTGTTTTCTAATTAAGGAATGTTGGGCTGCTGTTGTTGCTGCTTTTAAACCACAAAATACACATAAACTTAGCTATATTATATGCATACATGTTAAGTTCTATTGTATGCGAGTTGAGGGACTTTATTTGTGATTTGAGGGACTTTAATAGTCCAGTAACTCAACATATTGCTGAGTTACGGACAGCCTTTGATTATTGTGTTTTAATGCCACAATCACACACAAATATACTCTGTTCTTCCTTATTATATTGCAGCGAAATAAAATGAATTAAATTCAAATTGAATCTTATGTTAAGGGGCTGCTATATTTGTAAGTTAAGACACTAATATGGGTGAGTTATGGTACATTTAACACTTTCGAGATTTATATGAATTAGAAAAAGGAACTGATGCTGCTGTTCTTCATTCTGTTTTCCAGCAACAAACATCACCACTACGAGACTCACAAATCATGGAGTCTATCATGCACTCACACATTTAGTTTTTATTCAAATACATGTTAAGCGCGTTGCTGTTTAATTCCACAACTAGACCGAGACTTAATCTCATTCCTGCCTTTCGGACTACTTACATCGACACACATATACATAGCTTTATTTTCTGTTTTTGTCAGCAAAGTGCTGCTGATTTGTTCTATTTTCCAGCAACACACACACACAATATGTTGTTGCTGTTATTTTGTTATTAACATCCATGCATGACAGCAACTGGAAAACAGAAAGAAGACTCAGAAGTCCAGTCCGAGACTCATCTCCAGGACTGAGTTACGGTCTGAACATGTACACCCACATTCGCTATCTATTTTAACTGTTATATGCAGCAACAATTTAAAGGATTGTGGGCGAATTCACATAATAAATGATCAACATGCAACACATTAATGGATTAAAGCCAAGGCCTTCTTGGCTTAAGTCTCGGCCTCACTAAAACAGAGAACAGAGACAATTTAAGTTTCTCACTTTTGAATTAAATCATCAAAGTAATCCCTGAAAATGCTACAATCATCAATTAATCACTAACTAAGAACATGCATGTAATTAAATTCAAGTTTTAAACAAGCTTTGATGATCAATTTTGAGGATTGAAGAACATTATTGAACTTCGATATTTTCTAGAAGCCGTAGGTTTAAATGAACACCAAAACACATTTTGATAATGAAATTATCTTTATTTCTTGTTGTTTGTTGCTAGATTGGATGATTTCAACTTGAATTCTTGAACATTGCAAGATGGATTTGTGAGAATTCTAGTGAAAGGAACCGTATGCTTAGAGAGAGAAGCTCTCAGTTTGTCTTTTATTTAGAAAGTGATCAGATACATATTTTCTATGGATTTTTAAATCAATTTTGGAAATTTGACAACGTACACCCCTTAACTTAATTTCCTTTTAATTCATCTTAAACAACTTTGCTCACTATATATACAACTTCATAATAGCTTTTATTAACTTTAGTTTCTTAAATAAAGTTACATTGTTAATCCTGCAACTAAAATTACATTTAGCGCACTAATTATAGCTAATTAAATTTCAAGTCGTTATAAGATGATATTGGAAGATCGGAACGTACGAAATATCCACGAATTGAAGAGCAGGAGCATTCTGAAGTTATCCCTTTCCCTGTGGCAGACGGAGGTTGGTCTAGCCCAGTTACAGAAACGACTTTTGTTGAGGAGATTTGCATTCACCATGTGTACTTGGACATGGGAAGCTCTTATGATGTTTTGTATGAGCATTGTTTCCTATAGCTGCCTGAAGTGCAGAAATCCCAACTGATGCCATTAGCAACCCCCCTGGTTGGATTCTCAGGGGAAACCTCATGGTCGCTTGGTCAAATCTGACTATATACGAGGCTAGGAGAAGGAGGGGCGTCACGATCGGAGTGCTTGACTTTCATAGTCATTAGGTCCATATCCCCCTATAATATGATCTTGGGTCGAATTACTTTGCGGGCTATGTAGGAAATCGTGTCTACAAATCATGGTATGGTCAAATTCCCCTCTTGGGGAGGAATCATAACAATAAGATCTATAAAGAAAAAAGAGTTGGTTGTTGAACATGTGGTCACATTGACAGAGGTGGAAAAGGCGAAAGATTTGCCTCTGGAGGTGATTTTCAATAATAAATATCCTGAACAAAAGATCAGGGTCGGTACGACACTAACAACAGAATTTAGAGAGAAATTGATTAGGATCTTGAGGCAACATCAAGATGCCTTTGCATGGAAACCGGCGGATATGACAGGCGTTCCAAGGGCCTTGAATATGGACGGCAAAGATTTTCATACTTCACATCGTTTAAATGTTAGCAAACCTAGTATGCCAAAAGAAATGGTCGTTGGCTCCAGAGCAAAGCTCCGCTGTGATAAAAGAGGTGTCTAAGTTGGTGGAGGTAGGGATCATGAGGGAGGCATAATACCAGACATGGGTGGCAAACCCCGTGATGGTAAAGAAGAGCAACGGGTCCTGAAGGATGTGTGTAGATTACAAAGATCTCAACAAACCCTGACCTAAAGACTGTAACCCACTACTCGAAATTGATAAGAAAATTGAGTTTGTAGCAGGATTCACCTGGAAATGTTTTCTGGACACCTATAAAGGATATCACCAGATACAGATGCATGAAGAATACGAAGATAGAATCTCATTTCACACAGATCAGAGGATTTTGTGTTACGTAAAAATGCTTTCCGGATTAAAGAATGTTGGAGCAACATACTAGAGGTTGGTGGATTGGGCCTTTAAGGGTCAAATTGGAAGGAATCTGGAAGCTTGCGTTGATGACATGGTCATTAGGAGCCAGGCAGAAGATTGCTTGTTGGCCGATGCAGAGGAGACGTTGAAAATTTTGAAGCAAATTGGCATGAATCTTAATCCACAAAAGTGTTCCTTTGGTGTAACTGAGGGCCGATTCTTGGGCACTAGTACAAAATATGTCTTCCGTCACGTTAAAAAACCGTGGCCATAGACCTTTGGCCACAGTTTTATTTTTCATTCAAATCGTGACCAAAGGTCGCATCACTTTTGGTACCTTATGGCTACATTTAATATTCGTGACTAAATCACATGTAAAACCGTGGCCATAGCATAAAACCATGGCTATATGGTAACAATTTCTATATAGTTGTGGTCTATATTTTTTAGTAACCGTGACCATAAAATACTTTTAGTCACAATTTATTTTAACACCATGACAGTTGGATATATTCAGACACACATAAACAATTAATCAGTGGCATTAACATTCTTACAGACACGTATAAACAAATAAACCGTGGCCACATGGTATATCTAAAGACGCACAAATATTTAATCGTGACCATTGGATAAATTTATACACACATAATCAGTTAAACTGTAACTATTTGAGACAATTAAACACACCACATGAATGAAACCGTGACAATTGGTAATATTTTAACGCACATAAACTATTAATGGTGTGACCATTGGTACATTTAGACATGCATAAACAATTCAACCGTGACCGTAGGGTACACCTAGACACACATAATTTATTAAAATGTGACGATTGGTTGCAATTGGACATACATAAAGTATTAAACCGTGACAATTGATACATTTTGACACACAAAAATAATTACACCGTGACCATACCATTATGTTAGTCACATAATAATACGTTTATTCATGACAATTGCTTACTTTTAGACACATATAATAAACAATACCGTGACCATAAAGTATTTATAGTTACTTATTTATTCCTAATCGTGGCAATTGGTAACTTTTAGACACATGCAACAATATGACCATTAAATACTTTTTTAACGGCAAACTATCCTACTCCTACTCCTAAACTACTCATTTACCACACGACTTACTTTCACCACCTAAATATCAACTTGTCTCTGACGAGAGTCGAACCCGTGACCTCTCACTTGTATCTACAGCCTTTTACCGCCAGGCCAAAGGCCCTTTGGTGACCATCAAATAGTTGTTGTCACATTATATTTCTTTTAAAATCACTATTGTTCCTTTTAGACACGTGTACAAAATTAAACCGTGACAATAAGTTACTTACAGCCACATGTGTTTTTTTATTGTTATTGTTGTTTATTTTTAGACACACATAACATATATAATAGTGACCGTAAAATATTTGTAGTATCATGTTGTTTCGTAAACGATGATCGTTGATTCCATTTAGTCATACAAAATAAAATAAAGTGTGACCATAAAATACATATACTCACATTCTTTTCCTTTCATTATTACAATTATTTACTTTTAGCCACATATATTAAAATAAGACGTAACCATAAACTACTTGTAGTCATGGTTTGTTTTCTTTGATCGTGATTAATATTTAGTTTTTGGCACATATAAGACATTTAATCATGACCATAATATATTTATACTGACACGTTGTTTTTTAAACTGTGACAATTGATAACTGTAACCATACAAAACAAAACTAAATTATGACCATAAAAAACTTATAGCTACACTTTGCCTCTTTTATTATGACAATTAATTACTTTTAGTCACATAAAATAAAATAAGACATGACCATAAACTTCTTGTAGTCATGCTTGTTTTCTTTAATCATATTTAATGTTTACTTTCTGTCACATATAAGACATTTAACCATGACCACAAAAATACTAATAGTGATAAGTTTTTTCTTAAACTGTGACAATTAATAACCTTTAACCACACAAAACTAACTAAATCGTGACCATAAAGTAGTTATAGCCGCATTTTGCTGCTTTTATTATGACAATTAATAACATTTAGCAACTGATAAAAAAATAAGTCGTGACCATAAACTACTTGTAGTCACGATATTTTTTCTTTTATCATGGTTAATGTTTAGTTTTTGACACACATAACACAATTAACCATGACCACAAAATACTCATATTAACAAGTTTTTTTTTAACTATGACAATTGATAACCTTTAACCACACAAAACAAAATAAATTGTGACCATAAAATACTTATAAATACATTTTTGTTCTTTATCATGGTTAATGTTTAGTTTCAGACACAATAATATATTAAACTGTGACGATAATATACTTATAGGGACATTTTTTTTCACTTAAACCATGACCACCGATTACTTTTAGTCACACAAACCAATTCTTCGTGTGACCATAAAGTACTTATAGTCACTGTTTTTTTCTTTTATCATGAAAACTATTACTTTTACACACTAATAAGAAATAAACTAAACCATGATCATTAGAAAAATATAGTCACAACATTTTTTTTGTCATGACTATTGTTTATTTTTAGTTACATAAAAACAATAAACCGTCACCTTTAAATATTAATAGTCACAAATTTGCTTAATCAGTGACAAAAAACCCCTTATATTGATTTTTTTTTTTGTTGTGAGATTGATAGCTTTTAGTCACGAAACAAATTAAACCGTGACTTGAATGTACTTATAATCATATCTTTTTAATTTTACTATTACTATTGTTTACATTTAGACACACATAAAAACTTAATCTGTCACCTTTAAATATTAGTAGTCACATGCTTGTGTGTCTTAAACTGTGACCGAAACATAATTATGGTCATACGTTTTTTTTTTCTTAAACTGTGATCATTAATTACTTTTATATACATAAAAGAAATTAAATCGTGACAAAAAAAATACTTAGTCACATTTTTCTCTTTCATCATGAATATAAAATACTTTTACACACACATAAGAAACTAAACCGTGACTATAAAATACTTATAGTCACAATAATTTTCTTATTTCATGACAATTGTTTACTTTTGGACACACTTAATGAACTCAATCATGACCATTAAACACTTATAGTCACAACATTTTTCTTTTACCATACGTGGCTAATGAACTCCACCCTTTGGTCACACAAAGCGATTTCGTGACCATATAAGTTAGCCTTCTGTCACAGTTTATTCATGTGACTAATTCCAATATATAATTTAGACTCATACTATTAGACTTCAGGGTGTCCCTTTGGTCACCGAAAGAGATTTCCGTGACCATATACATATTTATCATCACAGTTAATAACCATCACAAGATTATTATAGACATCAAACAAATAACTGTGACAAACGATGACATTTGGTAACAATGTGGCAACCGTGACAAGTCTTTGTCACGATCCTTATGTGAAACCGTGGCTTAAGGTTTGAATGTGATTTGCAACGGTCACAGTTATTGAGATAAACTGTGGCTATCATAATAATACAAGATCATATATGACCCTTTAGTCACGTCAATAACAAAAACTGTGGCTAGGCAGTTTGGACAAAACCGTGGCCATAGGTCATTTTTGTACTAGTGGGGGCATCAGGTCACTAGGAAGGAAATCAATCCAGCCCCAGATAAGGTGAAGGCGAAAGCACAACTAAAGTCGCCCTTCAACTTGAAACAGGTATAAAGTTTAAATGGCAAGTTGGCAGCTATGAGCAGCTTCGTGTCAAAAGCTATTGAAAGATCCCTATCTATTTTCAAAACTTTGAAAGGATGCATTAACATGAATAATTTTCTGTGGACGAAAGAGGGAGAGAAAGAATTCCAGGAAATGAAGGAGGTCATTCAGAAGTTACCAACGATCACGGCTCCAGTGCCAGGTAAGGAATGGATCATGTACTTATCGGGAGCCCAGGAGGCAGTGGCTGCGGTTCTAATGGCTGAAAGAAAAAAGAAGCAAGTGCTGGTATACTATGTCAGCAGGACCTTACAAGATCCTGAAATCAATTATGTCCCCTAGAAAAGCTAATACTGTCACTCGTCCATGTCGCTCGAAGGCTTCGGTGATATTTGCAAGCACATCACGTCGTTCTCTTAACAGATCAAATAATTCAACAGATCTTGATGAAACAAGAGTACTCGGGCTGACTTGCCAAATGGGCAATGAAATTGGGCGAACATGATATAAAATTTCAACCACGAACCTCCTTCAAAGGACGAGTCATGGCTGATTTCATGGTAGAGCTTCACGAAGGCACGACAGAGCCAGAAAAAACCAACATGAACATCATCAAGATTTGGACGTTATATACTAATGGTACATCTGGAGCAGATGGTTTAAGGGCCGATTTAATTCTGATAGATCCAGAAGGACAAGAGTACACATATGCGCTCTTCTTTGACTTCTCCACTTCCAACGAGTCCGAGTATGAAGCCTTGATTGACGGACTCCGTATAGCCCTGGAGATGGACATTCCTCGCCTGGAGCCTGGAGGTATTCGTAGATTCACAACTGGTGGCAAACCAGATAAACGGAAGCTTTTGAGGCTCGGGATCAAGCCATGAAGGCTTACTTGGAGGTAGTAAAAGAGATAATGACCTGTTTTCCCAAGTGAGTGTCACCCACTCCTTCGTGGGAAAAATAAAAAGGCAAATGTCCTAAGTAAGCTGGAAATCATGGCCTTTGATCACTTGACGAAAAAGGTCTTGCTAGAGGTGTTACGTGCCAAAGTTATTGACCAGACTGTCCTTGCCGACGTAGAAGAAGAGGGGGACACTTGGATGAAACAAAAGCTTAGAAGGTGCGACTTGGTGCTCCAAATTATGTCCTGAAGGAAGGAATTCTCTTCAGAAGAGGAAATATGTCACCTTGGCTTCAGTGTGTAGACCCAAAGGAAGCGTTGATGTTATTCAGGAGATTCATTGGGGCTCTTGTGGTACCCACGCAGGGGCGAGGGCTACTGTTGGAAAGGCAATCTAGCTAGGACACTACTGGCCAACTATGCTTCAGGTTTCCACGGAGGAGATACAGAAGTGTGAGTCCTGTCAGATTCACACTCTCATGTCCAGAATTCCGCAGAAGGAGCTGATCCCAATCTCAACCTCATGGTCGTTCTCCAAGTGGGGTATCGACATTGTCAGACCTTTTCTTAAGGCTCTGGGGAAGCTGAACTTTTAATGGTGGTCGTAGATTACTTTACAAAATGGGTGGAAGCTAAGACTCTTGCACCAATCTCAGAGAAACATATACGGAACTTTGTCTAGGACCAGATCGTGTGCAGATTTGGAATACCGCAATCAATAGTCAGTGACAACGGAAAATTAGTTTGCGGAGGATCTCTTCAGATCATGGTGATAAAAGCTAAAAGTACAACAACAGTTCACCTTTATGGCCCATCCCTAGGCTAATGAGCAGGTGGAGGTAACAAATCGAGAAATTATGAAGGGACTCAAGTGGAGGCTCGGAAGGTTAAAGGGCGGCTGGGTTGATGAGTTATCAAATGTCTTATGGAAAATCAAAACTACCCAAAATCGCAGTACTGACGACTCTCCATTTAGTCTGGTTTATGAGGCAAAGGTAGTACTCCCGCCAGAGATCTGTGTGCCAAGCCACAGAGTCTTAGCTTTTAACAAAATCACCAATAAGAGCCAAAGTATGTTAGATATGGATTTGATTGAGTAACAAAGGAATGCAACATTAATTCAATAAGCCAGAGTTAAAGCCCAGATGAAACGCCATTACGACAGACATGTTAAAAATTTCCAGCTCGTTCCAGGTGATATTGTCCTTAGAAAATACAAAGCAAGTAGGGCAGAGGATGTCGGGAAGATGGGACCACACTAGGAAGGTCCTTACAAGGTTACTGAGGCTTATGCTACGGGGGCCTACAAGCTTGAAACGATCCAGGGCAAACTAATTCCCAGGACTTGGCAAATTTCCAATTTAAGAAAATTTTATTTTTGAATTGTCCTTTATTCAAAACATTTATTTGAAGTTAATGGAGTTCCACAGCATCATAGTTGATTGAATCATTATCTTATACAACTTGTGTTTAATTGAAAGGACAAACCAATATTTTTTTAGATGGTCGCATGCCTTTAATTCTTCCTGACCAGATCAGGCAAAGGACACATCACTCTTTTTCAGATGGTCGCATGCTTTTAATTTTCCCTGACCAGATTAGGTTACATGGACAGACCAACCCTTTTCAAGTGGTCGCATGCCTTAAAGCTTTCCTGACCAGATCAAGCAAAAGACAGATCAATCTTTGTCAGATGGTCACATGCCTTTAAAAATTTCACTCACCAGATCAGGTGGCAAGGATGGACCAGTCATCTTCAGATGGTCACAAGCCTCAAATTTTTTGTAAACTGGTTCAAGTGATAGATAAGTTGTTTTATACAAAATAAATACTTCATCCAACTCTAAGGTTAGATTGCTTTTGTTTCCTTTTAGAATTAATCCGTGAAAGAAACGAAATGTATTACATGTACAAGAGAAGCATGAGATTTGTGTTTAAATCCAAAGCATATGACTACAAAACAATAACCCAAGTACATGAGTATCAACAGGATGGATAGGAACAGGTAAACACTCCGGTTGGAACAGGGGTGGTTGCAGGATCTTCCACGACCTTTTGTGGTTGGACCTCGGGATCAGGAATTTATCCATAGGATTTCTTCCATGCTCCTTTCTGGGTGGCTCCTGATATACTCTAGATAGGGATATGATGCATTTTCAGAAGCCAATACAACGTCAGTAAATTCCTGACGACTGCCAGGAGCATAATCAGGTTGTTTGTTGGCCTCATATCCTTCTTGCATATGAGGGGCCATTTTCATTAGTTTAAAATGCCTCCCTACCCTCATGGCACATTTTTGGATCATGGCAATAAGCCTGGTGAACTGCTGGTTGTGAGTCATGGTGTTAAAGATGTGGGGGATCACTTCTGATATCAGTCGGATGCATTTTGCCTCAGCCTCTATCAGCTCCTTATCTTGTTCTTCAACCTTTGACCCCAGCAGCAGAGCCTCCTATTTCCAGGTCTTTCATTCGTCTTGAAGTTTGTTAAGGGTCCCATATTCTGCTCTAATATTTTCTTCAATTCTCCAGCTCCTGTTGATGTTTCTCTCTTTCCTCGACAAGGGTCCTCTACAAACTGGACTTTTCCTTAGCCTAGGCCTTTGTCTTACCTTCAGAGTCTAGAACCTGCCTCTGGCGTTTGACATCTTCCTCCAGACCCTTGACGTGAATGGCTTCTTGTTTGCTGCCTTGGACTGACATATCTGCTCTATCTAAATGAGATTCCAGTTCCACATTTATCGTCATAAGCTCAGCGTGAGCGTTGCAAGAACGAAATGATAAAAATTTGTTTTCCATTCCCTTTATCTCCGACAAAAAGTTGGGGGTCTGGATCCATGAAAGAAGAATAAGCTCCTACACGAGGCATTTAGGATCCTGGAGCTTGTTAGTTAGTTGTCTTACCTCGGAGGGGGAGAAAGATCGACATCAACATTATCTCCCTTCTGCCTTTTTCTGGTCTGGAGCCCCCCAAACTCTTCTTCATCTGGATCAATATCCACTTTGACGAAACCAAAAGCACGTAAGGTGATATGGAAAACAAAAAAGAAGAAAGGAGGTAAGGATAGAATAAAGATACCACGGCTCGCACTCTTGTGATAAGCATGTTTTGGATGCCACTTTGGTTCTTTTACCAAGCAAGACAGAAGGTTTTGCCTTTGGTTTAGAAAAAGGGGGAATTTGATGAATGTCAAATGGGATCCCAGTGGGGATGTCGGCAGGGGGTGTGTCTCCCTGGTCGGATTTTACCCTTGGAATGGTCGAATTTGAGCTGCTGGAAGTTAGGAGAATGGTGCCAGAAGGTTCCACAGAGGGAGGACGGGGAGCATGAGCAGCCTCTACCTCGGTTACTGGAAGCGTAGTAAGCTCTGTACTCTTGAAATCCTCATCAGAAAACCAATCTAGAACTCCCATTACTGCAAAGACAGGAAAAGATTAGTAAAATAAATGATAAGATGATGAAACTAAACCACACCACCTACCCTCTCCTTCTTTCTGGATGTCAGGAACCTGGTTGGGATCGTCCCAAACATGACTCATACCCAGTAATCTTAGTATGCCATCAGGAAGGGTCCTTCCACGCACAGGAGACCCGACGAGGATATCTCTGGCCTCCACGTTGAATTCTACGTCAGGAGGCACCACATTCCTGGACGCACGGACACCTTTAGTCCTGGTGGTAAGGGAACCAACGGGACGACGAAGAATAGACACATCAATCCAAATCCACTAATCTCTCCAGTTTTACCCCTGATGGGACTTAGGTAATAATCTCGGTGATGTTTTTTCGCCTCTCGATGATAAACTAATCAACATTGATGGACTTTGGTAAAAATCACCTAAAGAGACTAACCGTGGGAGTTACCCCTAAAAACCTACACATTGCTTTGAAAAGGTAATTCGGAGGGTCCCTAGTGGAGACATTTGGCTGAAATGGATATCGAAATAACGAAGAACATCTAGACAGAAAGCAGACAAGGGGAGACAAAGGTTTTCCATAGAAAACGACTTAGGGGGCGTTTGGTCTGTAGGAATTTGACATGACAGGATTGTGATATAACAGGATTTGAAAATGTCAGTATTTAAGTTCTGACATGTGTTTGGTTTGCAGGATCTCAAATTTCATTATTTATAAAATTATGTTTGGTTTACAAAACTGTCAAAGAATTTGATATGTATATCCTAATAAATGACCAAATTACTCTTTGCTAGTTTTTTTTTTAATTTTCTTTCTTTTATGGTTACAAATCTTGAAACTATATATTATATAAATTTAAAATCATCCATTTATTAACGGAATCTTTTTCAAATTATTTTATAATACAATCAAAAACAATATTAAAATTAACCAAGTAACATAATATTATACAATAATGTTTAAAGTTAAACATGTAACACATTATAACTTCATAAAAATCAAAATAATGTTAACTACATTTCATAATCAAATATTATTCAAAGTTCAAAATTAACATCATAAAAACCAAACTTTTGTCCTCCAAAATATTCACAATCTTTTTATCACAATTTTAATTCTTCAAAATAAATTTCACAAAAGCTTCTCGATTCGCTTAACTCAACTTCAAAACAATGTTCACCCTTTCAATATCATCGTGAATCTTCATCATGACTTTGAACCTTTCTTCCAAAGTTAGTGATTCCATTCTTTCAAGCTCGGATGTCACCATGTCAAGTTTCTTCTCATCTTCATGCTCTTGTTTGGTCATTTTTCTTGACATTTTCTCCAAATTGTCTCCAAGGTAGACAACCACGTTATTGAATCTCTCAACCATTGGATTCACCTGAGTTTTTCTTTTCTTGTTACGAGCACTTGAAGCCTCTTGATTTTGTTCACAAGACATGGTTTGCAGAAATTGGTTGGATATCATAATATCATCGGAAGAATCATCCAAGTGTTGTTCTTATTCTTCTATATTCGCTTCCTCCTCCATCTTTACAAAAAATTTTACTTTATTATATTGAGCACGATCTTTTCCAAAAGTAGTACATAAATCTTCATAATAGGGAAATGGTCGACTTTCGAAGTGAAGAGAGTATGAAAACAACAACGTTGGCAAATATATTAAAACATTTCAATAATTCTATTCTCCTTTGCCTACGCAAACGTGTCTCTAAACTAAGTCGGGCCATAAAGTACATCTATAGAAATCTACAAATAATTGATTTTTGACGAACATGAAAACAAATACAAAAGCTACAATTGATACGATAATCATAATCATGAAATCACATTTGGATTAAAAATCAGAAAACATGAAATCAAGAATATGAATTCATGAAACAAGAAACAATCTATACATTAATCATGAGGACAACTACATAAATCCATGCATGAAACAATACATAAAATTTATGGAAATAACCCATGATCTATATACATAAGCATGAGCACAGAGATAACATCATGAGCACAGATACATGAAACCATTAACATATACATGAAATACAAGAAAGCATATACATTAAATCAATAAATGAAACCAAAAACATATACACGAAATATTGAAATCTATAGATGATTCATACAGATATGCAACCCAAGTTGTTCGGTTAAATTGTGTAACAACCTAGCTTTTAACCCAACTTTAATTTTAGTACTAGAGTTAATAATGTAATTTTATTACATTATTTGATTTATAATTTAACTAAGTAATGAAATTAGTTAATTAATTTATATAATTGTTTCAAAGCATTTAGATGATAAAACTTAAAAGAGATGCAAAATAACAAAAGTGTGAGGGGTTAAATAGAATAATTATTAAAATTTCATATATAAAAACAAGAAATGAGCATTTATGCTCATTAATCACCATTTAAGAAAATTAGACACCCTCTCTCTTCCTTCTCACTCTACCTACGGCTTCCTCAAGAAAATTATCAAGAATTCCTTAATTCTTGTATTAATTGAAGATTCAAGACCAAAGAAGGTTACAAGCAACATCAATCAACAAGAAACTACAAAGATTTAAGGTAATACTTGATTTAATTTCGATATATTATGAGTTTGGTTCGGTTTTGATAAAAACCGAAACCAAAGTTTTAAAACACGAAATTTGTCATTGCATGTTGAAAATTTCGATAGATAATCATGTATTTAAGTATATAAAAGTGACAGAAACAAAAATTGTAGGTTAGATCGTCCAATTTAAGTAAAAATCTGAGTTTTTGTGAAAATTTGTGTTCTTGACAAAAAGAGAGGATTTTGGACGATTTCGATTTAATAATGATGTTTATGATAGGAAAAATTGCATAAAAACAACCCAAATATGATAATATAACATTAAATTACATTGCATGTTATTAAAATCGATTTTTAGTGAATTTTGGTGAAAATCCTTATGAATAAAGTTAGAACACCAAGAACATTTTCTGGAAAAAAATTATAAGTAATGAATCCGAATTCGGTTGGAACCGAATTCGGATGTGATGCACAGTTCGGGCCCTAATTCGGATGCTCCAATCTCGGATGCTTGTTTCGAATGGAAGATTGAACCGAACTCGGACGGTCCCAATTCGGACGGCCCGGTCCGGATGCCCAATTCGGATGTGCTGTTCGGATGGTCCGAATCCGGATGCCCACGTTCGGATGGTCCGGATTCGAATGATCAATTCGGATGTCTTATATTTTTAGATATTTTAATTAGAGTTAAATACATGTATGTGTGATCACACTTTATATCGATACATATAAGTCAACAAAGTTGCATCAAATTAAAGAATGTAAGCATGTGTGAGATCATCGAATAGAATATCAAAACATAGACATGTAATTGATGATACAGATGATTTAAGCTGATTAAACGCTCAAAGTTTATAAACACTTAGCTTATATTTTAAACAAAGTCATCATAATATAAAGATATAATTAAGCATATGTATATAAATTAAGTTGTAAAATTCACATGAAGGTCCTATTTTATAATGTAAGCAATAAAGTACCATTATTATGTATACATTCAATTATATGAACATTCGATTGAATGCATATAGATATAGGTTGATTATGCATATGCATATCATGACATTACATGCATTCATATGGGTTCAAATTATAAGATTGAGTCGAAAGAATGACCAAATGGGTCACATATATCCATGAAATGTATAAAAGCTCATAAATTCAGTACAATCAGGTCGAATCTAAGCTTTAAAGTCAAGTGTGACCCAATAAAGTCTGAGATAACACGAAAAGGTCAATAAAAGTTTATATAACTAAGTTGTCGTATAATTAACAGGTTCAGCTAAATCTGAACCATGTTGTAAAGTCAAAGTCCGTAAAGCCAAGCCAGAAAAGTCAAGTTAAAGCACTTAAAGCCAAGATCAGTTAATAAAGTCAAGCCAAAGTCAGAGAAGCAAGTCAAAGCCAAAGTCAAAGCCAAAGTCAAAGCCAAAGTCAGAGCCAAAGTCATTAAAGTCAAAGCTAAAGTCTATAAAGTCAATTGCTAAATCCTGAAATAACTCAGGTGGTGGATTCAATCCGCTTGCGAAAGTCAAAGTCAACAGTCGTGCAATAAAACCAGTAACTGTGAGTTATAGATATAACTGTATGCATGCTTGTCTTCCTGTGAGACATATTGTTGTTCTAGCTTTATTTGAAATCTATATGCTCAGCTAGAATGTGACCTGTGCACACCTTGGTACGGTGATGCCCTGTGGATCATGATAGCTTTTAATATGTCATCATGCACACTTGTCTTTACAATCTGAATTAGTCTTTGATATATTATTGTTGCTATCTTGATTCATTACTTGAATATTTTCAGTCATTTGCCTTGATATCAATGCTTTCATATGCTTCCGCATAATTCAAGTCTGAGAAAGTCTGTGTCAGTCTATGATTAAGTCTACTCCGATGTTTGCCCACGTTGTCTTACTGGTAGCTAGCCCAGTATGTGGTTGGCCCCCACTATTAAAAGCGTGTGCGTGGGATTAAACATCATCCGATCTTAAGTCCTATGTCTCACAATGTCTGGCTGATAGCGGCAGTCATGTCATAATCACGCTTAAAGTCAAAGTCAGGGATTAAAGTCAAAAGTCAAAGTCAAGTCTCCGCTTAAAATTGTCATGGCATGTAAACTGTTAAATCTATAATCTCACTAAGCCCCGCTTACAGTAGTTGTTGAATCTTTTTACAGGTTTAATCAAAGGAAAAGGTCCAGCTGACCCAAGTCTTTAGGATCTGCTCGCTCGAATTTGAAGTCACTAGACCACTACTTCAACTGAAATTGGTATCGAATGAGGTGATTATCGTGGTGGTTTGGGTAGAAGCAACGACATGTATTGTGGTTATGTACTAGATTAGTGTCCTTGTGCCCTTTATAGTTTATATTTAAAACTTTAATAGTCTTGTTTTAAACTTATTGTAAAATAATCCTAATTTCTGTAATGACTTAATTCCGCATTTTATTAATTCTATCTTAGTTGTGATTGATGATGTATTGCTCCTTGGGACCTAGTCATTCAGGACTGCCCCGTAAGGGACGGTTTTGACAGGATGGTATCAGAGCAATAGTTTGAGTGAATCAAGTATTACGAAAGTAATACTTGGTCTCAAACTTAAGCAATTCATAAGTGTCAATCATGCTAGGTGGCTTGAACTGAGATAGGACGTACAGACTGTTAGGATGGGAAAAAGGGTACTTAGTCACTAAGTCTATTAAACTGAAAGTCACTTGAATTTTATTTTTCAGTAAGGATGTCTGGACAAGGAGGAATTCCTGATAATGTCACGCCTCAGCAACTGTTTGAGATGATACAACAACTGTTAGCACAACAAAATGAACAACAAGTCAAACTAATCCAAGAGCAGTTTCAGGCTCGTGATGAGGCTGAAGCAAAGCGTAAGGCTGATAAAAAGAACAAAAGAAAGGATAAGCAAATCCATAATGATAAGTCTGATTCTGATAACTCCAATGAAAATGTCCAAATTGAACACCCAAAAGGCTGCCGATTCAAAGACTTTAAGTCTAGTGGTGCCTTGACATTTGAGGGTACTGTAGACCCTATCCAGGCATTGGACTGGATTTGTCACACAGAAGAGATTTTTAGTATCTCTGAGTGTTTAGATTCACAAAGGGTCAAGTTTGCTACTGCCTTATTTGTCGGAGCTGCCCGCGCATGGTGGAAGACACAGAGGAGTATCTACGGAGAGGACGTCATCCAAACACTTGAATGGGAGCAATTCCTCGACATGTTCAACGCTAAGTATTGTCCCGCGGATCAGCAAGATAGAATGGAAGTTCAATTGATGCAACTGACTCAAGGCGACAAGACGGTCGATGAATACGAGCACGAGTTCTCGCGATTGTGTGGCTATTCATCTTATCAAGTAGCCACAGAAGAAAGAAAAATGAATCGTTTTCGTAGAGGACTGAACCCAAAGTATCGTCAGCCGATGAGTGGTAACAAATACAAGACGTACTTGGAGATGGTGGAAGCAGCCAGACAAATTGAAAGTGAATATCGAGAGTATGGTGAACAACTAAGCGCAACTCAAATCAGTCCTACATGTCCTTCTCCACCAAAGAAGCAACGATTCAGTAGATTCTTCAAGACAGGAAAGACTCAGTCTCAACAAACTCATCAGTATAGCTCTCCTCAGAAGGCCAAGTCTTATGCGATTCAATCAGAACAACGAGTGTGCAAAAGGTGTAGGAAATCACATATTGGGTTATGTAATCCAATTGATGTGATATGTTATGTTTGCAGCAAAATCGGTCATAGTAGCGAGGAATGCCCAACGAGGGGTCTTGGTTGTTCCACGTGTGGAAAACCTGGACACTTTAATCATCAATGTCCAATGAGAACCAACAGTCAATCTCAGTCGTATGCTGGAGGTTCAACAATGAAGAGCACTGCTGCAACTCCGTCAGCTAAAACCCGTGCTTATCATATCACCGCCGAAGAAACGGAGGAAATGCCAAATGCAGCCATGAGTACGTTTGTTAAATTCAAATATCAGTATTTTATCGTTTGATACAACTACAAAATGTTCTTTCATCTCTACAACATTTTCATGTGAATTAACCCTGTCACTTGCGTAGTTTCCTACTATCCTTGAAATTGAGGCAGCTACCAATAACGCTATCTTCAAACCCGACCTCATTCCGATTCCATAGAAACATTTTAAAAAAAATAGGATCGCTAAGGAGATCAGAAGAAAAATTTTCTATTCATAATTTAAATAGACTTATGATTTCAAAATAAGTCTTGAGTTCGACTGTACAACTTTGTCATCGATAGTGTATATGCGGATGACATATAAGTTGTATCAGTTGATGCTATAACATTAATGTGTTTTCAGATAAGAAATTCTACCTATAAGCGATATAAGTATCAGTGCTTGAATCATGTATGATTCAAAAGCTTTAAGGAAACCCAAAACTGAATTTGAAGTACAAACTTCTTCGTAAAGCTTTGTAATCTGAAAGATTACAACGTGTCTCATAATGAGGCAGATGTAGAAGTTGCTGAGTCAATGAAATTAAATAAGAAGAATGGTGTTTGAACCCCATTGTCAAGCACCCAATGTCAGCATGGATTGAAATCAAATATGTCAGAGGCACAAAGCTAGAGTCAAACGAGAAATAAAGAGAAATTCATAAGAATTAAGCGATTGATCTTAAATGACCAATGAAAGCCAACTACAAGTTTACACACATGTAAATATGGAATTCATATTCCATTGTCTTGTCAATAAAAGTCTTGGCTGAAGAAAATAAAGTAACCCTGGACTCAGGGATTACAAATGAATAGTCATCTCAAGTCTTGAAACTTGTCAGCGCAAACCAAAAAGTCTGTTAAGCGATTGATGATAATAACATCATCAATGAGTGTAAATGTCCAATAGAACAAATGTGAGATTCAAAAAGCCACGACTGGCTCAAGATAAAAAAAAAAAAAGAAAAGTCATTCAAGTCTTGAAATTAGTCAGTGCAATCCAAAAGTCTGCTAAGCGATTGATGATAATAATATCATCAATAAGTGAAAATGTTCAATAGAACACATGTGAAATTCAAAAGACCACAACTGGTTTAAGATTAAACGAAAAGAGATATGAGATAACTAATATATTGAGCTGCTATTCAAATTGACATTCAATTAATTGAAAGTTATATTGGATCTCAGAGCGTAAGTTGACACAGTAAAAGTATAAGAGATAAGCACAAATCCTAAAAAAAAAAAAAAGAAAAAGAAAAAAATTAAATTACTTATGTCACCGCATAAGTCAGCTAATAAGCTGTATGATATTGAAAATTAGTAAATGTAATGGTTATAAAAGCCAATGAGGCAAAAAGCTATGAAATACAGATGGTGCTCAATAAACACCAGAATGTTTATGTCAGATTATGGGAATACATAGCTACTTTGTTATTCCTCAGATACATTTAAATCTGAACATAGACAACTTCGGGGACGAAGTTATGCGTGGTGGAGCCCATTCTGTAACAACCTAGCTTTTAACCCAACTTTAATTTTAGTACTAGAGTTAATAATGTAATTTTATTACATTATTTGATTTATAATTTAACTAAGTAATGAAATTAGTTAATTAATTTATATAATTGTTTCAAAGCATTTAGATGATAAAACTTAAAAGAGATGCAAAATAACAAAAGTGTGAGGGGTTAAATAGAATAATTATTAAAATTTCATATATAAAAACAAGAAATGAGCATTTATGCTCATTAATCACCATTTAAGAAAATTAGACACCCTCTCTCTTCCTTCTCACTCTACCTACGGCTTCCTCAAGAAAATTATCAAGAATTCCTTAATTCTTGTATTAATTGAAGATTCAAGACCAAAGAAGGTTACAAGCAACATCAATCAACAAGAAACTACAAAGATTTAAGGTAATACTTGATTTAATTTCGATATATTATGAGTTTGGTTCGGTTTTGATAAAAACCGAAACCAAAGTTTTAAAACACGAAATTTGTCATTGCATGTTGAAAATTTCGATAGATAATCATGTATTTAAGTATATAAAAGTGACAGAAACAAAAATTGTAGGTTAGATCGTCCAATTTAAGTAAAAATCTGAGTTTTTGTGAAAATTTGTGTTCTTGACAAAAAGAGAGGATTTTGGACGATTTCGATTTAATAATGATGTTTATGATAGGAAAAATTGCATAAAAACAACCCAAATATGATAATATAACATTAAATTACATTGCATGTTATTAAAATCGATTTTTAGTGAATTTTGGTGAAAATCCTTATGAATAAAGTTAGAACACCAAGAACATTTTCTGGAAAAAAAAAATTATAAGTAATGAATCCGAATTCGGTTGGAACCGAATTCGGATGTGATGCACAGTTCGGGCCCTAATTCGGATGCTCCAATCTCGGATGCTTGTTTCGAATGGAAGATTGAACCGAACTCGGACGGTCCCAATTCGGACGGCCCGGTCCGGATGCCCAATTCGGATGTGCTGTTCGGATGGTCCGAATCCGGATGCCCACGTTCGGATGGTCCGGATTCGAATGATCAATTCGGATGTCTTATATTTTTAGATATTTTAATTAGAGTTAAATACATGTATGTGTGATCACACTTTATATCGATACATATAAGTCAACAAAGTTGCATCAAATTAAAGAATGTAAGCATGTGTGAGATCATCGAATAGAATATCAAAACATAGACATGTAATTGATGATACAGATGATTTAAGCTGATTAAACGCTCAAAGTTTATAAACACTTAGCTTATATTTTAAACAAAGTCATCATAATATAAAGATATAATTAAGCATATGTATATAAATTAAGTTGTAAAATTCACATGAAGGTCCTATTTTATAATGTAAGCAATAAAGTACCATTATTATGTATACATTCAATTATAAGAACATTCGATTGAATGCATATAGATATAGGTTGATTATGCATATGCATATCATGACATTACATGCATTCATATGGGTTCAAATTATAAGATTGAGTCGAAAGAATGACCAAATGGGTCACATATATCCATGAAATGTATAAAAGCTCATAAATTCAGTACAATCAGGTCGAATCTAAGCTTTAAAGTCAAGTGTGACCCAATAAAGTCTGAGATAACACGAAAAGGTCAATAAAAGTTTATATAACTAAGTTGTCGTACAATTAACAGGTTCAGCTAAATCTGAACCATGTTGTAAAGTCAAAGTCCGTAAAGCCAAGCCAGAAAAGTCAAGTTAAAGCACTTAAAGCCAAGATCAGTTAATAAAGTCAAGCCAAAGTCAGAGAAGCAAGTCAAAGCCAAAGTCAAAGCCAAAGTCATTAAAGTCAAAGCTAAAGTCTATAAAGTCAATTGCTAAATCCTGAAATAACTCAGGTGGTGGATTCAATCCGCTTGCGAAAGTCAAAGTCAACAGTCGTGCAATAAAACCAGTAACTGTGAGTTATAGATATAACTGTATACATGCTTGTCTTCCTGTGAGACATATTGTTGTTCTAGCTTTATTTGAAATCTATATGCTCAGCTAGAATGTGACCTGTGCACACCTTGGTACGGTGATGCCCTGTGGATCATGATAGCTTTTAATATGTCATCATGCACACTTGTCTTTACAATCTGAATTAGTCTTTGATATATTATTGTTGCTATCTTGATTCATTACTTGAATATTTTCAGTCATTTGCCTTGATATCAATGCTTTCATATGCTTCCGCATAATTCAAGTCTGAGAAAGTCTGTGTCAGTCTATGATTAAGTCTACTCCGATGTTTGCCCACGTTGTCTTACTGGTAGCTAGCCCAGTATGTGGTTGGCCCCCACTATTAAAAGCGTGTGCGTGGGATTAAACATCATCCGATCTTAAGTCCTATGTCTCACAATGTCTGGCTGATAGCGGCAGTCATGTCAAAATCACGCTTAAAGTCAAAGTCAGGGATTAAAGTCAAAAGTCAAAGTCAAGTCTCCGCTTAAAATTGTCATGGCATGTAAACTGTTAAATCTATAATCTCACTAAGCCCCGCTTACAGTAGTTGTTGAATCTTTTTACAGGTTTAATCAAAGGAAAAGGTCCAGCTGACCCAAGTCTTTAGGATCTGCTCGCTCGAATTTGAAGTCACTAGACCACTACTTCAACTGAAATTGGTATCGAATGAATTGATTATCGTGGTGGTTTGGGTAGAAGTAACGACATGTATTGTGGTTATGTACTAGATTAGTGTCCTTGTGCCCTTTATAGTTTATATTTAAAACTTTAATAGTCTTGTTTTAAACTTATTGTAAAATAATCCTAATTTCTGTAATGACTTAATTCCGCATTTTATTAATTCTATCTTAGTTGTGATTGATGATGTATTGCTCCTTGGGACCTAGTCATTCAGGACTGCCCCGTAAGGGACGGTTTTGACAAATTGCCGCCAGCTCGAATGAGAAGTGGGACATCAGCTTGGATGAGTGACGCGTAAGAAATTATTGAACTTCATCCTTCATTTCTATTCATGCTTATTTACATATGTAGTTTTATGCTTTTAAATATTGTTACTCTCTGGGCAACGGCTTACCCCGGTTGTGGGGACTTATTATTTCAGGTGGAACGGTTAAGAGTAAGGCTCCAGTTTGAGGCTGATGACCTTTGTTGACAAAGACGTTATCATTTTTTTTTTACTTTTGAAGGCCGGGTAGAACCCTAGATGACTTGGCATGTAAACTTAAACTTATTTAGTGTACTCTGTTGATGTAAATTATTATATTGCGTGGTTGAGATAGTTATCGATAAATGACTTTATAAAATTTTAAATTATCATGTATTTTTTAGGTATATTACATTGTGAATGGTGGAATTTAGTTTTAAAAATATCTTGTCCTTTGACAGTGTTTGTGAAACCTCTGACATTGTGAAATGATTATTGTATGCATTATTGCCTCCTGTGTATTGTAAGTGGTGTGGCTATTTACCGGGTTTTGATGGTGTTACAAATTACCTCAAGAAGATGCTTGTTTTATGTTCACAAACACTTGTATGAATGATTCCAAGCAAAACCTTCAACAAAATTTTGAGGAATATTGTGTTCTTTAGAAGCCGAAGATAGGTTTAGAGAGGGGGAGAGAATTCGTTTTTAAAGAGAGAGTCAGTTGTATAGATTATGTCAAATGACATGGATATGCAGACACTGAGGGGGCGTTTGGTTCGCAGATTTCCTGAGATTTTCTGGGATTTGCATTTAAAATCCTGTGTCTGGTTCACAGATTTCAGTAAGGATTTAAAATCCCAGGATTTCATAAATCCCTTCTTTCTTTGTAATTTAAAAACCCAGCGTTCCCCCAAGGATTTTAAATCCCAGTTACCTTGTATTCTTCAGATTAACAAATTTTTTCTATAAGATAATGCAGATTCTTTGACAAAATCCTGACAAATGCAAATGATGCATAATGCAAATCCTTTGAAAAATTGCAATTCCTGAAGAAAAAAATCTGCGAACCAAACACCCCTGAGAATGAGTATGTAATTGGATTCATATGTGTTCAAGTGTTATACGTTTGGAGAAATTACAAATTTGTATCTTTAACCTTAACTATAAAAAATTAACATATTTAATTATTTAATATGGAATTTTATAAACTTAGAACACAAGTTTAAAATAAAATTACGTATTTAGGTTAAATTAATGATAATCGAATTAAGAGATGTTACATTAATTATTTTAAATCAATATAATTTGAGATTTTAATTTTATGCTGAACATAAAGTTTATATATTTTGTAACATCCCTAATTTGAGCCTGGTACGTGGATTTAAATTACTGGCTCGTTATTTTAATATTATTGCGTTGGTCCAATTAAATTCCGTTTCGTGGATTTAACGTGTCGAGACCGAGTGATACGTGTCTCCGAGTTAATAATTAGTGGATTATTATTATTTACGAGATCGTGGATTTAATTGGGTCAGTTTGATATTAATTGTGAAAATTCGATATCGGGTTCGGATTTAGCGGGTCCGGAGCTTTCTAAATATAGAAAGCGTATATATGTGTTTTGTGACCTACGTTCTTCCTCTTTTCCCTTTTCAAACTCAGAACATCAAAAGTGTGTGTGTGAATCTTCTGGAGCAGCAAGAAATTGGAAGGAGCCTTAAGTGGGAATCAATCTTGTGTTCTTCATCTTCTTGGATTGAGGCTTTTGAAGATTTGAGGTAAAGTTTTATGGGTTTGAGATCAAAATTCGTATATGGATGTGTTAGGCTTGAGGGTTTTGGTTTCTGGAAGTTGTGGATCTGATATGTATTAGTTTAAATGTGTTTTGGGGACTGATATCGAATTTGAGAGGTTGAGCCTCTGGTTTTCGCCATTTTCAGCGACCTGCACAGACCTGCATCATCGTGAGCGCGGCCGCGATGGGCCAGGCGCGACCGCGATGCAGGCGCGGCCGCGGTCCCTGGGCGCGGTCCGCGATCGGGGCTGGTTGGCCGGGTAGGTTCGGGGCGTCGTCTGCTTGTTCGGGGTGGTGTCATGGGTCGTATGTGGTTGTGATAATTGTGTTTGGGTTTCATTTGTGTTCGGTTGGATTTGTATTAACCTGTTGAGATCCGTGATGTTTACAGGTTCGAGCCGTCCGCGTTCCGATCAGTGTTAGAGTTCCGGAATTTGCTGTTGATTTGGGTATTGGTGAGTACTCGAGTTCTTTTACAAATCGCGCGTAGTCTTTTACGAGTCAGTTATGTGGTGTGATATGTGTATATGAGACAGAGATACGGCGCAGGTATGAGTTTCTCTACCCTATACGTGCTATATGTGTTTGAATTGCAGGTACCCGCGATATGTGATCGCGCAGGCTGACTGTCCCTAACCAGTCACGAGATATGAGGCTGTATATATACGGCAGAGATATTGCCAGGTCGCTCCTGTGCCTATTGAGTGGCTAACCGCTGCTGCGTGCGGCCTGTTAGCCGGGGAACGTGGTCCCCTTTCGAGCAGAGATATGTGTTATGCATAGAGTTGCATATGTGTGCTGAGATATATGTGCTGTGTATGTTATATGTGCTTACCTGCAGAGTCTAACCCTCGCGTACTCACGAGCTGTCCAGCTTACGTTTTCGAGTCCTGTGTGTGTCTCAGGCAGTCATACCGTGGGTTCGCAGCCGCAGCAGCCGAAGTAGGGATCGGTGCAGTTAGAATTGCGTGCGTCGACTGTTTTGTTGATAATAATCTTGGAACTGTTGTATCTGGTCTTCGTATGTATGTTAACAGTAATCAGTTGTGTATGTATGCCAGTGTTAGTTATGAGATGATGTACGTGACCTTCGTGTTAAAGTTTTTATTAATAGTGATTTTCCGCTAATCTTGTGACATGTGTACTTGAGATGTTTGCGATATTGCCACTTATGATTAAGTAATGACGTGGCATTTGTGTGAGAAATGTGGGTGTTACATATTTTATTACAATACACAAATGTTACGGATTAGTATTATTTGCTAGTTTGTGATTCACGTATTACGTGAATATTTTTAATTAAGTTTATTTATATAAAATGTATATAAGTAAAAAATAAAAACATACAAAAATAAAAATTATGTTTATCTTTATTATTTATAGATAAAAAATAAAGTGTATTTACTTTTTTTTAAAAAAATAATAAATTGTATTTATCTTTTACTTTTTTATAATAATAAGCTGTAATTATTTTTGTTTGGTGAAACGTGAAAGTGACATGTGACATTTGATGTTTCCCGTTATTATATATAATAACAATAATAATAATAATAATAATAATAATAATAATAATAATAATAATAATAATAATAATAATAATAATAATAATAATAATAATAATAATAATTTCCACAACTAATTCAAATTTCTACATTTGAATTTAATTATGATTATTATGGATAATAATGATAGATATTTATATTAGGTAAAAATTAATTTAATATGTTACAACATCTAATTTATTGCTAATTAATTAATGTAAAAAATTAAAATCAAAATTTAATATAATCAATTTAAGGTGCTAAATTTAGGAAAAAAAACGGGAAAATAAAATTTCCTTGTATTGTAGAAATGTCATCTGACATGAATTATTTTGCTTTATTATATTATATAGATATAGATGTTTTTTAAATACTTAATACTACTTTCTGAATCTATGTATTACGTGAATAATTTTTAATAAATAATTAGTTACATAAGATGTGTTGGGTACAAATTTATATAGAGTTGTAATCAATTTTATTGTAAAAGTTCAGGGGTTATATGTGTAAATCCTCAATACTTTGTATTGTGTATAAATAGGAGTGTATGTGTGCTGTTATAAGAGGGAATCTCAGATTACACAAAAATACACGGCTGGAATTAGAGAGAAAAGAAGGATTGCTTTCCAAGAAAGCCAAGAACACCAATGTAATATTTTCTCTCTTAATCATTCAATAGATTGTGTTGGATTGTTAATTGTTCATATGAATTGTTCGATATGATTGAATTGCATGAAATTTGAATTCACAATTGGTATCAGAGCCAGGTTTGGCTGAAATTGATTGAATTTTGAATTTGAAATTTGATTTTTCGAACACTGTTACATCAATTTTTTTTTTTTTTCGAAATCAGAAAATCAATTTTGGATTTTGATTTTGTGGATGAAATGTTCTGAAAATTGGAACGAAGGTGGAGCATTTAAAGTCGAATCTATTGTGATAAACATCAGATTTTAATTCCAAACACACCAGATTTAATTTGGATTTTACTGAATTTTTGAAAAAGTGTGTGTTCTTGAGGTTTTTGATTGATTTTTGGATTTTAATCTGAAATTGGCCAAAGTTGTTTTTCAAAAAGTGTTTGTGTGTGAAAACCGCAGGTTCGATTTCAATCTGAAATCAATTCGTGAATTTTTGTTGAAAATTGTCATTTTGAACTTGATTTTGATCAGTTCCTGTTCAAACTCGGGCTACACTGAATTCCTTGTTTTAATCGAGTTTGATCAAGTTGTTATTCGAGTTTGTTTGTGTTTCATTCGAGTTTTATGTATGCTTTATTCGAGTTTTATCCTTAAATGATCGAGTTTATTTCTTAATTGATCGAGTTTGATATATGCTTATTTCGAGTTTGATTCACTGTGTATCGAGATTGATTATACATTCATCGAGTTTCATGCCTTATGATTCGAGTTTTAAGCCTTAATCATTCGAGTTTCATGTTTAATTGATCGAGTTTCAAGCTTAATTGATCGAGTTTCATTCCATTTCATTCGAGTTTAACATAAATTCATTCGAGTTGCATATCATATCATTCGAGTTTGATAATTCATCATTCGAGTTTGATCATTTATAGTTCGAGTTTCATCTTTCTTTGATCGAGTTTCAACCTTAATAATTCGAGTTTCATCTCATATCATTCGAGTTTCATTCTTTTATCATTCGAGTTTGACTATATGACCTATTCTGCTTAAATTGGTCATAACTTTTGACTGGAACATAGTTAGAAGGCCTACCATACGTCAAATCGAAGCTTGAAAAGAGATCTACATTTCTAGAATGGACGTAGCCGGTTCGGTAAATTTTCGAGGCCCAATTCCACTCCAGAAAAAAGTTATGGGCATTTTTCTGCAGAAAATCTAAAATTTCAACGTCAAAAAGTCAAATCAGAGCTGATTTTTAACAAATTAATCATTCAAGATTCAGTTTTATTCAATCAAGATTCATTCAAATTTTCATAAGTCCATAAAAGATCTTGGAAGTTCATTTTTCTGCAATTCATAATGATGTTTGAACAATTTTCAAAGTCTGAGCTGATTGTCAAACTTACTGAATCTGAAAAGATTCGTAAGAACAATTACGACATTCTCGTTCAGTTAAATACTGATAAACATTTGGCGTTACGTGACGTACAAATACTGAATGAAGAAATTCAAAACTTAAAAGAAAAACAAAACTCTGAGAGTTGTGCTCATCAATTGAAAATATCTGAATTACTTAAAGAACTTGATGAGCTGAAACAAGAAAATTTTCAGAATGCAACTCAACTGAAATATCTTTTGCCTGAAAGATCTGATCTTTACAAGAAAGTTCAGGATCTTGAAGATACACTTTGTAAGACAAAACCAACTGATCAGAATTGTATTTTAAACAAAAATGAAGAAATTTTTGCTCTTCAACAAGAGTTGTCTTTAACTAAAGATTTGATTGAGAAGGAAAGACATGAGTTCTTACTTAAAGAACAAGATTTTAAATCAAAATCTGAATTGTTTGAAGATGAAAGACAAATGTTCTTAATCAAAGAACAATCTTTTAAATCTGATTACCAATCATTTGATCATGACAGAAATTCAAATTTAGTCATTATCAAAAGTTTGGAAGATCAGATACTTCATCTTACAAAACAATTACATGTGTTTACTTCGTCAACTGAGTCAAAGGTTAAGACCCCTTCTTCAGTGTGTTTAAAATCCAATGTTAATCACTCTGGTTTGTCTTCTGAAAGTGAAGTGAATCTAACTAACTCTGCTAAGTTTGATTCTTCTTCAGATCTTAAACTTAAGTATCTGTTAAAGATACACAGCAGCAAAAATAAAATTGTTGAACATATTCCGGTCAAGATTTACACCGGTGAATCTTCGAAGTCAAATTTTCTTAAAGTTTCTGAAAATACTTGTCATTCTAATCAGAAAACATTTTCACAAGAAAATACCAAGTATTATCAGAAACAGGCAAGAACCGGACAGTTTTTCAAAAAGAAGAGTTCGTAAAAGTCTGATCATTCAAATTCAAGTTTCTTTAGAAATTCAGATATTCAATTTTCTCATACTCAAAGAAATTTGTTTTCTGCGTTTGAAAGAGAAGCTGATAGTTATAACATGCAATGGGTACCTAAACCCAAGTACAAGTGGGTACCAAAACCTGTTTTGAAATGGGTACCCAAGAGCGCTAACAAGTCTGGATCCAAATCTGTTTGGATACCAAAGACATCTTAAATTTTGCAGGTTATAGGTTTCTTATCATTTCAGATAAGGACTCGTTCTTCATTTCAATAGGCTCTTGATTACATCAGATCAAGACCCGTGTTTCAAATCAAAATGGTTTCTAGTTAATTCAGACTAGAACCCAGACTTCAATGAACCAGATTCAAAGGCTTTCAGTTACATCAGACTGAAACCCGAGTCTGAGAGACAAATCTTACTGGAATTCTTGCCCTGAATTCAACTCTGAAGCTGAAATTGACAAAGAGGGAGTTTTATTTTTATAATTTTTTGCTCCTGATTTCATTTCTATGAGTTGACTAGCTGCGTGTGCTTATTTCCAGGGGGAGTTTCAGATGCACTTTGACGATGACATTTTTCAAAACTATGTGTGATTTTTCACGAAAATATTTGACACACACATAAAAAAAAGTTTTTGAGCTGAAAAGAAATTTTTTTATGAATCTCTGAATCTATCATTGAGATTAATTGATCTAATCTCTTTTTGAATCTTTGATTTTCATAATCTCATTTCTTCTGAGATTCATTTTGTTAGAACTCTTCCAATTTATACTGGATTCTCCTGTTATCTCCCATGTGCTAATTCTTTCAAGAAAATCTTATTCTTTTCATATCATATATCAGATTTTCCATTTCATTCTGATATCTCCCAAAATTATCTGCATATCATCTCCAATACCATATAAGTTGGATTTCATCATATCTCATGACCTTTCAAAGCTGAAAATTTTTCTGCTGACTCCGATTATGCACCAATCTGAGTGATAGGCATAAATGTCGCTTCTATGGTCTAACCAGAACCGGAAGACCTACCCAAGAAGCAAACCATCTATAGATTGTGCGGGTGAGGGTTCTTTAGGTTTATTAGTTGAGAAGTGTCAGTTATCACGGGATACTGACAGGGTCGAGCAGAGATAAAATGTAAATGAGAGGGATATTGATATTGAAAGGAGATGGTGGTGCATCAGATCATGCTTTTGCTATAAAGCTGACTGAATTCATTTCTTAAAGGTGAGCCGGAGGGAGCTTAGTTGAAAAATGCTGAGAGCTGAGTGTTGTGAAAGGATTTGAAGAAAATAAAATCCTACCAACACTGTGTCTGCTGGGTAATCCACATAATCTATCAAGCCCTAGGTGACTTGATATTGAAAAAGACGTCATGGACCCAGTGACGCATGCACTTAACCCCACCAGCTACTCAGTTATCTCTCAAAAGATTTCTGTTTCAATAATCACGGAGATATAACACATTTCTATCGATATATCATTTGGATATTATTGATATTGAAACAAGGAAGACAGTTGCTCCGGTCTCCAATTTCATTTGATGCACATTGTGTCTAGAGCTAATTATATACACTTTTAGGACACATCGAGTCTAACAGTCTGCGTGACTATAAACTGCTAGTCCAAAGTGACTAAGCCGGAACAAATAAGAGTGATTCTTTCATGATAAAGGATTTCACGATGACTATTTGGAAATCCTACCAGTGTTAACATCACGCCAGCGCTGAAAGTAGGTCACATAGATTTTGTCTATTGTGCAAACAGGAACCCTATGTGGACCTGGACTTGTTTTCTCACAAAATGAATGTGTTTCATTTTCCTCAAAGTTGTAAAGCTTTGTTTTGTTCTAAAAAGATAGAATATCAATTCGATGGGGAGTGAACTTTTTGAGGGGGTGAGATAAATCTGTTTTGTATAGGGGGAGAGATGTCAGTTTAAGGGGGAGAAAATCAATTTGTAATAATTTCTGAGTTGTAATTGTTGTTGTATTTCTTCTACTGTAATTTCATTGAATTAATGTTTCTGAAGTTTTTGCATGATGTTCATAATTTTTTATGATCATCATGAGGGGGAGAAAAGCTGAATTTCAGAAACAACTGTTGAGTAGTTTGAAATCAACTGAAGGCAATTACTACATCATCTCAAGACAATTGATCAAGGAAGAGATTTAAAAGCTATTCATGATCCAAGGGGGAGTGTGCTTACAAGAAAAGAGAAGATCAGAATAGAAGAGATGTGAAGATCAGAGTGAGACAATAAAGAAGAAGATTCAGAGATCGAAGAGAAGGTGCAAGAAAAGTTTCAAGAAAGAATGTTCAAGTTCCCTGCAATGTACTTTAATTTGAAAATTGATTTCATCTCTAAGGGGGAGATTGTTGGGTACAAATTTATATAGAGTTGTAATCAATTTTATTGTAAAAGTTCAGGGGTTATATGTGTAAATCCTCAATACTTTGTATTGTGTATAAATAGGAATGTATGTGTGCTGTTATAAGAGAGAATCTCAGATTACACAAAAATACACGGCTGGAATTAGAGAGAAAAGAAGGATTGCTTTCCAAGAAAGCCAAGAACACCAATGTAATATTTTCTCTCTTAATCATTCAATAGATTGTGTTGGATTGTTAATTGTTCATATGAATTGTTCGATATGATTGAATTGCATGAAATTTGAATTCACAAGATGTATATATAAACTTAAAATTAAAATATATAAAAATTAATTATTATACAAGAAAATACAAAAATATTATTGTTATCTGTCACAACTATTATTTATCGATCATTTTAAATATACGTGGACAATATTTATTATATGTTACCTTCTTACAATTTTGTATTTCTAGATTTATATATATTATATCGATATAATTTGAAATTTTAATTTCACATAAAACATAATATTTGTATGTGTGTAACAATAAATGATTATGAAATATGATTTTATTATTGTTGTAATATGTTTAATTTTTAAATATCCAACATTTATAATCTGCATTTATTTTTAATTTATATTAATAAGTTTATAATCATACAATATCTATCTATATAATAAAAAGAAGGGTAAATTACAATTTTCGTCACTATGGTTATATACAAATTATGGCTATCGTCATTTTCGCATCAAAATTACAATTTAGTACCTATGGTTGTCAATGTGTTATGCTTTTGGTCTTTTGACCTGTCATTATTTAAATAATGGTAAGTTACAATTTTCGTCTCTGTGGTTATATAGAAATTATGTTTATCGTCCTTTTCGCATTAAAATTACAATTTTAGTACCTATGATTGTCATTTTGTTACGTTTTTGGTCTTTTGACCTATCATTTTTTTAAAAATGACTATTTTGTCATTTTAATTTTGTTTCAGTTTTAGTCTTTAACCAATTATCTTATTTTTATATTATTTTCATTCTAACATTATTTATTTAATATTATTACAATTTGATTAAAGTAATAAATTTTATTTTATTATTGCTATTATTATTATTATTATTATTATTATTATTATTATACTTAATTTAGGTGTTTAAAGGAAGAAATATATAACAATAATTTAGTTAATTTTTTCTTTTTTATTATTATTATTATTATATATATATATATATATATATATATATATATATATATGTGTGTGTGTGTGTGTGTGTGTGTGTGTGTGTATAATTTGTATTATTATTTTTGTATTTAATTTCAAACATATATACAACTATTTATACATTTGTTTTTAAAATTATTTTTACATTTTATTTTTTTTTCTTTTATAAAAATTGTATTAATTTATATATTTTGTTTTTTTAACTTTTCACTTTATTATATATTACTTCATATAAATGCTTATGTATTTAACCAAATTTTTTTTTGTCAAATTTATACATATGTGCATTAACTTGTACCTTTTAATTTAATTATTTGTTTAAGTCAATACAAGTTGATTTGTTTTCACGAAATATATAATACGTACTGATTTAACAATTTTGAAATTAAAATTTATAAAAAAAATTTATACGTTCTGATTGAATGTTTTATAAAGTATAAATAATTGAATATATGTTTTTTTTAAAAATGTATGAATATACCATTTTGATGAATGTATAAACTTAACGTATAATACGTTCTGATTTAACATTTTTGAAATTAAAATTTATAAAAACTATAGATATTCAATGTATTAACTCATCAAGTTTAGCTAAACTACATAAAAAATATAACTATACTTAAATTAATAATTTCATTAAAACATGTAATACGTTAAGTTCATATATTTTGTTAAGTTTTATCTACATTTTCATATATGTATATATATAGTTCATATATATGTACAAAAAATTTTGTTTAACAAAAAAATTATATATTTCATGAATACAAATCAATATGTATTGACTTGACAAAATAATTAAATTAAAACGTACAACTTAATACACATATGTATAAATTTGACAAAATAAATTAGTTAAGTATATAAGTATTTAAATGAAGTAATATATAATAAAGTTAAAAGTAAAAAAAAAACAAAATATATAGATTAATACGATTTTCTATAAGTGAAAAAAATAAAAAGTAAAAATAATTTTACAAATAAATGTATAAATAGTTGAATATATGTTTGAAATTAAATTAAAAATAATACAAATTATATATATGTAATTAATAAAAACGAATAAATTAACTAAATTATTGTTGTATATTTCTTCATTTAAAAACCTAAATTAATAATAATAATAATAATAAAATAAAATTTATTACTTTAGTCAAATTTTTAATAAAAAAAAGATACATATTAAATAAATAATGTTAGAATAAAGAGTAAATTACAAAAATAGTCCATATGGTTTGCATAAAATTTTGGATTCAGTCCCTGTGGTTTCAATTTTGCATAAACGGTCCTTATTTGCATTGTTTACTTGCAGAAATGGTCCATCTATCTCATTTATTTTTATAAATGACAATTATACCCTTTTTCTTAATAACACTTTTGGTCTTTTTTTCATTAGTTTTGCTTTTGTTTTATATTTTTAATCTTAATTTAATTAATGATGATTTAATTAATTTATTATTATAATTTAAGATGTATTTATTTTTTATTAGAGTTATATTTTTTTATCTATTTAATTAATTTATTTCACGTTTTCATTATGTATATAATTTATTCATTATGTATTTAATTTATATTAGAATTCATTATTATAATATTTATATGTTTCTTGTATTTTGTATGTTTCCATCTATTTATTTCATTACGTTAATATATTTTGATTTTATCATACATTTTTAAGGAAAATATATAAGCCTAGGATTTAATATGTTTAGATTTAGATATTTGTTACATTATTATTTAGGTTTTAAATTTAATATTCTATTTGTTTTGATTTAAATATTGTGTTACATTAAAACATTTAAGTCAAAACAAATAAAAACATTAGGTTTATATAGTTAGCAAAGTTTTCTTGCAAATTATAATTAAACCAATATATATTAATATAACAAAATATTTATGTCATAACGAATAACATGTTATGTTTATATATTTTACATGAAAGTATTAACCAACTTAAAACCTATTAACCTAACAAAATTTAAAATCAAAATTAAGTGAATGCTAAGTTTATATTTTTTCTTAAAAATTATGATTAATTCAAATCGTATTGATGTAACAATATAATCATATTAATAATAATAAATGAAATGTAATAATAAAAATTTATTTAAACCATAATATATTATTATAATAAAATATATATAAATTTTTTGTTAGGTTAATACGTTTTAAGTTGGTTATAACTTTCAAGTAAAATATATAAACATAACATTTTATTTGTTATGACATAAATATTTTATTATATTATTATTTTTTGGTTTAATTATAAATTACAAGAAAACTATATAAACCTAACATTTTTATTTGTTTTGACTTAAATGTTTTAATGTAACAAAATAATTAAATCAAAACAAATAGAATATTAAATGTGAACCGAAATATAATGTAACAAATATCTAAATCCAAACGAATTAAGTCATAAGTTTATATAGTTTTCTTAAAAAGGTATAATGAAATTCAAATATATTAACATAATGAAATAAATAGATGAAAACATACAAAATACAAAAAAAAACATATAAATATTATAATAACGAAATCTAATCTAAATAAAATTTTAATAAATTAATTAAATACGTAATAGAAACGTAAAATATATTAGTTAAATAGATAAAAATATTACTTTAATAAAAAATAAACACATCTTAAATAATAATAATAATAATAATAATAATAATAATAATAATAATAATAATAATAATAATAATAATAATAATTAAATAATCATTTATTAAATTAAGATTAAAAAATTTAAAAAAAAAAAGCTAGATTAATGAAAAGAAAGGGACCAAAAGTGTTATTAACAAAAAGGGTATAATAGTCATTTATAAAAATAAATGAGATAGAGGGACCATTTCTGTAAGTAAACAATGCAAATAAGGACCGTTTATGCAAAATTGAAACCACATGGACTGAATCCATAATTTTAAGCAAACCACAGGGACCATTTTGTAATTTACTCTAGAATAAATAATATAAAAATAAAATACTTGGGTAAGGACTAAAACTGAAACTAAACTAAAAGGTCAAAATAGTCATTTTTAAAAAGTGATAGGTCAATCGTAATTTTGATGCGAAAATGACGATAACCATAATTTCTGTTAACCACAGGGACGAAAATTGTAATTTACCCTTTAAATAATGACTATTTTGCTCCTTTATTTTTGTTTCTGTTTTAGTCCCTAACAATTTATTTTCTCTATTTATATTATTTCTAATTACTTTTTATTTTAACATTATTTATTTAATATGTACTTTTTTGTATTATTATAGTTTGATTAAATTAATAATTTTTATTTTATTACTACTGCTATTATTATTGCTATTATTATTATTATTATTGTTATTATTATTATTATTATTAATTTAGGTATTTAAATCAAGAAATATATAATAATGATTTAGTTACTTTGTTCTATTTTTATAATTATTATAAAATTTTTAATTAAAAACAACTTACATATATATAATTTGTATTATAATAATAATAATTATTATTATTATTATTATTGTTATATATAATTTGAAACACATGTTAAACTATTTATACATTTAAAATTATTTTTACTTTTTACTTTTTTTCATTTTTAAAATATCGTATTTATTTATATGTACATATATTTAACTTTTCACTTTATTATATATTACTTCATGTAAATACTTATATATTTAACTAGATTTTTTCGTCAAATTTATACATATATGTATTAACTTGTACCTTTTAATTATTTTGTTAAGTCAATACATATTGATTTGTTCAATTATATGAATATGATGTTTTTCGCGATATATATAATTGTTTGTTAAACAAAAATTGATACATATAAACTCTATATATTAAAATGTAGATAAAACTTAACACAATATATAAACTTAACATATTACATGTTCTAATGAAACTATTACTTTAAGTATAGTTATATTCCATATGTAGTTCTAGCTAAATTTAACGAGTTAATACATTGAATATCTGTAGTTTATATATATATATATATATATATATATATATATATATATATATATATATATATATATATATATATATATTAATTTTCAAAATAGTTAAATTAGAACATTTTGGTTAAATATATAAGTATTTATATGAACTAATCTATACTATATATAATAAGAAAACCACTTGGAGATTCTGGACCATTAGATGGAAAGAAATCAATGGTTCAGATTAATGACAACTCATAATTATTTATGAAATGTCTCTTAGACCCTTAATTAAAATCAATAATTATACCTATGCCATCTTTTTAATTCATTTTCCAAATTTATTACCTTAACTTAATTACATTAAATTTTGGTTTTAATTTTTTTCATTAATGAATTAATATTTAACTAAAATAAATATGTGTAATTATTAACCTTAATGATCATAGTTAAATTCAAATGTAAAAATTTGGATTTAAATGTAGAAGTGTAGTAAATAAAGTTAAATATTTTTGTTAATTATTTTGCTCACAAGATTTAAAATTTAATTGATAAAACTTCAATTGTGAATATGATAAATTTTGATTGTTGATTTTCAGATATTCCATTTTTATATTTTATCATTTTCAAAATATATACACATTCACATAATTGAAGTTTTTTGGTTCTTACATTGATATTTCATATTTGAAGTTAATAAAAATTAAAAGAAACATTTTTTGCAAACACATATTATCTGTTTTTAATAATACAATATAATAATATTTTTTATTTAATATCAAACAACTAAGTATTTTTTTATCTTTAATTTAACTAGCTTTCAATTTTTTTATTTTAATTATATATAAATTTTAAAATAATTTATTAAAATATAAAAAAATATGTATTTTCTAAATCAACCCATGTAATACATGGGTTGATTAACCTATATATTATAATAAAACAAAGCAATTTATGTCACATGTCACTTCTACAATACAAGAAAATTTTGTTTTTCCACCTCTTTTTCCAAATTTAACACCTTAACTTAATTGCATTAAATTTTGACTTTATTTTTTTTTCATTAATTAATTAGTAATAAATTAGATTTTTTAACATTTAAAATTAATGTTTACCTAAAATAAATATCTATCATTATTATTCATAATAATCATAATTAGATCCAAATGTAATAATTTGAATTAGTTGTGGAAATTATTATTATTATTATGTATAATAAAGGAAAACATCAAATATCACGTTTCACCTCTACGTTCACCAAAAAGATAATTACAACTTATAAAAAATAAAAGATAAATACAATTTAATATTTTTAAAAAAGATAAAAATATACTCTATTTTTTAATCTGTAAATAATAAAAAATAAACACAATTATTATTTTTGTACGTTTTTATTTTTACTCATATACATTTTATATAAATAAATTTAATTAAAAATATCTACGTAATACGTGGGTTATAAACTAGTATGTAATAAAAAGAAAAGGTTAAATAAAGTATAAATAATTAAATACATGTTTGAAATTAAATATAATAATAATTATATGACTAAATTTATTCTCTCTCTCACGCACACATATGTATGCTTGTATGTATGTATATACATATGTTTATTTTCGATTAAAGTTTTATAATTAATAAAAATTGAAGCAAAAAAAATCTTGTTATATATTATTTCATTTAAATACTTAAATTAATAGTAATAATAATAATAATAATAAAAGACAATATATTTTACTTTAGTCAATTATAATAATAACCTAAAAAGTACATATTAAATAAATAATGATAGAATAAAAAGTAATTAGAAATAATATAACAAAAAAGAAAATAAATTGTTAGGGACTAAAACTGAAACAAAAATAAAAGGACAAAATGATCATTTTTTTGAATAATGACAGGTCAAAAGACCAAAAAACATAACAAAATGACAACAATAAAAACTAAAATTGTAATTTTGATGCGAAAATGATGATATCCATAATTTCTATATAACCACAGGGAAAAAAATTGTAATTTACCCAAAAAAGAATGAATAACGTTTATATTTAATTAGAAAAATAAATATAGCTTATTATTATTAGAAACACAATATAAGAAAGTACAATTTATTATATTTTTTAGGGTAAATTACAATTTTCGTCCCTGTGGTTATATATAAATTATGGTTAGGAACCTTTTCACGTTAAAATTACAATTTCAGTATATATGGTTATCATTTTGTTATGATTTTAGTCCTTTGACCAATTATTTTTTTTAAAATGATCATTTTGCCCCCTTTAACTTTGTTTCACTTTTGGTCCCTGACTAATTACTTTTTTGTTATATCATTTCAATTACTTTTATCCTATTATTATTTATTTGATATTTATTCTTTTTCTTATTGTTACAATTTAACTAAAGTATTATTATCTCAATATATTGTCTATTATTATTATTATTATTTGTTTATTTATTTGATATGTTCTTTTTTTATTAATTATTAGAAGAATTAAAATTAATATAACTTTTATATATATGGATTTGTATATAAATAAGTTGTATTATTATTAATACTTACTTATCTTTAATTTATTTATTTTGTTAAGTGAATATGTTTTGATTTATTTTAGAATATATATATATATATATATATATATAAGACGTTGTAATGAGATATATAATTTTTTACTAAAAAATTTATATGTATATAAACCGCATATTGTTAAAGATAGTTAAACTTAACAAAATATATAAATTTTAAATATTATATGTATAAATTAAATTAATTTGTTACTTTTGTTATAACTTCGTATGAAGTTTTTGATATGGTTAATGGATTAATATATTGAACATTTATAATTTATATGAATGTTAACTTTGTGAAATAAATAAATTAGAATGGATTACACGTCAAATAATATATTTCGTTAAGTTAAAATTACATTGAACATATAATGTTTATAGAAATATAAAACATTAAAATTAAAATATAAAAATTAATACATATATGTATAAATTTAGACCAAAAAATAGACTAAATTTATAAGTATTTATATAAAGTAATATAAAGTAGAGACAAAAGATAAATAAATTAAATGTATAAATAATTAAAAACTTTTAAATAAAAAGTAACAAAATAAATAAATACCCTTTTAGAAAATAAATATACACATAGTTCAGTATATATTTAAAATTTATATGTAAGAACAATAATATTAAATAACAATAATTAACAACAATTCAATAAACTAAATTTAGTCATTTACAAGTTATTTTCAATTACTAGTACTTATTCATGTAAATACTTAAACTATAACATAATAATAATAATAATAATAATAATAATAATAATAATAATAATAATAATAATAATAATAATAATAATAATAATAGTGTCAAATAAATAATAAAATAAAACATATTAAATATTTTATTATTTCGGTTAAATTTTAATAGTAATAATAAGATAATATATTAAATAAATAATAATAAATAATAAATTATTAAGAAAATGAAATCTATATGAAATATTTTGATTAGGGACCAAGAATGAAATAAAATGAAAGGGTAAAATCGTTATTTCTAAAAATATATTAAAGAAAGGGACCAAAAGCAAAACAAAATTCTAACCATAAGTACTGTAATTGTAATTTTACCGTGAAAAGGACGGTAACCATAATTTTGATAAAACCACGTTGACGAAAATTGTAATTTACCCTGTTTTTTTTAAAGTAAACTACTAATAAATAAATATTTTTGGAGACTTGGGCGTTGCCTTGTGCTCGACAACAATAGTCAAGCAGCCGGGCAGCCCTTGCGTCGGTCACACAGTCCTCCGGCTCGGCGGCAGCTGCTCCCCAGCTCTCAGACCTTGGGCGGAAACGGCGAGTGGTGACCGCAGAAGTGCAGATATCGGCTGTCGGTTTCTAGTTTTCTCTCTCAAATCTAAAAAATATCATGTCAGTCTCGAATTCTTTTCGTTCGTATTTTACTATTCAGATTTCAGAATATTTAGTACTAGTGCAATCGACTCCACTGTCCGCACTCAAGTCTCAATAGTCAATACTCAATAAGTCAGTATATCAATATATTAGTAGTTTGAAAATAGTACTGATTTTGTGACTTGTTGATTTTATTATTGTTAAATGTTAGCTTGTTTAAATGATTGTTGCATTTCTGGTTATTGAAGGGAAACTTTTTGTTTTTTTAGCTTTTATTTTATCATTAACAACTTTTATATTTTTTATAACTAGCAGTATCAACTTTTATATTTCGAGTCATTAATAGCATCAATTTTTGTACTTTTCGTCGTTTATAATGTCAATGTTTTTACTTCTTCCTATGAATGGTAAGAAATATGAAAGTTGATAGTAGTGAATAATATGAAATTTGATACTATTATTAACAAATAAAATAAAATAAGGTTGCTATAAACGGTAAAAAAACAAAAAGTCACTTCTATTTTTAGCAATCGACACTTTTTGAAATATGAGAACTCATAAAAGACGATTAGAGGATGTAATTTGTTTTGGTTTATAACGAAAGACGGTATAGCTTTTTATCATTTTAATCACGGTAGACCGGCCTGAATTATTGAGTTTTGAAAATCTCATCAAAACTAACCAAGACAATGAACACTTGTAACATTATGAAAACTTGACCTTATAGAAGTTATTCCTGGATCCTCCACTCTTAGCCTCTATCTCATGGTGCTAGCAGTCACTCGACACTGGTATTTTTCTCATTCTCTCGGTTCTTGGAAGATCTCTATGACAGCATAAATCCATTATCTTTGTATATAAGTATATACACTCAGTGTTTTTCGTATATAGCACATTAGCATTGGTATAAATGTTGGTTCATACATACATTCAGAATTTATTGTTCGTCATATAAATATTGGTTCTTGCTTTTACTCTAGAATTGGTTTAGTGGATTCTGATTGTTATATTGAGTAAAATCAAATTTCTAGGTTTACATCGGTTAAGTTTGTAGTTTGAAATTTCTTGGATTTATGCTGCATACATAGTTTTAGTTGAAAGACAGTTTTGGCTTGCTCTCCATACACAAACCAAGACTTCTAATTGGAAGCTATTATCCTAAAAAAAAAACCTTGCCGAGATCTTATATATGGTGTTCAAACTTTTAGGATATAAATTACATGGTTTGTTGACTAACTTTTCTAGCCCTTCTATAAGATATTTTCTTCAAGGGGACGTTCGGTAAGGTGGAATGGAATTATATGAGATTTACATGTATTTTTTTATATGTGATGAAAGCATATATTCTCAATGAGAGGGAGTAAAGAATTGAGTTAATATAAATTTCAATTCTCTCATTTTCTTCTCAACAAGTCAACATGGAAAGAATCAAAACAATGGAAAGGGAATGGAGATTTAATAGTTTTTCCTTACATGCTAATCTCTATTTTTTGTAACTAACATTGATTGAAAAAGCTTATAAATTTCTTTTCATTTTATTCCATTCCACCGTACCAAACGTCTCCTAAAAGTTCATGTAAGGAACTTTCTAGTCCTTCGTAACAAGTTACGTTACTATCCTTAACAGTTCTTGTGCATCTGATTTCATTTATTTCTAGTTCTCTTTTCTTTAAAGAATTTTCTTGTCTTTGGAATTAAAACAAGTAACTTTTTTGATGAACTTTCTAGCCCTTGTATTGTGTAAGTTGAAATTTTCTATTTGAAGTTTTGAAAACACATTGAATTTGTATTGTGTAAGTTTGAATTGGTGGAGTCTTGGGAAAAATAATCCAACATCCAAAGTCCAAATACCAAAAAAGTGGTTTGGGCAGAAATATCAAAACCCAGAAACCAAAAATAAAATAACCCTAAACTGAACTGAATTACAAAGCAAAACAGAACCGTTTAAAAGCTGGACCATTCGGTTTCTGAATGTAAAAACCGGATATGTTTGGTTTCTTTTCCAGTTTTTGCCAAAAACTGATCCAAACTCATCCCAAAAGAACTGGAAGACAGCCCTTTATTGATTGAGTTGCTTTTGTCAAGTTATTAGAATTTTTTGGCAGAGAACATCAATCTGCAGGCATTTTATTAGAATTTACTTATTGGGATGCTTCTGTCATGTTTCCACTATGATTTGGTGGTGGTTAAGCTTAGCAGATTTTAAGCTAAAATAAGGTAAAAACAAAAGAACTCCAAAGATAGAAACTGACAAAAACCAAGCTAACTTGCTTTTTAGGCTTTTAAAAACCAAAATTTTTGGTTACACACACACCAAAACTAACCAGACCACAACCCCCCCCCCCCCCCCCCTAAATCTTATGACTTTGGAGAATATTTGTGCAACGGGGTTGAATGTGGTTTGCTTCTATTATTCATGAAAGATGTTAATTTGTTGAACTTATGAGAATTGTTTAAGGTTGAATGTGGATTCTCATAAATATTTTTGAAAGAAAATGTAAAGTATATAATCGAATATGTTGGATCAATTCATGCATAACAGCTTTTAGGATTTTATTCAAGCATGGATTGATGTGATTCTTTGAGCACTTTCTTTGGAATGTTTGATTGTTTAATGCGATGTTGGTTCACATGTTTTGTGTGTTCTTTATTATCATGGGATTTATGTTAAGTTCTTCATTTTAAAAACCAAGTTCGTTTAAATGAATGATCTTGAGTTGTTTCAATTTCGCCAAACCGTTTTGTATTTTTTGCATTATTGAAAAATTATTTCAATCGTGTATGAATATTTGATACACTAATTTGTTTTTCTAAGTTGGGTTAATTACAATTAGTGCATCATTGGATGATGATGACATGTGAATTATGTTAGTGATCTGTTTTGTTTTGATATCAGAATAAAACATATGGATGCGGGAGAAGTAACAGAGAACAATGTTGACAAGGGGAAGAAACATAAGGGGAAGCACGACAAGCCAAAGCCATGGGATGATGAGACCATTGATCACTGGAAGATCGAAAAGTTTGACCCTTCTTGGAATGAAGGCGGTTTGCTCGAAGTTAGCTCTTTCTCTACTCTTTTTCCCCAATACAGAGGTATTTTAGAAATTTTAAGCTTTTCGCTTGTAAATTTTCTTATTCCGTTATACCTTTGGAGTCGTTACAATTTGAATCATGGTTTATGCATATGATAATCAAAGGATATCTCAATCATGGATCATACATAGCTACTTTGTGCATATCCTGAAACCTGTTTTCTAACTTTTTGTATCTTATCAAATTAAAATATTAATTTTGTTTTGGTAGTGTATCCCTGAAAAAGATTTGTTATCAAATACAATATAAAATTTATATAAGCTAAAGATTCGTATGATGAAATTAACATAATGATGGTTCTGTATGTAGAGAAGTATTTGCAAGAAGCTTGGCCTATTGTTAAAGGCTCATTGAAAGAATATGGAATTGCATGCGAGCTTGATTTGGTTCGTGATTCAGAACATTTTCTATGTCGTATTGAGAAATTAGGTTTTATTTTGTGACAACTGTTGTTAAAGATCACTTCTTGATATTCAGGTTAAAGGATCGATGACTGTTTCTACCACCCGAAAGACGAGGGATCCATATATTATAGTGAAATCTAGGGATCTGATTAAGCTTTTGTCAAGAAGTGTCCCTGCACCTCAGGTGTGTCAATTATGTTAGCATTTTTTTAAAATGAAGGACTTAGTAAATTGTTTGCGTTATTTGAAATGTGTTGATATGAAGTGCTTACACACAAGTGATTTCTGTTTCAGGCAATTAAGATTCTAAATGATGAAATGCAGTGTGACATCATCAAAATTGGTGGTTTAGTCAGAAATAAGGTATTGATGCTTGATATTTGAAATAAAATTTGTCTTCCAAATTAACTGTTGTTTTAGAAGGTGTCTTGATGTTAATCATATGTATGCGGTCAGGGGAGAACCTGCATGAGGTTGACGAAAGTTCTAAGTCGGAAGAATGCCTGCTGACCGTATTACAACACTGACACTTGAAAGTAGGGGTGGTCATCATCATCATCTAGGCGAAACCTGACCAAACCGGATTGATATATCCCAGTTAGGTTGTGGTTTAGACTTTAGAGCCAATTCGGTTCCGAACCAGACTGTGAACCAGTGAACCACCTAAATTCTTGTGGCTTTATGGATGTAAAAATATGAATATTAAATGACAGTCTCATATATAAAAAATATTAATTCTGGACTAGAACATGGTTCAGATTTGGGTCACCCGAAAACCTATTTTTTTGTAAATATCCCAAACCAAGAAGAATTTTTATAAAAACTTTAACCGAATATAGCAAGAACTGGTCCAGTCTGTTTTGGGTTTGGTGCTGTTTTGTTGGTCTAGACTGATTTTTGCACACCCATTATGTGAAAATTGCATGACTATTAGGTCGTATCAAACTCGACAAATGAGATGAACAGACATGAAAATATGTGTACCCGGCGATAAAAAAGAACTTCTGGTTTTGAATGACATCTGCTATCCCTTGGCTTCTTTCATTAAGTTCTGAAAATGCTGATCGTCTTCATATCTGCAGGAAAAGTTTGTCAAACGTAGGCAGCGGTTGGTTGGGCCCAATTCGTCCACTCTCAAGGTACTTAGGTTACTCACTGAAATTAGTATACTTGTCAAGATAATGGGTTTAGATTAACGGTAAATTTCTGTTTAAATGAAATTAATCATGTAGAGGGTTTAGGCCTTAAAATTTGGAAGATGACTTTGGGGCAAATGACAATTAAGGCTGGAGGAGGCAATTTCTACCCATTTATGTGAAAATTGGATTTGGGTTATATTTTTAGCTGATGGAATAATGGATTAAATGGGAAAAAAATCTAGCTAAAAAGCAACAAGGCCAAACAAGTCAAAAGGCCTAAAGGTCACCCATAGCACACAAAGTGTTTATAACCTCGTAAGGTGCTTTTTAAAAAGAGTTCATTGTTATAATATTAATTATCATAATCATATATACGTATTATTTATTTTTAAAATGAAAGAAAGTTTTCGGTGATCAACTCAACCCATTTAGCCCGTCCATTTTGCAACCTATAATAAGTCGATCAATGACAACGGCACCGCATTATTGTTGTATGGAATAGTATTTGCAACTATGTCTTTAAAATTCCATCAGTTGATTTATAATTGGAGTGTAATCGAATGTTTTTTTAAAGGGTTAATATTGAAAAAACCCTACAAACTTTCATGAATTTATTGATTAAAGTCGCTGTACTTTTTTTCTGAGTGTTTAAGTCTCTAGACAATTTTTGTCTTATTCAAATCTATATATTTAATCTGTTTAGCAGGTAACTAACTGGTAAACGGTACAGTGACCCAAACAAGAAAAAAGAAGTCCAGTGACTTAATCGTGAAAATAGGAAAAGAAAATTGGTTTTTTTAATGATAAACTATTCGAGGAACTAATTATTTTACATGTAAAGCAGGTAGCATGTTAAAAATATATAGTTTTGAATAAAACAAACTTTGTTTAGGGACTTAAATGCTCGGAAAAAAAGTTCAGTGACTTAATCGATAATTGCATGAAAGTCCGTGGGGTTTTTCAATATTAACCCTTTTTTGATTGTATTTTACTTATACATGTTTGTTGCATTGTTGCTTCTCTGAAATCTTGTTGAAACTCGATATGCAGGCACTGGAGATTTTGACTGGCTGCTACATTCTTGTTCAGGTATATGGGTATATCACTTGTTTTTTCTTTTTCCTCCTTAAAAAGAAAATTCAAAAAATCCGTTTCTTTTTGCTATTTAAACATCGTATTTGCTTTCAACTTGTTAATTCACAGGGAAACTCGGTAGCTTCGATGGGTTCATTTAAAGGCTTGAAACAAGTTAGGAGGATAGTAGAAGAATGCATGTTGAATAAAATGCATCCGTTATATAATATTAAAGTGAGTAATCCGTATATATTTGTTTCAAAAAGATCTATTGTATACTCTAGTTGGTCTCCGAATGTCCAATTCACAACTTGTGTAATTTTTATATTATTTAACAGGTACTCATGATGAGGAGAGATCTTGCCAATAATCCAGAACTTGCGAATGAGAATTGGGATCGGTTTCTTCCCAAGTTTAAAAAGTACGTTATCTAAAATACTGTTATGGCTAACACCTGCACTGTAAGTGTAAATATGGGTGGATTAACGGGTCAAAATTAGCAAAATTTTTGAATGGGTCCGGATGAGTTGTATTGTAAGGCTAGTTACATGAAATAGCAACATACTTAATTTTATTTACCTATAATAGCAGAGTACTATGAAAGTGTTAAGTGACAACATACTTTCATTAAAAAAAATACTAACATACTTTCAGATATATTCGGATACCAATTTTAGCTACGTACTTTTGTTTGTACCAAAATTTGCTGATATTGGTATTACAAATCTGAAGTACATTGCTATTATGTTATCATCCTATGCTATTGCTGTTGGTAAAAGTGTGAAGGTTTGTTGCTGATTCATGCAATTAGTCGCAATTGATATATGAAATATGGCTTTAATTATTATCATTAAACTTAATGATCTGTTTTTATAGAAACAATTGAGGAAGTTGCAAGTATTTACATATATTATGGATGACTCTTTCAGTTGTAATCATTTATCCTGTTCTTTTCTAGCTATTTTTTTTTAATTTTTACCTTTTTAGTCCATTATCGACAACATATAACGAAAGTTTACCTATACTTGGTGTAGATGGGTTGAAATTGTTTCCTCTAATGTGAAATCCTAATTGTAATAACAGGAAAAATGTCAAACAAAAGAAGGTTAAGAGCAAAGAGAAGAAGGAATATACACCTTTCCCACCACCGCCACAACCAAGCAAGGTGAGAAATTCGATAATTATGATTATAGTTATCATTTTGGAGGACTTCTAGTTTTAACATTTGTTACCCGAACCGATCAAAAAAAAGGGAAGATATTGGAAATGAGAACCGAATAGAATGGTATCGGTTCTGTCTAAGTTTTGGGAAGATCCATGTTTTCTTGACTTTTACAATGAAAAAGAAGTGCAAACCAGACTGGACCGAACCCAAACCTAAACCAAAAGATGGAAAAATAAAAACCAGAACCATGGCCCGTTACTGGTGCAGTTTGGTCTGTTTCAATATGGTTCTTTGGTTTCCGGTCTAGTCCTGAATTATGCACACCTCTTTTACTAGGCAAGTGATTTAGTATTCGTATAGTGTGTAACTTCTAACATAGATGAGTGCATTTTTATCAAACTACAGTAAATAATCCACGACAAAGTGATCACACCATTGCATAAACAAATCCTTTTATATTTTTACAGATTGACATGCAACTAGAGAATGGTGAATACTTTTTAAGCGATAAAAAGAAATCTGCAAAGAAATGGCAAGAAAGGCAGGAAAAGCAGGCGGAAAAGACTGCGGAAAACAAGAGGAAGAGGGAAGAAGCATTTAAGCCTCCGGAGGAGGTATGACAAATAACGTTCTCGTTCGCCTTTTTTAAAACTTGACATGTACCATCTTATGTTAAGGATAAGATCTGGATTTACAGGAAAATCGTGTGCAAGAGGATGGTAAAAATGAGAAAGATGATATCGCTGCAATGGCTACATCGTTGAAGGTAACCAAACGTTTAGATAATCATAATATGATGTGAAATATTGTTTTTAGTCGTTACGGTTTAATTTAGGAAAAATATCATAGAATAACAACAAACTTTCTCTTCTTTCGTCTCGTATAATGTTCTTTTTCTTGGGTAACTGAACTTGAATAAAATGCTTCTTAGAATGACAATGACCTTTCACTTTTCCGTTTCATGCAACTTGAACTTTTCTCATTCATAGGCCATAAATCATGTACAAGATGACCTCAAATGTTCGATAACTTTATAGAAACTACTTTAGCGGTTGATTCTTAAGATTCTCTAAAGTTCTATTCCAGTAGGCTTCTTCTTTTGGGATTACTTGTCCTTCAAAAAAAAAGAACAAAACCCTATTTTAAAATATTTTGTATAAAACGAAATAGAAGGATAAGTTTGTTACTATTTTTTGACATTTGTCCATGATTTTATTCATTTTAATTGAGAAGTCGTTTAATACTGTAGAACAAAGCAAAGGAGTTCGGGAAGCGAAAATCTGATGATAGCGTTGATGCAGAGATGTATATTGCGACTCCAGGTCAGCCGTCTAAGAAATCGAAAAACAAAAACAAGAAGTAGCATTAGCAATTATAATTTTAAGTTGGACCAACTTTTTAGTTGCATCTCATTAACATTTTGAATTTGTTGATGCTAGGAGGTGAAATGTTGTATTAAAAAAACTAGGATGGATTTAGGATGAATAATTAATTGAGAAAATTACTGATTTGGTCCCTGTGGTTTGTCCATTGTTGCTGGTTTGGTCCTTTAAGATAAAAAATTACTCCATTGGTCCCTATGATTGTATTTTTGTTTCATGGTTAGTCCTTTTCATAAACGGCCGTTAAGTATCCAGGTTAGTGAAAGGGTAATTTGGTCTTTTACTACTCTCTCTCCTCACCATTCTTCCTAATAAATAACCTATTTCTTCATCTTCTCCATTTATCCTCCCTACCATTTTCTCCATTTTCTCCTTCTTCTCCATCATTTTCTCCTTCTCAATTTGATCCACTAGTTTTGTTTTTTAGTGGAAAGAAAAACTTGGTGACGAAGATGTTGATGAAACTTCTGATGTAACCAAAGAGGAAGATGGTGTTAGTGAGGAAGAGGATGCTAGTTTTGTTTTTAGTGGAAAGAAGAAGACATCAAAGTCGAAAAAGGGTAGTAATTTGTTTACTGGTTCAACATTTGATGCAATCGGCGATGATGATGGGGACTTAGCAGACGATTCAAGATTAAAACAACAATCCGAGGATGAAGATGATGAACCAGTGATTTCGTTCAAGGGGAAGAAGAAATCATCCAAATCTAATAAGAAAACCAGTGGTAGTATATTTTCAGCGTCACATTTTGATGGCCTTGATGAGGAAGAGGACAATAAACAAAGTGAAGAGGATGGCCAAGATGATCCCCTCATCACATTTTCGGGGAAGAAGAAGTCTGCGAGGAAGAAAAACAAGGCAAATGATATTGCATTAGCCGGTGGAGGGACGGAAGACATTTGTTCTCGATTCGATCCACTATCTCAGTTGCTAAGAACTTGGGTTACACCTAACTCAAGCTTCTTCTCCAACTGTTCTTTAATGGCTTTAACAGGAACTTTTGGGTTACTCTCAGTTTGATCCACTATCTCAGTTGCTAAGAACTTGTAAGTGCAGTGGGATATATTTCTGGACTGAAGACATTTATGGACCTCATTAAATGTTTTAACCATCCATGTCTCGGAATTGGGTATTTTGGAAACATGAAGGAGGAAGGAGAAAATGATGGAGAAGAAGGAGAAAATGAAGAAAATGGTAGGGAGGATAAATGGAGAAGATGAAGAAATAGGTTATTTATTAGGAAGAATGGTGAGGAGAGAGAGTATGTAAAAGACCAAATTACCCTTTCACTAACCTGGATACTTAACGGCCGTTTATAAAAAGGACTAACCATGAAACAAAATTACAATCATAGGGACCAATGGAGTAATTTTTTATCTTAAAGGACTAAATCAGCAACAATGGACAAACCACAGGGACCAAATCAGTAATTTTCTCTAATTAATTTGACACTTGTTTGGTTTTATTTACTGTTGATGAGTTATACAATTTTCCTGTGTTTTTATACTAATCTTGCAAACGATCTCAAGAAAAGGGTGCGTTTAGTTTATGAAAATTTTCAAAATTTTCATCTCATTTTTCAACAAAAATGAAAACTTGTTTACTTAACAACAATTACATAAATTTTCATTTCACTTTTTAAAACACCACTTTTCACATTCTCTCTCTTACTTTTCTATTACCTATCCTATTTTTTTATAATACTCTCTTTCTCTCTCTTACTTTTCCATCACATATCTTATTTTTCTATTTTATAATCACTCATCTTATTTTTCTTAAGACTAAAACACTTATCATCTAAACAAGTTTTCACTTTTCATAGAAACACTTGTTTTTTTTCTAAAAACTATAACTTGAAAACTGAAACTGAAAAATGACTAGTTTTCGTTAACTAAACGCACCCTTAACTTCTTACTTTTCAGTAAAGATACTCAACTATAACATACTTATCAGGGTTTCTTATATTAAAAAAAGGAATCTTTACCCAAACAACCTTTTAAGTTGGATTAGTGTTATGATCAAAACATCTAACCATTTCTGTTACAAAAAGGTTTTTATCTGATTAAAACTTATCAAAATAATGAGTTTTCTCATAAAAGGGACTTGCAGCCGATCTAACCGGTCGTATTTCGTTCCGGCCACCACCTTCTCTGGTAACTCTCTCAAGAACTGACGATTTCAGATTTAAAATAAATAATAAGTCAACAATCTAAAGCTTAATTTAACAATCGAATGACGGATAAATTGAATCTTCGAGTGCTTCATGGATTAACAAAGGCTACATAGATGGTGGAGGACTGGAGGTGTCACAATTGGAGGTTTTAAGTGCATTTAACACTAAACGAGAAAACAAATCGGTCGCTGGAAGACTCGTCAGAAGCTTCAACAGTCACAAGAGGACTTGTCGAAGAATGAAAATAACTGGTTGGAACGGGTAACATACCGGTTTTGTGAGTCAGGGTTGAGGGGTTTTTATGGCAACAAAATGATTGGAGGTTTTAATTGCAAAAATTGTTCAACTTGATAAGAACCCCTAAAAAACCCAATGTAATTCTATATTTTTATTAATTTGGTTTCTTTGTTTTTTCCGTATTTTAGCTCTTTTTTTTATTCACATTGATCCTGAGAGTGCTTTAATAACATAATTAAAACTATAAAAGTATGATAGTGCTTTAATAACACAAGTAAAACTATAAAAATATGATTGTTTTTTTTTATGACATATTAGCAGTACAACTATACGTACTTCATATTTTTTATCTGTTCGATCATTTGTCATTTTATTTATCAAGACAAATGGACCAAGATGAATATAACATCTATATCTATATATTATAATAAATGAGAATAATTCTTGTCACGTGTCATCCTCTTAATATCCTACTTTTTCATTTTCCCGCTCATTTTCCAAAAATAAAAAATACATTAATTTAAGTAACATGGATATCATTTAATTCATTTAATTTGAACTTTTAAAACTTATTATTTTTGTTTCCTAAACTAATTGAAACTATTATTAGTACTTATTAAAAAAATTCAAATTAACAAGCTAAAATAAAATTTTTTAAAAATTTATAAGATAATAAACTCAAGTTTAAATGTTCTAAAAAATAAATAATTTTAAAACACTTAATAAAATAATAAATTTTAAATTCAAAATAAGAAATTTTAAAAGATCAATAAAATAATAAATTTCAAATCTAAATGTAGAATAAATAGTTTTAATAAAATAATAATTAAATACCTTACTATACACTAAATTTGAAAACCATTTTGTTATATTTATATGCTAAGTATGAAAGTTTGACACATTTAGAAAAATAATCATTCAAATTTCAAATGTATTTTCTTTAATACATTTTTGTACTAATATTTTCTAAAACTTCAAAACTAAATGTTGCAAAATTTTATCTTTTAAAATAACTTAATTTCAAACAATCTTAATAAATGATTTATATTTTCAGCTGACACTGAAATTGTTATATCAAGTTTTAATCACTTTGGCTATAAAAAATTATTATTAACTAAAACATCTTCAATAAGAAAACTTATATATGGTCTTATTTAAGGTCTCTAACAAAGTTATACAATTTAAAATAATATACTTCATAAAAATAAAAAAATATAAATAATTATTTTGTTGATTTCTATTGGATTGATGATGACAACAAATAAAACAGAATGAAGATTCAAAAATTTTGAAGTAATAATAAGAATATAATAATTGAATTAACTCACATATGTAAGAACCATAAAAACACTATATTAAATCATAATTCAAATATTTTGAATCACATATTCACCGTCTTTTTTTGAAATAAACATTGACTTAAAGCCATCATTTTTACCATTGACTCAATGATTTTGTCTGTATCATCTTTTTATTGGTTTTATTGTAAAAAAATAGTAAAGGGTCTTAAGGGATTTCACTTCTTTATAAATTTAAAATGTATAACTAATTATTTGCATCAATACATGTAATACATGGGTATTAACCTAGTAAAGAATATAGAAACTAAAGGGCATTGCTATATGCACACCCCCTCTCCTTAATTTTTAGTAATCACACACCCCATTTCTTAATAATTTTTGTTAATAATGTGAGACTTAATGACTAAAAGTTAATCTTCTCTCATATTAAAAAGGGAGGCGTGTGATTAGCAATTGAAGGAAATGTGCATATAAAATTACCCTGGATAAAATGAAAAAAAAAAAAAAAAACTGATAAAGAAAACTAAATCAAATGTCAAATGACTATCTTTTCAATATAAACCCTACCTATCACTATTTGTTTTGTTTAAGCCAGAGTATCTAAATATGTCTCATCTTATTGATATGATTAAACATTTTCTAAGCGTTAACAATTCTTGTTACATTTCTCATTTCTTTCCAAAGGGAGGATGAAGGGATTATTGCATGGAACATCTTCACATTCTTTCCAAAAGTTTTTTTTAACAAATTAACTTTTTGTATAATTATTTTAATACTAAATATAATTTGTTTTGTTCAAAAATTCAGATGTTATACTCAAAATTCCATTATACAAATAATACAAACTAATATCATAGATTTTTTAGTAAATTATACACAAATATATGTATGTAAATTATATTTAGTAATAAAAATGTGACGTATTAGTTAAAAATTGATGCTATTAACTTTTTGTATAATTAATTGAATACTAAATATAAAGTTTGATGCTATTAATGATAAAAAAAAATAAAAAGTATTGCAATAAATGATTTAAAGACAAAAAAATTATTGTTATTTTTAGCAATTAATCTTTATGTATTATTAAAGGTTTCTACTTTATTTTCAATGTTTAATAAATAAGATTAAGGGTCTGTTTGTTTCAGAGAATTCTGAAGGAATTTGTGGAATTGGAATTAAAATTTCATTCCTTTGTATGTTTGGTTTGCTAAAGGAAAAGGAAAGAGAATTCCATGACGTAAAATTTTCTCTTATCCATTGGAATCTATTTTCTCACCTAATAAGCAAAAAATTGAGATTTCATTCTCATAATACGTTTATTCTGTCGACGTACTCTACCATACCGACCCTATATCACTCACCCTACCAAACCATATCCACCTTACTCTATGTAGAGATAGTGTGCCCGATACCAATTATAAAATACAAGAAATGTATTACAAATTACAATTCAAGAAATGAAATTACAATACACGGAAATAAACAAGGTACGGAAATTAAAATTACAAATAAAAGAAATAAAATACGAAAAGTAAATTACTATACGGAAAATAAAGGCTGAGTCTCGTGTTTGACACGATTCCCTTAAAACAGATTCGAAGTCTGTTTCCCATGGTACAACAGCCAAAGCAGCGTGTACTGCCGGAGGTAACCAACTTGCCTGAAAAACCACGTGAATTCAAAGTGATCTTCGTTCTTGGAAGCAGCAACGTCTCGCCGTTAAAGTGTAAAACCTTTCAAATATCTCAAGTGTTTCCAGAAATGTTTCAAGTCTTTCAAGTAATTTGGTGTGTTGAATCTCCTATTATTTTATAGGAAATTTGAGTTGAAACAATAAAATTAATCATCTTTTTAATTACAAAAACCGTTTTGTAATATTCCATTATTACAAGGTTTATTGTCAATTAATCATGAGTAATTATGTGTTGAAACCAAATAGTAACAGCTCATTAAATCAGTCAGGTTGCTGATCAGGTTTGGCCGAACAACTTGAGCCTCACGCTGCTGCTGACCAGCCTGGACCGCTACAGACCAGCTTTGGCCGAAACCTGCTCACAGGTTGACCCGAACAGCTTAGAGCTGTTGACCAGCTTTCACGCAACCTGCTCTCACTCGGAGTAAAAAGGTTGTTTCGCACGAGCCCTGATTTTCGGAGCTGCATTCGTGTCCGCAGGTGCTGGCGTACACGAGTTCAGTGGATTTTAGCCTTCGAGGTCCAAGATTTGCACCCCCCCCTGCGCGCGGGTAGGCATTAGAGTAAAACCACAAACAATCTTGCCATGGCTTTGAACACTCCTCCTTATAAACCCACTTTAGTTTCATCTTCCTTCCTATGTGGGACTCTCTTCACCCACTTAGAAGATGTTTCTTTCATTCCAAACACCAATATTTGAGCATCGATATCTCATTCATCTTAGCTCCGTTTTGGACGTTCTTTATATCGTTGGAATCCTCTCTTCAAGGAGAATACAAACCCACAAAATATTCATTATATATATATATATATATATATATATATATATATATATATATATATATATATATATATATATATATATATATCACAATTATATATAATTATATTTGGTCCAAAACCATGGAAAACCACTTTATCCTTTGAAAAATTTACACTTTTTTCCAACAATCCCCCACATGAATGAGAGATCGATCGAAAACACATTCCAATCATCCCCCACATGTATGAGATTGATCGAAGACACATAAAATTCCAATGAATTTTCAATGGTTGAAATCTTGCATAGGATAGGTAGGTGTAAACCTTTGAACCTTCCCTTATGAAATGTACTTAGTCTTCTAGGCGTCAGTAGAACTCGATGTCTTTGAACTGAGCTGCCATTTGTGAAGACGACAATACACTTCACACAAGAATCTCCCTAACAAGGTTAACTCCTCATAGTCGTGTCCGTTATGGTCATGGAACACTAGCCTGGTTCTGCGAGAGCTACTAAGAATTGTGCCCCTACAATTCCACTCGAAGCGACCCCACTTCTCTCTCACATAGGTGATTTCTCCCGAATCATTAAAAGCATAAATGATTTCGACCGAATCATTATAAAATGCTTAACCTCATTGTCAATAAAATGATTTTCTTCAAGAAATCATATAGGAATGGACTAGGAGTTTTTCACAACCCCCCACAGTGACCACACTTTATTCATACAAATAGGTTGTCCTTTTGAACCAAGATCTTGGGATATCCAGTCAACAAAGTAAGGTTTTCTTTCGTATGAATCTATTCATTCATGGGATTTAGTCCCATTCCTTTTGACGACTTCAAAACTAACTCTCTATTTAGGCCTTTCGTAAGCGGATCCGCAATGTTATCTTTTGACTTCACATAGTCAATAGTAATAACACCTGTTGAGAGTAGTTGTCGTATCGAATTATGCCGACGTCTAATATGTCTTGACTTACCATTATACATTATGCTATGCGCTCTACCAATCGCTGATCGGCTATCACAATGTATAGTAACGGCTGAAACGGGTTTCGGCCACTTTGGTATGTCTTCAATAAATTGACGTAACCATTCGACTTCTTCACCACATTTATCTAATGCGATGAATTCAGATTCCATCGTAGATCTAGCTATCACTGTTTGCTTGGAAGACTTCCAAGATATAGCAGCACCACCAAGTGTAAATACATATCCACTTGTAGATCTAGAATCTTTTATATCAGATATCCAATTCGCATCGCTGTATCCTTCTATCACAGCTGGATATCTCTCATAACGCAGTCCGTACTCTCGAGTATATCTCAAATACCGAAGTACTCGTATCACACTTTTCCAATGAATCCGACTCGGATTACTCGTGTACCTACTTAGCCTGCTTACAACATATGCTATGTCCGGTCTGGTACAAGACATTAGATACATTAGACTGCCTATAATTCTTGAGTATTCTAGTTGATTAACACTTTCACCTCTATTTTTCGATAGATCTTGACTAGTGTCAATTGGAGTTCTAGCTATACTAGAATCACCATTACTAAATTTCTCAAGAATTTTATCCACATAATGAGTTTGACTTAACACAAGACTATCTAGGGTTCGTGTGATTTTAATACCAAGAATCACTTCCGCTAAACCCATGTCTTTCATGTCAAATTTGGATTTCAACATCTCTTTCGTTGAATTAATCATTCTTTCGTTACTACCAACGATAAGCATATCGTCTACGTATAAACAAAGAATGACATATCCATGTTTTGTATCTTTCGTGTACACACACTTGTCGCACTCATTAATTTTGAATCCACATTCTAGCATGACATGGTCAAACTTTTGATGCCATTGTTTGGGAGCTTGCTTCAAGCCATATAATGACTTAACAAGCCATAAACTTTCTTTCCACATCCGGGAGCACTAAAACCCTCGGGTTGCTCCATGTAGATTTCCTCTTCTAAATCACCGTTTAGAAAAGCTGTCTTCACATCCATTTGGTGCACTTCTAGATTTCTTATTGCGGCAATCGCAAGCACCAATCTAATGGATGTTATTCGCGTCATCGGCGAATATGTATCAAAGTAATCAACACCCTCCTTTTGTTTGTAACCTTTGATTACCAACCGTGCTTTATATTTAACAATGGAACCATCAGGTTTCATTTTCCTCTTAAAAAGCCATGCCATCGGTAACCTAGTGGTTTACAACCTTCAGGAAGGTCCACTAGTTCCCAAGTATGATTTTGTAAAATTGACTCAATTTCACTCTTGATGGCTTCTTTCCATTGAGGTCCTTCAGAAGAAGTTACCGCTTCTCGGTAAGTTTTGGGTTCACTTTCAACCATGTAAGTGACAAAATCATCTCCATATGATTTTTCAACCCTTTTCCTTTTACTTCTTCTAGGCTCAACCTCTTCTCTTTCAGGTTGTCCTAATGTCTCATCTTGGACATTTTCGTCACTTGATTTAGACGAACTAGCACGATCCTTTTGTAAACAAGGAAATATATTCTCAAAGAAGGATGCATTCCTTGATTCCATGATGGTATTCTTGTGAATTTCTGGATTTTTAGACTCATACACAAGAAACCGATAGGCACTACTATGATGTGCATAACCAATAAATATGCAATCAACCGTTTTAGGTCCTATCTTTTGAGCCTTAGGTGCCGGTACAACAACCTTTGCTAGGCACCCCCACACTCGTAAGTACTTATAGGATGGCTCTCTTCCCATCCAAAGTTCATACGGTGTTTTATCCATTTTCTTGCGAGGTATCTTATTCAAAAGATAAGTAGCCGAGAGGATAGCTTCCCCCCACATTTCTTGGCTCATTTCCGAACTTATTAACATGGCATTCACTATTTCTTTCAATGTTCGGTTTTTTCTTTCCGCAATACCATTTTGTTGAGGTGAGTAAGGAGCGGTGAATTCGTGTCGGATTCCATGTTGAGCACATAAATCCGCAAACGGTGACACATATTCACCACCTCGATCACTTCTTACAACCTTAATCTTTTTGTTGAGTTGGTTCTCAACCTCTTGTTTGTATAAAACAAACTTCTCGGTTGCTTCATCTTTACTTTTCATCAAGTAAACATAGCAATATCTTGTACAATCATCAATAAACATGATGAAGTACTTATTACCACCTCTCGTAGGAATGGATTTTAAATCACACACATCCGTGTGAATCATATCAAGTGGTTCGGTTATTCTTTCAACCGATTGGAAAGACGATCTTGTAAGTTTGGCTTCAACACAAGTTTGACATTTATAATTTGAATCAATATGAAAAGATGGAATGCAATTTAACCTGATTAAACGACGTAAAGAATTAAAATTGACATGTCCAAGACGACCATGCCATACGTTAGAAGATTCTGTCAAATAAACCGAATTTGTAGTCGTTTTATTAAAATTGCTTTTTAAAATCATCAAATTTATTTTGAACATTCCATTCAAAGCAAAACCTTCTCCAACAAAATGATCATTCTTGGTCAAAACAAATTTATTCGATTCAAAAACCATTTTAAATCCAAACTTGTTTAACAGCCATCCGGAAACCAAATTCTTTCGAATTTCCGGTACATACAAAACATTTGTCAACTTAAGATCTTTCCCGGATGTCATCTTCAAGATCACATCGCCTTCACATTTGACATCAACCGTATCAAAGTTTCCCATGTAGATCTTTTTTCCATTAACTACTTTCAAAGTAGTAAACAAACTTTTCTCCGAACACACATGTCGGGTAGAACCAGTGTCGATCCACCATTCATTCGGTTCAGATCTTACCAATTCTACATCAGAAACCATTGCCGTGATATTCACATTCATCACACTTGCAACTTCACCATTGCCGTCAAGAACCACGTATGGTTCAAGATCCAAATCAGAAAACAATTCTGATTTCTCAATATGATTGGCAAATTTACTCGCATTTTGAACTCCAATCATATCAACCATCTCATTAATCGATGGTTTAGCAATAGATGTTATAGTTGAAATCATCGACCGTGACACAACTCCATCTAACATTTCAATTTTTTTCTTTAACGCCAAAGAAAATAATTATAAGTAGTTGTGAATCTTCTTTTCAAACAAATACTTTATAAATTTTCAATAAAGAAAATTTTCTCACTTTATAATAAAATTACAATTTTATTATAAACAACGTCAAATTAATTGATCAAGCTTGATTCAACCGTTCAATTTAATCACTTTATAACAAAATTAAATCTTTTGTTATAAACAAGTGTCAAATACTTCAATTGACAAAACTTGAATCAACCGTTCAATTTAATCACTTTATAACAAAATTAAATCTTTTGTTATAAACAATGTCAAATACTTCAGTTGAAAAAATTTGAATCAACCGTTCAATTTAATCACTTTATAACAAAATTAAATCTTTTTTATTATAACCAGTTTTATCACTAAAATTGAATCTGCCGTTCAATTTAACACCAAAGTGAAGAATGAATCAACCGTTCATTCAAACACCTGTAACTCGAACGAGAATAATAACAAATTTTAAATTAAAAGTTAAAATTGAATCATCCGTTCAATGTTTAAGAAACCAAAAGTGAATAATTGAATCTGCCGTTCAAATTAAACACTTAATCAAGGCTGTTGCAAAAATTAAATCCGTCTCGAAACCAAAACTCGTTTGTAACGAAACAGAAATAATTAAATGAAATGGAAACACAATTGCTTCGAGACAAAACTCGTTTGAATCGAAACAATAATGTAATAGAAATTTTTACTTCGAGACAAAACTTGTTTGAATCGAAGAAAATAATTTCTTTAAAATTCCTAATTTTATAACCGGTATCGTGGTTGTGAAATCTGTTTTAAGATTGTAGGGATAGTGTGCCCGATACCAATTATAAAATACAAGAAATGTATTACAAATTACAATTCAAGAAATGAAATTACAATACACGGAAATAAATAAGGTACAAAAATTAAAATTACAAATAAAAGAAATAAAATACGAAAAGTAAATTACAATACGGAAAATAAAGGCTGAGTCTCGTGTTTGACACGATTCCCTTAAAACAGATTCGTAGTCTGTTTCCCAGGGTATAACAGCCAAAGCAGCGTGTACTGTCGGAGGTAACCAACTTGCCTGAAAAACCACGTGAATTCAAAGTGATCTTCGTTCTTGGAAGCAGCAACGTCTCGCTGTTAAAGTGTAAAACCTTTCAAATATCTCAAGTGTTTCCAGAAATGTTTCAAGTCTTTCAAATAATTTGGTGTGTTGAATCTCCTATTATTTTATAGGAAATTTGAGTTGAAACAACAAAATTAATCATCTTTTTAATTACAAAAACCGTTTTGTAATATTCCATTATTACAAGGTTTATTGTCAATTAATCATGAGTAATTATGTGTTGAAACCAAATAGTAACAGCTCATTAAATCAGTCAGCAGCTGATTTAATTATCAATTCTGGTACGAAACCTGCTCGCCGGACAGCTTGGCCTCGGGTTGCGGATCAGGTTTGGCCGAACAGCTTGAGCCTCACGCTGCTGCTGACCAGCCTGGACCGCTACAGACCAGCTTTGGCCGAAACCTGCTATCACCCGGAGTAAAAATGTCGTCTCGCACGAGCCCTGATTTTCGGAGCGTTCAGTGGATTTTAGCCTTCGAGGTCCAAGATTTGCACCCCCCTACGCGCGAGTTGGCATTGGAGTAAAACCACAAACAATCTTGTCATGGCTTTGAACACTCCTCCTTATAAACCCACTTTGGTTTCATCTTCCTTCCTATGTGGGACTCTCTTCACCCACTTAGAAGATGTTTCTTTCATTCCAAACACCAATCTTTGAGCATCGATATCTCATTCATCTTAGCTCCGTTTTGGACGTTCTTTATATCGTTGGAATCCTTTCTTCAAGGAGAATACAAACCCACAAAATATTCATTATATATATCACAATTATATATAATTATATTTGGTCCAAAACCATGGAAAAACCACTTTTTCCTTTGAAAAATTTACAATTTTTTCCAACACTCTATTCTACCCACCCGTCCATCCATTTTAACTTACCCTACCTAACCTTACCCCACCCTGCGAACCAAATGCCTTCCAAGTAAAAGATGTAAAATGCAATTTAATCGTAGGAACACGATAACGAAAAATCAATTAGAAAACAATGTATATGTTAAACAAGAAAACAACAAAAATTGGTCTGTTCCAAGTTCCAACGCCAGAAAAACGTTTTTATGAATTTTAATTTGCAAGGATTAATTGTCATAAATAATAATATAATGTTATTATTTACTAATATAATAATAACATATTACGAAGTTTATAGTAATAATAACTTTATTTCATTTTATTATCAGTATTAACAAGTATTATTAATATATATATATATATATATATATATATATATATATATATATATATATATAGGATTGAGTTCACATGAGAACCCCTCTATTTCGTGAGAACGTGAGAACCACTCTAAAATTTGTGCATCCACTATATAAAATTGTGCATTTAATACTAAAATTAAACGTTTCGATAAATTTATGCATTTCATGTAAAAATTTACGCATCTCATGTTATAATTTATCCATTTTATGTACGAATTGTGCATTTAAAAAATTAATGCATTTGATGTTCAAATTTGTGCATTTAGTTTATAATTTAATGAATATAATTTTTGAATGTAATTTTAGTGTTAGATTATAATATTTATTAATATTTAAGACTAATAATGGTTTTAAGTAAAACTTTTAATTTTTAAATTTGTGCATTTGATGTACAATTTTGTGCATTTTGGAGTGGTTCTCACGTTCTCATGGTAACGAGGGTTCTACCGGAACCCAACCCTATATATATATATATATATATATATATATATATATATATATATATATATATATATATATATATATATATATAGGATTGGGTTCACATGAGAACCCCTCATTACCGTGAGAACGTGAGAACCACTCTAAAAATTGTGCATACACTGTATAAAATTGTGCATTTGATACTAAAATTAAATGTTTTCGATATATTTATGCATTTCATGTAAAAATTTACGCATCTCATGCTATAATTTTTCCAATTTATGTACGAATTGTGCATTTAAGAAAATTTGTGCATTTGATGTTCAAATTTGTGCATTTAGTTTATAATTTAATGAATATAATTTTTGAATGTAATTTTAGTGTTAAATTATGATATTTATTAATATTTAAGACTAATAATAATTGTAAGTAAAACTTTTAATTTCTAAATTTGTGCATTTAATGTACAAATTTGTGCATTTTGGAGTGGTTCTCACGGTAAGAAGGGTTCTTACCGGAACCCAACCCTATATATATATATATATATATATATATATATATATATATATATAGGTGGGTTCAATGGAGAACCTCCATGCATCGAAGAATCTTGAAGAACCTACATGCACCACCACAAATGCATCACAATTCCCCCGTAATGCATCATTATTTCCACGTGATGCATCAAAATCTCGCGTGATGCATCAATTTCTACATTATTTCCGCGTGATGCATGAAATTCCCGCGTGATGCATCAATTTCTACGTGATGTATTTCAGTTTTTCTAGCGATGCATTGTGTTTCTCCAAGGTTCTTCGATGCATAAGGTTCTCCATTGAACCCACTCCTATATCTATATATATATATATATATATATATATATATATATATATATATATATATATATATATATATATAGGTTGGGATCACATAAGAACCCTTCAATTCCGTGAGAACGTGAAAACCCTTCAAAATGCACAAATTTATACATCAAATGCACAAAATTTAAAAATTAAATTTATAACTTAAAACCATTATTGGTTTTCAATATTAATAAATATCATAATATAACATTAAAATTACCTTTAAATATAAAATTTATCAAATTTTACACTAAATGCACAAATTTGAATATTAAATGCACAAATTCGTACATAAAGTGGACAAATTTATCATGAGATGCGTAAATGTTTATATCGATCAAATGCATTAATTTTAGCATCAAATGCATAATTTGATACATGAAATGCACAAATTTTAGAGTGGTTCTCACGTTGTCACGGAATTGAATGTTCTTACCGGAACCCAACCCTATATATTTATAACCCATATTATAGAAATTAACAATGTTTTTGTCAAATATTTTCATTTATTCACATATAGAATGAATACCTTTATATTTTTGTGTGTGAATCATAAGTTCAAAATATACGAATCATCAAGTTCTTAACATCCTCAATATAAAATAAGTTTTTATCCGATCCATTCTTTATATATTTAAACATTTATTTTAATAATAAAACCATGAAATTGAGGATACATATAATTACTTATTATTCCTTGTATATTTAAACAATTAATACTTTAAAAGCAAACCATGAAATTAAGGATATATGATTATATTTCATTAATAATAGATTTTTCCATGTGACTTTGATCAAATTTGACTCCAAGAAAATCAAGATTCGATTTTGATTTATTGGTTGCCTAGCTACTTGCCTACTTATACAAATTACAATAAAATAAAGACACCTAACCATACAAAAACCAATGTATGAGTTGATTAATTCTCCTAAATAATGATTCCAAGATATCGTACAAAGTAACAAGTGTCTTATCAAACCAAATAAGGTTCTCAAGTGTTGAAAATGAAATCATGGCTCACTTTATCAAAGGGAAAAAGGGTTAACTTTAGATTAGCCCGGGAAAGCTTCTTGACGAAACATTCTAAGTGAGAACGGAGTGATCACCCTGGATAGAAAGCGGGGTTGCCACATGTGCTCTGTCCTGGTGGGAACACCGCTACAACCACCGTGCTCCTGAGCAAAAACCATCTCGCCTCGGCTTCTCCACCCCTAGGGGCGGACCTATGTAATGTTGGGGGTAGCACGTGTTACCAGTCCACTCTTCAATAACATCGTTTTGTAACTTAAAATTTTTAAAAGTTTAATTGTGCAACCGATGATTGTATAAGTGTGTCGCATATACTATTCAGTTATTAAAAGAAATTAAGTGTACAACTTAATTATAAAAATTTATAACCTCAAATCAAAAAAAATAAATTAAAAGTAGAATGTCTAAATAAGTAGAAACAATAAAAGTATTAAATTAGTATTTTAATGACATTTTTAATCTTAAATTTAATTTATTAAATACTAATTGATATTAAATTAATATTAATTTTAATGTAATAAATACTTATTAATATTAAATTAATATTAAATTTTGATTACATTTTTAATGTTTAAAATTGAGATGAAAGTGGAATTTTCTTATAAATAAAAGAAGAAATTTGATATTTCTAGTTATTTATGAAACTTTAGATTCTAATACTTTACTAAATATACTAGTTTATACACGGATCTGTTTGAATAATAATTTTCTTTAATAAAAATCATAAGTCTTAGAATAATTGTAGAATTCGATGATAAACAGTAATATAAACCATGAATATTATGAAAGATATGTGACTCGATATTAATTTTAGACATATTTAAGATTATAGAATGAATTTTTTTTATTAGAATGATTTAAAAAAACCTCCATATAATAAATGAGGAAAATATAATAAAATCTTTAGTTTTATTTATAATTAATAACAATACACAATTGAGATGCAATAAATCATTAATTTTATTAATAATTAATGTGAACCATTAAAAATCAAAACTTTCAATTTACTAGTGTCTATTAACCTTTAAAAGTAGATTATATTAACTTAGGGTTGTAAACAAGATCCCTAAAACATAGTAACTAAAAACTAATTGTTTAAACAAAAAAAATTATGAAAGATACGTGTCTAATATAATATACAATGGTGTAGTTAAATGACAATCTATTTATTCTTTTTAATAGAATAGATATATTTTATCGTTTATTATCCGTACGTATATCCCAACCCATCCTAAGCTAACCAACCGTACTGCAATTAATTCCTTCAAATTCTAGTTTCTTTGTCTTCCAAACATATGTATTAATAATTTTTATTCAAAATTTATTTTCTTTAAGTATATTACATTTTAGAATTAATTTTTAAAAGCCCTCACAAACTTTCAGAAATCTACCGATTAAATCATTGAACTTTTTTTTTTAGCGTCTAAAACATCAGACAACTTTTGTACCCGTTTAACCAATAAAGAATAGTTCATTGAATGATTTAATATTGAAAAACAACAAGTTTTTTTTTTCTATTTTTACAATTAAGTCACTGAACTTTTCTTTTTAATTGTTTAAGTCACTGTATTATTTACCAATTAATGACTTACTAACCAAGACAAATATATAGTTTTAAATAAAACAAAAATTATCTAAGAATTTAAAATATTCGAAACAAATTCTAATAAATTAATCGATAGAACCATAAAAAATCGTAGGTTTCTAATAATAACCCTTCGTCAAAAATACCAAATGGTTATGATGTAGAACATATTATATAGTTACTCCTTGATGGATGATGATGGTCTATTTCAAGGAACTGCCTCATATATAAAGCCATAAAGGATACGATTCTTCTAAATATTAAAATTTTCAAAAATTAACAACACACTACAAGAAAAATGTCATTTAATGACACACGCTTTCAGTGACACAAAAAAATGTCACTATATTATACTTTTGGTGTCAATTATGAAAAAGAGTAGGTGTAAAACAATCTTTTATGCACACTTATTAAGTAGTGACACAAAAGTTCTGTCACAAACATATTTGAGACCTATATCCATATACATTTTCAGTCACTATATATTTATACCTACTCAACTTTTACCCATTTTATTTTTGGGTAGGTAAAAAATTTTAACACCTATAGTGATATTTTTTTATTTTTAATAACACTTTTCATGTGTCACTAAATGTCATTTTGTTTGAAGTGAGGATATAATTGGTTTTAGAAAAATATTAAATTTAGATGATCCTGCCTTTTAAGTTTCAACAACAATCTTAAACAAAGGTATGCCACCTTTCATTGTTGAAATACATTCAGAAGCAACTACTTAATTACGATTAAATAAAATTTAATAGATTCAATTATTTAAAGGATAATTGTGCAAAAAAAACCCCACTTGTCAATTTTTTGTGATTAAAACCTCAAATCATTTTTCATTGCATAGAAAACCCCAAACTAACTAAAAATCAGTAAATAAAAGGTTTTATCAATCGGTAACCGGTTGAAATCGGTTATTAATCCTACGGGGACCTGTAAATAACCTATGTAAAATAAATTTTAATTGTTGAAACCGGTTTTCAAGTATCACACATCATCTAAATCCCCGTTGATAACTTTTAATTGTAATTTTTAAACAGGATTACATCATCAACGGGGGTTTAAATGACGTGTAATATTTGGCAACCGGTTCAAAAATTAAAATTTATTCAACGTAGGTAGGTTATTTACCGGTTCTCGTAGGATTAATAAACGGTTTCAAGCGGTTATCCATTGATAAAACATTGATTTACTGATTTTTAGTTAATTCGGGGTTTTCTATGCAACAAAAAATAGTTTGGGGTTTTTAATCACAAAAAACTGACAAGTTAGAGTTTTTTTACGCAATTATCCCATTATTTAATTACATATGAAAGGGAGATATATAGTTTATCTGTTTATACATCGTATTTTCCTTTTAATTTTCACATAAAAGGTTGAGATGCTCCATAATCCTAATAGTCTAATCACTAATCAGATGTCCTTTGAACCCCTACGATCCTTCTCTAATAATCATGCACGATCAATGTTCAACTGACTAGCAGCCTTTTAAGAAAAATATCTATCATAAGAATTAAACTTAACTGAAGTCATTTAACAAACCTTACTCCTTTCAAAACGAATTAAATATTTACGTTGGACGAATATGCTACTAGGCAAAAGGTTTAAATTGGGGTTTAATATGAAAAAAAAACTAACATGTTTTTCACATTTTTACGGTTTAGTCCCTTCGTGTTATTTTTTACCAATAAAATCCTTAAGTAATATATTTGTTTGTGATTTTTATAATTTTTCTTTATTTTTTCAAAAAAAAAATCTTCAACTTTGTGGACTTTTCGGAAAAAAATAATGAAAACATTTTGGTTTTTTTTTTTTTGAAAAAGTTAGGGTTGATCATGAAAAAGAACAAAACTTTTTTGAAAGCCGGATTGAAAACAATAACTTAAGAATTTTTTTAGGAAAAATAACACTGAGTGACTAAATCGTAAAAAACATGAAAACATTTTGATTTTTTTTCATTATTAAACCCTTTAAATTTTAATAACGTCAACTACAAAAATGTTATCGAAATTTAACGAAAATATAGATCATAAATAATAATATATAGAGATAGATAGATGTTAACCTTTCATCTTTTAACTACTTTTTCATCTTATCTTCGTATTTAAAAGGGATAACTGCGCAAAAAACCTCAAACTTGTCAGTATTTTGTGATTAAAACCCCAAATCATTTTTCGTTGCATAAAAAACCCCAAACTAACTAAAAATTAGTAAATCAAGGTTTTATCAATTGATAACCGGTTGAAACCGATTATTAATCCTACATGGACCGGTAAATGACCTACGTGATATAAATTTTAATTGTTAAAACTGTTTTCCAAGTATTACACATCATTTAAACTCTCGTTGATGATGTAATCCCGTTTAAAAATTACAATTAAAAATTATCAACCAGTGTTTAAGTGATGTATAATACACGGCAACCGGTTTCAATATTAAAATTTATTCAACGTAGGTTATTTACCGGTACAGGTAGGATTAATAACCAGTTTCAACCGGTTACCCATTGATAAAACCTTTATTTACTGATTTTCAGTTAGTTCGGGGTTTTCTATGCAACGAAAAATGATTTGGGGTTTTAATCACGAAAAACCGACAAGTTATGAGTTTTTTTACGCAATTATCCCTATATAAAATTGGCTATTTATGTTTATTAAGTATATTAATAATTAAAAGTATAAGTATGAAAATGTGGATATATATTCTTTTTGAAACTACAAAAAAAGTAAACACATTATTTGAAATAAAAAATATGCATTAGCATTATGTAACATCCTGATTTTGAAACATGCTACGTGAAATTATTTAATTTGATGATTTAAATATTTATTTCAAGTTCAACCAGTTAACAATTAATAAGTGGATTTAACACGTGGAAAGACCACATGATCATGGCTTGAGTTATAATTTAATGGTTTATTAATTTTAATGAGATCAGTGTTATTGGATTAAACGTGAAAAAATGATAACAGGTTCGGGTATTGGGTGTCAGACCGACTTTAAATGGAAAACGTATATATATTGTGTGCTTTTGTCTCTTGCTTTCATTTCCTCCACTTTAAGAAACGTTACCAAGGTGTGTGTTTGTACGTCACTAGAGAGAGCGCGCGCGAAGGATTGCAGTTAGTTAAAGCTACAAATGGAATATGAGTTCATCTCTCTAGATCTTGTTCTTCAATTGTTCAAGGACGAGTAGAGATCGAGTTGGGTCGAAGAGTGACCACCGAGGGCTTGTAAGAGTTTAGTTATCTTATCCAGGTGAATACATGAGTATTTTTTTTAGATACACAACTTCTTCTGCGAGTCTTTAACTGTTATGTGTTATATATATGATCGTGTTATGAGAAAGGGAAGCTGGACGTCACGTATGAGCTTATTTTCCTATTCTTATTTGTGATACGTACTTACATGATATGAGTGAGAGAAAGAGAAATGGTCCATACCAAAGATACCAGTGTTGAGTTATTGAGCATGCCGACTGACTCTAAACTAGTCAAGAACAGTGTTACCATATATGGTTGAGTTTATAATTGGATCGCTCCTTAAATGTGATTGTTGCTAACCACTGCTGTGTGCGGTCTGTTAGCCATGGGGGCCTCCTCCACTAGTGTTGTGTAATAACTGACCCTAAATTAGTCCTTCTTTTGGATGTTTTATTTTATAGATGGATATATCATGGATGAACGAGTGTGCAGAGCTGCATGAGTCATCTATGTGTTATGCTTATCTGAGATCGAGTCTTATCTACAAAGTTTAACCCTTATGTACTCAGGAGTTTTCAGCTTACGTTTTTTAGTTTAAATGTGTATCTCATGGATTCAGAAGACATGTACTTTAATGACGGATCAGAATTAGGAGATACCAAAGGCTTCGTGGATTCCTACTTTTTACCTATATAGTTGATCATCATTGGTATCTGGAATTTTATTAGTAATATATCTGTGGTTTCTCAGAGATCCAACTTCGGGTTATGGAGTTGATAAAATTTTAGTGGCGATTCCTCCAGATACAATCGTTCTATTAAATATTAATACATAGACATGTCCGTTTAACAATCAGCGGGCAGATAGGGTCCTTTAAGACCTTTAAGATTGGATATCCACCAGAGTTTAGAGGTGGAGTTTCTACGGGACGAGCCATCACCCTGTAAAATGAGATTGAGTCGGCTTTTCTAGTTATTCATGTAGATCCAAGTGATATGGTCGGGTATGCTATATATTCATCATGAAGTAGAGCATTATAGTGGTGAAAGAGAATTTAGAGTTTATTGAGAGCAGCTAAAGCTTATTTAATGAATTGAGACTAGTTCATAGTTATATTTAAGTTACAGTATTGTCCCAAAGATGGGAAACATCAGATGAAGTGTCATTTTTATATTTAGAGCGGGAGGTATGTTTAATGAGCGAGCCCATTTTACCCTTCAATATGATATAGAAGAGCATAAGGTTGTAGCTTTTTAGAAAGATTAGAATATAGTATGAGTTTGTGATGCCACACGAGATCCCCACATTCGTACGAGCTTTAGAGTTGGCAAATTAGAGAGAGACATTGACACACAGATGGGTTAACTATTGGCTCAGAGACCGTGTATAGAGACAACAACTCAGTCTTCTAGTATTAGAGTTTTCCTAGAGACAATGATTAAAATATACAGTTAGACTTGAAGAGATATCAGGGTCAAAGTTTTGAGTTCTATTGAGATGAAGACAGATATAAAGATAATGAACATAGGAGATTTAGGTCGAGTGAGAGAATCGAGGAATAGAGTCAATTATCTACAAAGAAGAGTCATAACAGTGTTGAGTGGTGATTTTGAGATGCTGGAGGCAAAGATGATATTTTTTTAGTGTGCGTGATTATCCGAGATGTCATTATAAACACGTGGGATCTTCTGTGCCTGAGTATTTATGATATTTTTCAGTGTGGAAAGTTAGGTATTATGACGACTTGAGTGATTAGATATACACATCGTCTTTGATGTGGTAAACAGGGTATCTGGTTAGAAGCTATCCCAGGAAAAGACAATAAATTTACGAGCGAGTATAAGCGGAGTTGTAGAACTAAGCATTCACTTGTGATTTAAAGAGATACTGAGCCGAGAGCCAAATGATGAGTATATGATGTTACAATTGAGGAAATACGCGATGCATCAATATTAGGTATGTATATTTTGATAGAATATGCGTTTATTTGAGATTAAATATGTTTATTTTTATGTGTTCAACTATACCTATGGGTACATGTTATTAAGCGATCTGAGATACCTAACCATGATTGTGAAAAAAAGTTGAGAATAACGTTGTGTTAGTGGATCAAGTATATGGAGCTTATGTGTGTGAGGTGAGTAATCATTATTTTTGAGTAATTATCATCAATTGAGATTCATTGTATTAATGTAATAGCGACTAGCGAGAGTGAATTGACCCTTGATTCTTGATAACGAGATTGTGTCAGAGTATGTGAAGAGAAAAAATGAGAGAAAATGATTATATTTATGATTAGATTATAAGGACATGTGAATAAAGAGCGTATGAATTATTTGACTTATGATGTGACGCCATGAAGAAGGAACTATGATCAGAGGATATGCCGATTTTACATGAATCCCAAATATATCTTTAGAAGAATTAACAGAATTGGAATTCAATTAATAAGTTTAGACTGAATTAATACTTGAAGTAGTGCCTTTTGTGTCGATATCTTATAGGTTAACGCCAACAAAGAGATAAGACCTGGTGATTTATTTATTTACAGAGATTAAGATATTTTCCAGAATTGATTTAACATTTGAGTAATTATCATTTAGGAGTTCTAAAACATGCCTTTTGGATTAATTAACAATTTAACAACTCTTATGAATTTAATGAACATAGTATACCAATCAAAGTGTGATAAAGTTGTGATTGTCTTTATCAATGATGCCTGTGCTTTTTTATAAAGTTTTAAAGAACACGAGTAACAATGGTGTGACATATTGAGCGTGTTATTATGAATATGATCATGTGGTTGCATCATTGAAATATGAGTTCTGACTATAGGTAATATATCTTTGGGTAACATGATAATCGATCAATGGAAGAGTTAAAGTGAATTACGGAGAAATTAATATTAACATGTGTTGTGACCATTAGAGTGTAGTGTCAGAGGTTTGGAAAATCTGAGTTTAGTGGAATACTATTGATTATAATGAGATGACTATCTTTTTTGTTGGGATGCATAGGGTCGATGGATTAGCATATACAAGATTACAGAGTACGTGTTCGAGACGAGATATGCGAGATTACAAAGTACGAGTTTGTTACGAGTTGTATGAGATCGTTGTGCCAGAGTTAGTGATATTCAAGGTCGATTAATTGTTATTTTACGTACATGTATTATCTATGATTGCAACAGAGTTAATTATGAGAGTAAGATGAGATTTAGAGTTTACACAATATCATTTCGAAGAACCTATTGTAATCGATATGATGAGTTATCGAGTTTGAAGATGTAACTAACTAAAGAAATCTATTATTGTATTATGTATTAATTAGTTTGATTATGTACTTGGAGTATTGAAGTTGAATTATTAATGAAATCTTTATAAATTATTGAAATTTGAATTCAATTACAAAGATTGGTTGTTATATTAAGTTAATTGAAATTTATGATAAAATCTAAACATTTAAGTTTATAAGAATGATTTAAGTATAGGGATTGGACATTTCAATTAATAGAAAACAAGTACAGGGGGTTATTGTGTTAATGTCTCAAATTTGGAAAGTAAAATGTGTGTTAATATTTTCATCTGCTCATTTTAAGAAGCTCAATATCTCTCTACTCACTCTCACTACCTACAGCTTCAACACCAAAGTTCACCAAAATCAGAAATTGTTGAAATTGAGTTTGGAATTTCAAAAATTAGCAAGAGTCGAAGCAACTAAAGGATTTGCAAACATCAATTTAAGGTAATATCAATATTTAATTTGAGAAATTTATGGGTTTTGGTACGGTTCAAAGGAAAACTGAAATGTAGAAATTAAAATATTATATCTTTGATGCATGTGGGATCTTTTAGCAATTAATCATCAATTAAAGCATAACAAGTCTATTAGAACAAGGATTATAAAAGATTCAAAGTTTAGGTATGTATATTTTTGATTTTCAGTGTGTGTATGGATTGTGTCTTCGACACAATGTCCATAAACTTTGACTTTATTCGAAAGTCGAGTATAAAACACGAAATTGATGTACAATATAGGTTATAATAATGATTATTTTGAGTTTATTCCAAGATTTGAAATAGAAATTAGCGCTAATCAAGTCTTGGTGATTGAACACCATGAGTTTTAGTGTCTCGGTATGGTGAGCTTGTATGAGTCTCGGTGTGTGTATGTGAAGGAATTATGGCCAAGAACTTTAACACTAAAACTTAAATATGGACTATGTAAACAAGTAGTGGACACCGAGACTCTAAGTCTTAGGATGGGCATGGAGTAGTTTCAGGGTACACACACACACTCTAAGTCTTAGATTGTGATTCCGGTTGAAATCCCGAGGAGAAATAATATTGACCTAAAGACAATTAAACGCAACCACTGTGAGTACTTAGATTTAGATGTCTGCATTGGTTTTATTTTAGCTATTGTTTCATTGAGGTATGTTGTTTGACATTCGTTTGACATTCTCCTAACTAGCACTTATTTGATGCACATTGTTGCTTGTATGTTATTCCATGATCCATTATTTTTGTTGTGCATCAACGTAATAGACTTTCAGACTATAAATGTTAATCCGATGTTACCGAGACTATATGACCTAGAGTTGATCCTTCCAAGGTCCTGAAAGGCCGGTGTAACATACCTGATGGTAATTTTCGCCTTTGATGATATATTTTTTCCGTGCAAAGGCACGATGGAGCTATATGCTCATATATGTGTTTGTACTTCGTGTACGAAGGGATTCACGACGTTTGTCGCTGGTGTGACTCAAATGTGCTGCATAAAGACTTCTGGAATACGAAATCTCTATACTCACTAAGCTTTAGCTTACTTCTCAGTTGTTAATGTTTTCAGGAAAAGGGAAACCTGCTGTTGGATTATCTAGCTTACCAACCTAAGTGTTTGAGAACTCTCTACTACTCGACTGTGCTAACTTGAATAATTAATGTATCTGGGATGTATTTTTGGGTGTTTGTAATAACAATTCGATTATGTACGAATTAGTTTGAAACATTGTAGCATTGTAGTGCATTAGACTTTGTTTTAGTTATGTATTTCAGTTCATTGTATTGTATTAAGCATTTTACAGATCAATGTAATGAATGTGGTTTGATTAAATTATTCCTGGGTGCCATGTATGTTTGTTAAAATAAGGTGTTGAAAAAGATATATTATTACATCATGATTTTTGAGATATGTGTTAATCGCTATTTTGACTAATAATTTACGTTAACCCAACGAGAGAAGTTACAAGACGAGAATGTAGAGAGAGAGAGAGAGAGAGAGAGAGAGAGAGAGAGAGAGAGACCCATGGACATATTGAGACACTGATGCGAGATTATAGAGGATTATTAACGTTTCATGAGAGAGTTTGGGTTCTCAGAGTTTTACATAGCTGATACTGACGAGTCACGTAAATCAAATGTTGGCTATTCATTTATGGGAGCACTGAGATGTATCAAAATCTTTGAATATTCTATTAGGTGATAGGGCTGAAAAGAGATGTGAGACAATATGTAGAGGAATATATGACTTACCTATAAGCGAAAAGCGAGCCCATCAGAAGCTTCATTGCTGACTAGAATAATTAGACATCCCCGAATAGAAGTGGTATCATATTACGATGGATTTTATCATTATTTTTCATCGGAAAATGCGTGGTAATGATATGACCTGGGTTAACATGGATACTAGACAAAGAGCGCAAATGTTATAGCTGTCGAGGGACTATGACTACGTCACAATTATTGAGACCCTACATTAATGAGGGTGTATCGAGACACGAGACAACAAATGTAATTAATTACGATAGTGCCCCTTGTTTCACATCACAATTTTGACATACTTTGCAGATAATAATAAAAAAGATCTATAAGATGAAATTTAGGAAGGGAGACGACTAAAAATTTGATTGGGAATTAAATATGCGGTAATCATAATAATTAATCTTTTGTCTAGAAATTTGAGTTCATTATGAGTGATCTTGTTTTTGTGAAAATGATTATGTACATGAGTGTGATAGAGTTTGAGTCTATGATAAAGTGAGCCTTTGAGAAGGGGCAGAGTTGAGATCAGTGAGTAGTATTTGAAATTATCTTTAATTTTAGTTGGGGCTATGGCGTGTTTTATATGAGTCATCGGAGAAAGTGCTTTACGATTAACCATTAATGTATGCTTTTGTCTAAGATTACAGTTAGCATTGACTTGTCGAGTAGGTTGAGATGACTATCAATATACGAGTAAGGGCTTGAGTAATAAAATGATACTATAAAAGCATCAGGGTTATTTGAGAATTCGAGACAAATATGTGAAGTATAATCCTCAGGAGTTTCAGAATCAAATTCTGGAACCTCTATGTGGCGAGGGAAAGATTTGTAACATCCCGAGTTTGAAACCTGTTACATGGAATTTTCTAATTTGGTGATTAAAATATTTATTTCAAGTTGGACCAATTGACAATTAATAAGTGGATTTAACACATGGAGAAACCACATGATATGTGGTTTAGAGTTATAATTTAGTGGATTATTAAATTTAATGAGATCACGGGATAATATCGAGCATTATTGGATTAAACTTGAAAATATGATGATGTGTTTGAGTAGTGGGTGTCGGGCCAAATTTAAATGGAAAACGTGTGTGTGTATATATATATATATAATGTGCCTTTGTCTCTTGCTTTCATTTCCTTCACTTGAAGAAACTCTACCAAGGTGTGTGTGTCCGTACATGACCAAAGAGAAAGAGCAAAGGTTGCAGTCGGATTAAAGCTACAAATAAGATATGATTTCATCTTTCTGGTCTACATTTTGTTCTTTAATTGTTCAAGGATGAGTAGATATCAAGCGGAGCCAAAGAGTATCCACCCAGGTCTTGTGAGAATTAAGTTATGTATGGACTTATTCTATTTTTTTATTTTTGATACATACTTACATGATCTTAGTGAGAGAAAGAAAGAGAAAGAGTGAGTGTGTGAATGAGATATGTTACAGAGTTACTAGCATTTAGTTATTAAGCCGACTTACTGACCCTAAACCAATCAAGAGTAGTGTTACCATATATGGTCGAGTTTATCGTTGTGTCACTCATGTTGCATGATTTTTGCTAACCATTATTGTGTGTTGTTATTAGCCATGTGGGCTTACTCCACTAGTGTTGTGTTATTGAGCGGTTGACTGATCCTAAACCATTTATTCTTTTGAATCTCTTATTTCATGATGGATATATCCGGATGAATGAGTTGTGCATGAGTGAGAGTTGAGCTCCACGAGTCATCAATGTGATATACTTGTTTGTGATTGAGTCTTATCCGTTGAGTCTAACCGTTATGTACTCACGAGCTACCAGATTATGTTTTTGAGTTTACATGTGTATCTTAGGGATTCAAAAGACAGGTACTTCACCGACGAATCAAAAGTAGGGGATATCAAATGGCTTTCGTGAATTCATACTTCTTACCTTGGTGACCATCCTTACTCTAGAATTTGTATTAGTGATGTGTCTATGGTTTTAGGTATATGTATCAGAGATATCTGAGCTTGTATTATGCTATGTATTAAGGTTTTAAATTAACCAGGATTTGTGTAACCTTTTACAGAGAATATTGTGTTATTGTATTTTTTTTTTAGCTTGTCACTTACGATATGTATATAAGGTGACATTTCCTTGAGATTCAAGGGTTTACACTTTCTTTACAACTTTAAAATAGCACTATTTTAAATAAAAACTTATATAAAATACTTTATTTTTGTTTGTGTGTGTGTGTATGTGTGTGTGTGTATATATATATATATATATATATATATATATATATATATATATATATATATATATATATATATATATATATATATATATATATATATATATATATATAGGGAGGTTCAATTGAGAACTTTTGTGCATCGAGGTACAAAAGAACCTATATCATCCATTAGATCAAAAGATTTTATGGTTTAGAGTAAATGGCAAAAGGGTAATAATTGAAAAACTTTATGCATCCAGTGCATTTAAGATCAAATGAGGAATGGTATTTTGGAAAATTATATTTATTCAAATTAATTTTAATTTTACATTAAATTTAATATTCTAACAACTAATTATATAATATATGCTAAATAAATTCAATTAATACACTTGCAAGTTTAACAAAATCTACACAAATTCAAAAAAGATAATAGAGATGTGGATGCATTTCATGTCCATCGTTTAATTCGTGATGTATCTAGAATTTATCTATACAAAATATGTGCAAATTCGTTATGCATCGATGTTAATCATCATCGTGTTCATCGTTCATCTATGCATCGTGTTGCTGTTGTTATGCATCATCATTCATCATCATCATCGTTCATCGTTCATCAACCATGTTCATCATTTATCGTCGTTCATCATCTATCTATGCATCGAGTTGTCGCTGTTATGCATCGTTCATCATGTTCATCATCGGTTGCATGCATCATCGGTCATCTTCGTGTCCATCCGGATTTAGAACTAAACATCATCATGTTCATTCGAATTTGAACATTCTCGACCATGCATCAACTTTAATTCTAAACATGAATCTTCATCCGGGTTCGAATTCCAGAAAGATTTGTCTTTCAGACTCGGGTTCTAATATGAAGTGATTAGAAGCCATTTGTCGCAAAAGCTCAGGTTTCAGTCTGAAGTAACTGAAAACCATTAGCTTGTGTTCTATACTGAAAAGTACAAAATCCAATTTCAGTGAAGATCGGGTTCTACTCTGTTGTGAGTAGAAGCCTCTGGAATTTAAGAACGGGTTCCAGTCTGTAATGATCTGGAAGCCTCTTGAAATGAAGCCCGGGTTCTAGTCTGTTGTAACTAGAAGCCTGTTGAACTGAATAACAGGTTCTAATTTGAAATGATAAGAAACCTATAACCTGCAAAATTTAAGATGTCTTTGGTATCCAAACAGATTTAGATCCAGACTTGTTAGTGCTCTTGGGTACCCATTTCAAAATGGGTTTTGGTACCCACTGGTACTTTGGTTTAGGTACCCATTGCAGATTATAACTATTAGCTTCTCTTTCAAACACAAAAAACAAATTTCTTTGAGTATTTGAAAATTGAATATCTGAATTTCTAAAGAAACTTGAATTTGAATTTTCAGACTTTTTCAAACTCTTCTTTATGAACAACTGTCCGGTTCTAGCCTGTTTTTGGTAATACTTGGTGTTTTTCTGTGAAGAATGACTAGTATTTCCAGAAACTTTAAGAAAATTTGACTTTGAAGATTCACCAGTGTAAATCTTTACAGGAAGTTGTTCAACAACTTTATCTTTGCCTCTGTGTATCTTTATTAGATTCTTGAGTTTAAGATCTGAAGAAGAATCGAATTTAATAAATTCAGTTGGATTCTTTTCACTTTCTGTAGATAAATCAGATTGATCACCTTTAGATTTTGAACAAACTGAAGGATGTTTAACCTCTGATTCTTTTGAAGAAGGAGAATCATTAATTTGTTTGGTAAGATGAAATATCTGATCTTCTAATCCTTTGATAATGACCAAATAAGAATTTCTGTCATTATCAAAAGATTGGAACACAGTTTCAAAAGATTGTTCTTTTATTAAGAACATCTTTCTTTCATATTCAAACAACTGAGATTTTGTTTTAAAATCTTGTTCTTTCAGTAAGAACTCATGTCTTTCCTTCTCAAGAGAATCTTTAGTTAAAGACAACTCTTTTTCAAGAGCAAAAAATTCTTCAGATTTGTTTAAAACACAATTTTGATCAGTATGATTTGTTTTGGAAAGTAATTCTTCAAGATCTTTAACTTTCTTGTAAAGGTCAGATCTTTCAGGCAAAAGATATTTCAGTTGAGTTGCATTCTGAAAATTTGCTCGTTTTGAATCGTCAAGTTCTTTTGATAATTCAGATATTTTCAATTTAAGAACAGTACTCTCAGAATTTTGTTTGTCTTTTAGGCTCTCAATTTCTTCTTTCAGTATTGATGCATCACGTAAAGCAAGAGCTTTATCAGTATTTAACTGAAGAAGAATGTCGTAATTGTTCTTACGAATCTTTTCAGAATCAGTAAGTTTTACAATCAGCTCAGACTTTAAATATTGTTCATATGCCATTTAGAATTGCTTGAAATTGAATTTCCAAGATCTTTTATGGAAAAATTGAGAGAATCCTGATAAAACTTTGAAAACTATATCAGTAAATGATAACTTGTGAAAAATCAGCTCTGAAATGACTTTTTGACGCTGAAATTTCAGCTTTTCTGTAGAAAAATGCTCGTAACTTTTTTCTGGAGTGGATTTGGGCCTCGAAAATTTACCGAACCGGCTTTGCCTATTCTAAATATTGTAGATCTCGGTTTAAGCTTCGTTTTGGCGTATGGTAGGCTGTCTAACGATGTTCCAGTCAAAAGTTATTGTCAATTTAAGAAGCAAAGGTCAAATAGTCAAAATTCAAATGATATGGGATGAAACTCGAAAGTATAAGAATCAAACTCGATTGATGTAGCTCAAAACTCGAATGAAGTAGCATAAAACTCGAATAAGCCTTAACTAAACTCGATTGACTTACAAATGAAACTCGGGTGATGTATCACTGAAACTCGAACCAGCCTTATAAAAAACTCGAATGAATCCCCTATGAAACACGAATCAAATGAGAGTAAATTCGGATGAAATTGACTGTTGATTGAGTAAACTCGAATTGAAATTGAAATCCAGATAAATTGTTTTGTAAAACTCGAATATAAATTGCTCCCAACTCGAATTGAATATATGTCAACTCGATTGATTCTTCAAGTCAACTCGGTTGAATCTTCAAGTCAACTTGAATGATTCTTCAAGTCAACTCGAATGATTTTTCAAGTCAACTCAGATGATTCTTCAAGTCAACTCGAATGATTCATCAAGTTAACTCGATTGTTACTTCAAGTCAACTCGAATTTAATAGTTTTCAACTCGATTAAAAGGCTATTCAACTCGATTGAGGCATGAAAACTTTAAAATCTGTGTTTTATGAGTTTTCTAAAATTCCAAGTCCTGATTTTAATATTTTTCATTGAAAATGCATCAATTGCTTCCAAAATAAAATCGAAGGTAAGGTTTTCAATTACAAACACTTTTTCTGAAATCACTTTGATTAAAAACAGATTAAACCCCTTGTTTTTCACAAGAACAGTGAAGAACAATGGGTTTTTCAAAATTTCAGAAAATTTGATGAATCTTTTTAAGTGTTTGGAATTACAGATTAATCTTATGATAAATCTGATCGTTTTTCAAATATCTTCCTTCGATCCAAATTTCAACAACTATAATCCACTGAATCAAAAACACTAAGAGGATTTATGATTTTCTAAAAATATGCGATGAAACAGTAACCGTATGTTGGAATATTATTTTGTTGATGAAAAACAAAGTCTAAGGTCTAATATGTAATTTTTATAAAGTTGTAAATAATATAAATAGGTAGTTGACTTTGTAATAGAAATACATATCTGACAATTTGCAATTTTGTACGCACAGAATTTCAGAAGGATCTAGGGCTACAGTGCAAGTTCTTCTCATTCTCATTTTGTAATCGAATCTGTGATTAATACAATCATTTGTTTAGTGTTCTTGATTTTGTTCTTTATTGATTGAATTAATTGTTGATTGATATATAGGATTCACAATTCACAATTGGTATCAGAGCATTAGGGTGATTTTTGATTGAAATTGAATTTTTTTTTTCGAACACTGTTCTTGAACATTTTTTTCGATAAACAGAAAAATCAACAAGGGTTTTAATCCTGTTGATTGTTGAATGTGAAAATTGGATCGAAGGAAGTAATTAGGAAGTCGATTGAATTGATCGTATATTTGTTTTGATTCATAAAACACAGATGTAGATCTGTTGATTTTTCAGAAATATTGAAAAACCAAAAGTTCTTCACTGTTTCATCGAAAAAGTCACATTTAGATCTGTTTTTGGACGAAATACTTTCACAAAAAGTGTTTGAAATCAAAATCCCTACCTTCAGTATTAATTTGGTTGAAAATAGCTCAGTTTTACAAATTAGTTTGATTTTCAGACTTGAAAGTTTTTAAAAAATTAAGAAACTCGGATAATACTGTGTTCTTGGGCAATTCGAGTTGACTGCATTTACTAATCGAGTTGCTTTCAAGTTCAAATCGAGTTGACTTTAGTGTCAATCGAGTTGAACTTGTATTTCAATCGAGTTATCTTTTCTTAAATTCGAGTTGGAAGTGCCTTTCAATCGAGTTGAACTTACATTTTATTCGAGTTGAACTTAGTTCAATTCGAGTTGATCCAAGTTCAAAGGAAAAGACATTCAAGTTGTCTTAATTGCAACAAGAAATTAATCGACTTTGACATATATTCAATCGAGTTGCACATAGAATAAATCGAGTTGCACATAGAATCAATCGAGTTGCATATTGAATCAATCGAGTTGCACATAGATTCAGTCGAGTTTCATTCCTTATTGATTCGAGTTTTGTTCTAACTGAATCTAGTTGAGTCTTTACTTAATTCGAGTTGCTTACTTCTTCTAACAAGTTCATTTGTTATAGATTCGAGTTGAGTATACATTGGTTCGAGTTTCACTCATTCATTAATCGAGTTGATCAACTCTTCATTCGAGTTGATTATCTTATTCATTCGAGTTTCATTCAATATTCTTTCAAGTTTGATCAATTTTCAGCAATTGATCAACTGTTTCAATTTCAATCAAATATCATTTGATCTTGGAAAGTTTCCTATCTATCAGTCATCATGTCAAAAGACGCACTTGCCATGGGATCAGAGAGGAAACCTCCAATTCTCTATCGGGGAGAATACGTACAGTGGAGGGGAAGGTTTTTTGAATTTATCAGTTTCCATGACCTCTCGGAAGAAATGCTAAAGTCCTTGACTGACGGACCAGCTATGTTCTTAGAGACAATCCATGGTGTACCGACTGGAAACCCTCCGATTCCAGAAAGAACTGTTGAGGTTACAAACCTAACAAAGGCACAGAAAAGAAGAAAATTAGGGGATAAAACAGCAAGGAAGTTGTTACCAATTTCAATCCCTAATGACATCTATACCTGCCTAACAAACACAAAGACCGCCAAATCCATCTGGGATGAGGTGTGCAAGCTAATGAGGGGATCCGACAGGGAAGCAACCAATAGAGCAAGGAACTGTCTGATGACTTTCGAGAATTTTAGAGCACGAGAAGGAGAATTACTAGAAAATACTTACTTGCGGTTTGTCAGTCTTGTAAGTGAGATGAAAAGAAACGGAGTTACAAAGTCCAATCTAGATATCAACGTCAAGTTTCTAAACGTACTTAACGCAGAATGGGAAAAGTATGCGATGATCATCCAACAGACGAAAGACATTGAAGAGATGGACTTCCACATGATCTTTGAAAACCTCAACAACTATCAAGAGGTTGTTTTGAGGAAAAAATCTGGTAAAAAGAAAGCCGAGAAAGAGACCGTTGACCCTTTAGCTTTATTGGCTGAAAAGATATATAAGTATAAGCTGAAGAAGGAGAAACGGGCAATCATAAGCAGTAGATCTTCTGAATCAGACTCATCAGATTCATCCGCCGATTCCGAGATAGAATAGATGAAAAAGCAGATGGCCTTACTCACTAAGGCATTCCAAAAGAAATTCTATCGAAAGCCAACCAATAACAAAATGAGATACAAGACTAGCTCAAGGAAGTTTGAAAAGAAAGAAAAGTATGAAAAATCCGGTGAAAGCAGTGGCAGGAAAGCTGAAAAATATGACAAATCTGATAAATCAGCCAAGAAAGAAATAGAGCAAAAATGCTACAATTGTGGCAAGCCAGGACACTCTGCTCGTGAGTGCAGAATGCCAGTAGTCAAAAACTCTGATTACTACACAAGAAAGGCTCTCCTAGCCAAAGAAAAGGAAGCTGGAAAAGCCCTTATGGCTGAGGATGATCATTGGCTACAGTTGTCAGAGGATGAAGACATATTGGATAAGGATGCTCATATCTGCTTGAAATCAGAAGTCTTCAATGAATCAGAAATGAGTGCGTCAGCAATGATAGCAGAAGATGAGGTCTAGGTTGGGTTAACAGATGAAGAAAATGAGGACAAAGAAGAGTCTGATGAGGAAGTGGCTGAAGAATTCGCGTTGATGGCAACAGGAAAAGCTGGCTGCAGCAAAGATAAGGATACTGATGAATCAGAGTCAGAAAAATCAGACAGTTCAGAAACACTAGAGGTAAATTCTAATTCTAATTCTGACTCTGAAAACCTGTTTGCTTGAAGAAAAATTAACCCAAATGGCCTTTATGCTAAAGAAATTTGAAAAATCGTTAAAGGCTGAAAAGAAACATGCTCACTCCTTGGAAAACAAGTTACATAATGAACATGCATTAGTATTAGATTTTTCCAAGGATAAAGCATTAGCATTACGAGCAGTTTCAGATTTGCAAGACAAAGCAAATGGACTTCAAAGCAAAATCCAAGAACTAAATAACAATATATCTAACCTACAAGAAAAACTGAGTTTGGCAGAATTAGAGGCTTCAAATTTTTCTGTAAAATATCATGCCATTTTTGAAGAAAGAACAAAACTTTATGAGAAAATAAAGACAATGGAAGATGAATTTATTAAAAGAGGTCAAACAGATTAAACTATCTATTTAAATGAACCAAAAGACACCGAGTTTTACAATTCTAAATCTGGTATTGGTTGGGAAAATCCTAAATATATGACAAAGGCTATCTCAAATTCACCGACTTTATATGATGTCAGATATATGAATCTAGGATTAATAATGACTTTTATGAAAGCATCAGATGAGGTAGAATCTAGTGAAGATTCAAAAAGATTAAGATCAGATAAAATGCAAAATTCTGTTGACTATAACAGAATAAATGAATCAAATAATAATAGTGACATTAAAGAGGAGTATATTCAGACATATTCTGAAAAGGATTTATCTGAATCTACTACTCAATCTCAAAAGTTATATTTACCATTTTCAATTCTTGAAAAGATAAACTCTGATTTCAAATTGAAAATCAAAAACTTTGAGACAGAAAATCAAACTCCTAAGCCTGAACTTAAAAATTCTGGAACAAAAGTTACAAAAACAGCCCGAGAACAAAACATTATCTGATCCATTATCTTCAATTTCACTTGATTCCATCAACTCTGAAACAGAATTTGATCTGTATATGAACTCTAATTTTAATTCATTAGAAGATATGTTTGTTAAAATAGATGAATGTAAAACCTTTACACAACAAACAATCTGAGGATCTTAAAGAACCTGTTAAAATTCTGCAAAGAATATCTACAGATTCAAAGAAATCATCTGAAAATTCACCAAGTTTACAACAAAAGAAGGAGAAAACAAAGTTACTTTTGATACTCCTAAATATGAAAAATGTGAATCATCTTCTATAAAGGACTCAATTGCACTCAAAGTCCAAACTTCAAAAGGTAAGAAACCTTTACAGAAGAAACAAGCTTCTAAAATCACTAATTCTCATGTTTCTTCTATGTCAGATTATATTGTGAACAGTTTTCGGAAACAAGTATGGCGAAAGAAGCAGAGAGAATATAAAAACCAGAATATAAAACAAGAGTGGCGAGTGAAGGAAAATGTTGTTACAGATAGAAATAGCAAATTTGAAAAATCTGTCTGTAATAATGAATTTACTGATAAATCTTGTATTAAATTCTCTCGAACTGATTTAATTGCTTTGAATTTTGTTTCATGTAAATCACTGCTTGTAAAATCTGATAAACTTGTATGGCAACCTAAGAAAAAGGACCCACCTTTCAAACAGAAAAAGGTTCCACAACATAATCTTTCAAAAAACAGTTCCGCCACGAATTGTACAAAAGTGGATACCAAAAAGAACTGTTAAAAAGTGGGCACCTAAAATAAAAGACATATCTGATGAGAAAAAGCATCATTAACTGCATGTTTACCAAAATCAAAAGTACCCAACTATAAGTGGGTACCTCATGTGTTATTTCGTCTTATACGTAAATCATGTATGGTACCTTGACTCCGGATGCTCGAAGCACATGACCGGACAAAGAGAAACACTCACTAACTTTGTAGAAAAGTTCTGTGGGGCGGTCAGATTCGGGAACGATCAATTTTGTCTGATCAAAGGTTATGGGAGTCTTGCTTACGATAAGATTACCATTCAGAAAGTCTTCTACGTTGACGGTCTTGGTCACAACTTGTTTAGCATTGGAAAGCTCTGCGATAAAGGATTAGAAGTCAACTTCAAAGCTAATCGGTGCAGCATACGATCTCGAGAAGGAAAAGAAATCCTTGCAGGAAACAAGAAAACCAACTTGTACTCCATTGACCTAGCCTCCATTAATCTGAAAAAGGATGTCTGCTTAATGTCAAAAGCAACATCTAAAACATCTTGGCTATGGCATCGTCTTCTTTCACATCTGAACTTTAACGAATTAACCAACCTACCATAAGGTGGGTTAGTTAAAGGGCTACCAACTCTCAAATTTCAAAAGGAGCAGTTGTGCGCCGCTTGCGAAAAAGGAAAGATGACTAGAGCTTCACACAAGTCCAAATCAGAACACTCTTCAACGAGAGCACTGGAACTGCTACATATGGATCTGTGTGGACCAATGAGAGTACAAAGTATAAACAAGAAAAGATATGTATTGGTAATAGTCGACGACTACTCACGATACACATGGGTTTTCTTCCTGCGGTCCAAATCTGATGCTACCGAAATCATTATAGACTTCATCTGAAGATTTCAAGTAAAGTTGCAACTTTCAGTTTAGACTATCTAATCAGATAACGACACAAAATTTAAGAACAAATCTCTCGAATCATTTCTGAATTCTGTAGGAATCACACATCAATTTTCAGCCGCTCGTACTCCACAACAGAATGGTGTCGTTGAACGAAGAAATCAGAAACTAGTGGAATCAACATGAACGATGCTGGCATATTCCAACCTTCTGTTATTCTTATGGGCTGAAGCTGTTGCAACAACTTGTTTCACGCATAATCAATCAGTTATCAATAAACGATTCGGGAAGACTCCTTATGAACTAATAAACAAATGGATACCTAATATTAAATTTTTCCATGACTTTGGATGCAGATGCTTCATATTAAATGACAAAGACAACCTTGGAAAATTTAATCAAAAAGCTGACGAAGGAAGCTTTCCGGGTCTACAACAAGCGAACCAAGACAGTCAATGAAAGCGTGATCGTCAAATTTGATGAAGGCGTGGTGATGGCTTCTGAACATACCAGTTCAGGTTCCGAACATAACAAGTCGACTTCTATGGAGTCCACTGAACAGAGTGCAGAAAATTCAGATTTAAATAAACTGTTCGGGAATTTCTATGAAGACTACTTTGAAAAGCCTAAAACTAATGTTTTAAATTTGGTGCCTGACAAGATTACTAAAGATCCCGTCGCAGTCTCGGATCATTCTCATCAACTAATATCAGAAGAAACTGGAGAAGCTTCGACAACTGATGTGCACTTGCCTACTGATAGTGTACAACCTATTCAACCTCCAGAATCTTCTGAAACTCCCTTAACAACTGAACACTCAGAAACTCTTATCTCAGACCGTTTACATCTGAAGCCAACCCCCGACTTCCCTACTTAGACATAAATCCTAATCAAGACCACATTCAACCGTATCCACATACTTTCAAGTGGACTAGAAATCACCCAACAGAAAATATCATTGGTGACCCATCTGCATCAGTCCAAACCAGAAGAGCAACAATAAACGAGTGCTTATTTTCCAACTTTCTCAGCAAAATTGAGCCGAAGAATGTAAAAGAAGCTCTTCTGGATGCTGATTGGATTGTCGCAATGCAAGAAGAACTGAATCAGTTCGAACGGTTGAAGGTCTGGAGACTGGTAGAGCGACCTTAAGATAAATCAATCATTGGCACGAAGTGGATCTTTAAGAATAGGAAGGATGAACATGGAGTCATCATTCGTAACAAACCACTACTCGTTGCCAAAGGATACAGTCAACAAGAAGGGATCGACTATGATGAGACGTTTGCTCATGTTGCAAGAATAGAAGCAATTAGAATGTTTCTAGCATTTACTGCTCATAAAAACTTCACAGTTTACCAAATGGATGTTAAAACTGCGTTTTTAAACGGGGAATTAACTGATGAAGTATATACATATCAACCCGAAGGGTTTACTGATCCTTCGAAGCCTGATCATGTATATATTTTAGACAAATCACTGTACGACCTTAAACAAGCACCGCGTGCTTGGTATGATGCACTTTCAACATACTTGTTGAAATGTGGATTCAACAAATGTGCAGTTGATACTACCCTGTTTATAAAACGTCAGGGGCCAGATATTATAGTAATACAAATATATGTAGACGATATAATATTTGGGTCTACAAATCCTGAATTTTGTAAGAAATTCGCTTTCTTAATGTCCCAGAAATTTGAAATGAGCATGATGGGAGTAATAAATTTTTTCTTAGGTTTACAAGTTAAACAATTGGCTGATGGTATTTTTATAAATCAGTCCAAATATATTCAAGACTTGTTAAAGAAATTTAACATGGTCAACAGTATTCCTATGAAAACTCCCATGGCTCCGGATTCAAAATCCAAACTCGATGAAGACATTTTAGGGAAACCTGTAGATGTAACTCATTATCGAGGAATAATTGGGTCATTAATGTATTTAACCGCTAGTAGACCTGATATTATGTTTGCTACATGTGTTTGTGCTAGATATCAGACAAATTCAAAAGAATCACATTTAACTGCTGCTAAAAGAATTTTAAGATATCTGAAGGGAACGCCAAACCTTGGTTTGTGGTATCCCCGAGAATCTTCATTCAATTTAACTGCTTTTTCTGATGCTGATCACGCAGATGATAAGATGGACAGAAAAAGTACATCCGGTGCAGTTCAATTCTTAGGTGACAAACCCGTCTGCTGGTCATCCAAGAAATAACACTGTGTTTCATTGTCTACAGCTGAAGCAGAATATGTTGCTGTTTCATCATGCTGTTCTCAGGTGTTGTGGATGAAGAACCAACTGCGAGACTTCGGGTTTACACCACAGAAGATTCCGATATATTGTGATTCTCAAAGCGCAATTGCTATAGCATCAAATCCTGTGCAATACTAAAAAAACAAAACACATCGACATCCGGTATCACCTTATTAAGGATCATGTTGAAAATGAGAATATATAATTATACTTTGTTCATACTGAATATCAACTAGCTGATTTGTTTACCAAAGCATTAGATGAAAAAAGGTTTTAATTTTTTGGTATACAAATTGGGTATGCTAAATCGTTAGATTTAATAATTCAGTAGTTACAATTTATAATTTTAAATTTACATTTTTTATCTTGATCCTCATCTGATCTTAAATTCATGAATTTTAAAAGTTTAATTTTTCAGAATTTAACAGATCTGGATTGTCATGTGCAGGAGGAGCAGAAAATAATTTTATCTGATTCTGAGAAAATCTGATAAGTTTTATCTGATATGTTGTAGGGGGGCTGACTTGAGAAATACTATATACATCTGAGGGGGAGCTACATTTCAAACTTCAAGGGGGAGCATTTTATGTTTTACAATTTTTTTTTTAAAATTTTCAATTTTCTTTTATTTTGTTAAAGTTTTGTTTGTTTTTAGTTAAATTTTGTTTTTGTTTTTGTTTTTCTTTTTGTTTTTGTTTGTGTTTGTTTTTTTATTTTCTTTTTCTGTGATTGTAGTTATTTTTTTAGTGGTTATCAATTTTTTGTTTTCTATTAAATTTGTTTTATTTTGGTTTGTTTTAATCTTTTTTAGTTTAATATTTTGGAAGAAAATATGGTTTTGTGATAAATGAGCTTAATTTGAGTTTCGGTGAATGTGGGCCGGGTAATTTTAAAATTTTGAAATTCAACTATAAAGTTGAATTTCAAATTTCAAATTCAACTTTTCGGTTCTGGCTACGATTCACCGTCTCCTTTCACAACCCTTTCTTCATCACTAAGAAACTTCAAAAACTCTCAAATCTTCGATTATCTCAAAGTAAAAAGCAACAAATTGTGAGTTTTTCTTCTGTTTCAGTAACAGACTGTTATTTTTAGTCTTTTAATTTTTTTTTCTGTATAACTGCTATGTGTGTATGTGTTCGTATGAATGTAAAACTATGTTAATGGGTTTGATCGAACCTTGACGATGCATTTTTAAAAAGGGTCAAACAGAACAAACTATTCACTTAAATCAGCCCAAAGAAACTAGGTTTTACCATTCTAAACAAGGAATCGGTTTTAAATATCCTAAATATTTGGAAAATGCCCAAAAAGTTTTACCTTTATTTTATGACATGAACTATATGGGAGCTGGGCTTAAATCTTTCTTTTTTAAGTCATCAAAAGAAGTTTTAAACCAAGAGAATGAGAAACGTGTTGAACATAAATAAATAGAATTTTCTTTTCAATATGAAGAACTTAACGAGAGTTATCCATCTAGAGTACACACTTTAGAGGAAGACTACTTGTCAACTTATTCAAAAGCTGAATTGAAAACTGAAACTGTAAAACCAATTTCTCAACTTTATATTCCTACAAAAGTTCTTCAACAGCAAATTAATGTTTTAGAAATGGAATTGAAGTCTTCTCAAAAGAAAGCACTTGATCTTCAAGATGCTCTTCTTAAGAGCGAAGAAAAATTGGTAAATCAAACTTTTCAACAATCTGTGGAATTAACTGTCTACAGAGAAAATTTTGACATGGTTTCTAAAAAATTGAAGGATTTTTCAAAAGAACAAACAGTTTCTCATTCCACCAAAATTCCATATGTGTCATCAAATAAAGGTAAGGCTAAAGCTGAAACTTCTTCTTTCATTTATAAAGGTGAGTGCTCAAAATCGTTTAAAAATGAGGTTTCTAAAAAGACTCAGATCCAATCCAAGTCTTTTAAGAAACCCACTCACCAACAAAAAGAAAATTCTGTCAAGTCTAAATCTTCCATGCTTACTGACTTTAATCGTTTTGTTCCTACAGATTATGTAAGAAGAGTCCCTAAAACCACCATGCATGATTTTTCAAGTTTTTTTTGTGAAGAAGGCTATAATGCCAAGTGAATTTGTTACTAGAGATAGGATGTCTGTAATCTCTAAAGACAATGTGTGTAACAATGTGTGTAACGATGTATCAAATTCTGTTGCTTGTTTAAAGTACTCTTTCAGTGAATTATTTAATCTATGTCCAACTCGTTATAGATGACAGGTTCCTGAAATGAATGCTTTCGTTCCATACCCTGTTAAAAGAATTCGGAAAAAGAAAATAAAAAATGTTGCATCATCAGCCACAAATAAAATTGAGACTTGTCAGTTGCCGAGGCCCAAAACCAAAGCAAAGGTCAAAATGGTCTCAAAAAGTCAAACACCGAAGGCAATTTCATCGCCTAAGGTTCCAAAGCCCAATAAATCCAATCTTCAATGGAGTCCAAAGGGTTATGCATCCGGACCACACAAAAATGCTAAATGGGTTCCTAATACTGCACATGTGCCATATTCATCTGGAACTCCTAACATAAAGGGACCCATATTGAGATGGGTACCCAAAGTTGTGTGATCTTTATGCATATGGTTCTTGGTTACTTCTGATCAAGACCCGTTCTTCAATGATATGGCTTCTAGTTACCATAGACTAGGACCCGTTCTTTTGCTTGTCGGTTGTGCTTAAACCGACACGTTTGGCTTCTGTGCACACAGCTCAGGACCCGGTCTTAACTCATCATGTTTTCTGAACATCTCAGTTCAGAACACGGTTTGCTTGTAAATAAACGATGGATGTGTTTGAATGCATATAGTTTTTCAGGCTAAATCCATTTGGTATATGGATTCGGGTTGCTCCAAACATATGACGGGAAGAAGAGAATTGCTGTCCAACGTAGTTGAACAGTATTCCGGAACGGTAAAATTCAGGAATAACCATCAGGCTCATATTAGAGGATACGGGGACTTAGTTCTAAATAATCTAGTCATCAAGGACGTTGACTATGTTGAGGGATTATTGCATAATCTATTTAACATAGGACAGCTCTGTGACAAAGGACTAGATGTGACGTTTAAAGCTAAGAACTGTAGTGTGAGGAGTATGGATGGAAAAGAAATCTTATCTGGTTTCCGAAACTCTAACCTTTACACCATTGACGTAGCCAAGCTCATAGTAAAGGATAGCATTTGCCTCTTATCAAAAGCCTCTTCAAAAGACTCTTGGTTGTGGCATCGAATGTTATCCCACTTGAACTTTTACAATATCAACAAGCTGGCTGCGAAACAACTGGTCAAAGGTCTCCCTGAATTGCGTTATGAAAAGGACCATCTTTGTGGAGCTTGTGAGAAAGGAATGATGAAGCTATCATCTCACAAACCAAAACCCGAACCATCAACGAAAAAAGTATTGGAGTTACTTCACATGGATTTATGCGGACCTATGCGGACACAGAGCATAAACGGGAAGCGATATGTGTTGGTTATCGTTGATGACTATTCACGATATACCTGGGTCAGGTTCTTGCGATCCAAGGACGAGACAACTCAAGAAATCATAGATTTTATAAAGAGTGTCGAGACCCAACAGCAGCTGTCAGTTCAATCAATCAGATCCGATAACGGCACGGAGTTCAAGAACTCGGTAGTTGAGGGCTTCTTTCGATCCAAAGGTATTCAGCATCAATATTCTGCTGCTAGAACGCCACAACAAAATGGGGTCGTGGAAAGGCGTAACCGTACGCTTGTGGAAGCTACCCGTACAATGCTAACATACTCAAAGCTACCTCCATTTTTGTAGGCCGAAGCCGTATCAACAGCCTGCTATACACAAAATCGCTCCATTATCCATAAGCGCTTTAACAAAACTCCTTACCAACTCTTTTTGAATAAAGTGCCATTTATCAAGTACTTACGTGTATTTGGTTGCAGGTGCTATGTGCTGAACGATAAAGACAACCTCGGGAAGTTTAACGAAAAGGCGGATGAAGCGATCTTCATTGGATACTCATCCAACTCGAAGGCCTATCGCGCATTCAATACCCGAACCAGAACAGTCAATGAAAGTGTGCATGTCACATTTGATGAGTTGGCTGAACTTGCACCCGAAGTTGATCATACAGGACCTCGCATTACTCAAATGCCTGGAGACTCTTCTAATAACCCCCTTTCTTCTTCTTCTTCTGATTTGGTTAATTTGTTTGATCCTTTTTACGTAGAATTTTTCGGTCCTAATGCTAATGTGTCTAATGTTGTCAATAATGTAGGTAATCCTTCCAATTCAGCTGCACCACAAAGTTTCTCCGCTCCATCTTCATCCACATCATACCCTCATCCATCAACATCATCCACCGATATATCCGCAGTTGAATCTACTCCCGTAATACCCTCACATATAATGCCGAATATCCTTCCCTCACCTGAACACTCGGAAATCGAACCGGAACTAGTGGTACCATCATTTGAAACCATTGACCATGAATCTTCATCCATCCCCACTTTAACCACTGAGATTCCATCCCGAGCACCCCTTCGACACGAGATTAAATGGACCCGAAGTCACCCAACAGATCAAATCATTGGTGATGTTTCAACTGGAGTCCAAACTCGTAGGGCGTCTGCTAATGAATGCCTCTTCGCATCATTCCTTAGTATGATAGAGCCCGCTCGTGTGGATGAAGCCCTAAAAGATCCAGATTGGAAGTTGCAATGCAAGAGGAACTCAACCAGTTTGAACAGCTAAGAGTATGGCGGTTAGTTCCCAAACCAAAAGAACGTACAGTGATCGGAACAAAGTGGATTTTTAAGAACAAACGAGATGAGAACGGCATTGTGATAAGGAATAAAGAGAGACTTGTTGCCAAAGGCTACTAACAACAAGAAGGGATAGATTATAACGAGACCTTCGCTCCAGTTGCACGGATCGAAGCAATCAGAATCTTCTTGGCGTTCGCGGCACACAAGGACTTCAAAGTGTACCAGATGGACGTCAAGACTGCCTTTCTTAACGGTGAACTCAACGAAGAGGTGTATGTTGAACAACCACAAGGCTTTGTTGACGCACATAAACCTGACCATGTTTATGTGCTTGATAAAGCCCTCTATGGTTTAAAACAAGCACCTCGCGCATGGTAGAGTCTTTCTAATTTCTTTATTTCTGCCGGTTTCTGTAAAGGTGTGGTGGACACAACTCTATTCACTAAAAAGGAAGGCCCACATATAACGCTTATACATATATATGTCGACGACATTATATTTGGATCTACTGTAGGGGTGAGTTCGGTACCGGACCGAACCGGTACCGATCCCGAAAATACCGAAACCGAATAATTAGTTTTGAAAAAACCAAATACCGAACCGTATAATTTTATATGGTGCCGGTTCGGTCCCGAATACCGAATTTTAGCTAATTTAAAAACCGAATACCGAACCGAGAGTACCGAATACCGAATTTTAGCTAATTTAAAAACCGAATACCGAACCGAATATATTAATTCGGTACCGGTCGGTACCGGTTCGGGTTCGGGAAATGGTACCCGTCGCTCACCCCTAATCTACTGACAGTAATTTCTGTAAGGATTTTTCAGCCCTAATGGAGTCCAGGTTCGAGATGAGTATGATGGGGGAAATGAACTTTTTCCTCGGATTACAAGTCAAACAACTTGAGGATGGGATTGTTGTGAACCAGTCGAAATATATTCTTGACATTCTCAAGAAGTATAAGTTAGACTCTTGCACGAGTATCGCAACTCCCATGGCCTCCAACTGTAAGTTAGACACCGATCCTTCTGGGAAAAGTGTCGATAATACAACTTACAGAGGGATGATAGGATCCTTACTGAATCTGACTGCTAGTAGGCCGGATATAATGTTTTCAACATGTCTTTGTGCTCGCTTTCAGGCCGACCCTAAAGAATCACACCTAACTGCGGTAAAACGCATTTTTCGTTATCTTAAGGGTACACCCGATCTTGGTCTATGGTATCCAAAGGGAACCGATTTCGATCTTACCGCTTTTTCAGATGCTGATTTTGCAGGTTGTAGAGTTGACAGAAAAAGCACGTCGGGAGGAATACAGTTCTTGGGAGACAGACCGGTGAGTTGGTCCTGCAAAAAGCAGAATTGTGTTTCAACATCCACAGCTGAGGCTGAGTATGTAGCAGCTGCAAGCTGTTGCTCTCAAGTGCTGTGGATGAGAAAACAATTACGCGATTATGGATTCTTACTCACCAATATCCCAATTTACTGCAATCCCGTGCAGCACTCTCGAACGAAACACATAGATATCAGGTATCATTTTATTAAAGATCACGTAGAAAAGGGAACCATCGAGTTGTATTTTGTTGGCACGGAATATCAACTTGCGGATATATTTACTAAAGCTTTAGACGAACCTCGTTTTCAGTTTTTAGTATCCCATATCGGCATGTTGAATCCGCCTTCCAATTAAATATCAGATATTGTCTTAAATAATTCTATTTCAATCTATCATGATTGAAATTCCTTTATTTTAGAAAATATCTGTTATTTAAATTTAAGGATTGTGTCACAAAATTGAAACTCAATATTTCCTTATCTGTGTACATTTTTAATAATTAATGATCCTGACAAATTACTGTGAGAATTGTTCATCACTGAGTGGAACGCAAACATAATCCAGGTTTGTCTGTATCTTTAAGGCTAAAAAGGTTCAAAAATCCAATCTGAAAAGGATAAAAGGAGAGAATCGGTATTTATTTGAGGGGGAGTATAGTTAGTATATTAATTTTTATAATTCTTTGTTTCTTTTTAGTATTTGTAGTTAAATATTATAAATTTTAGGTTGGTCATATTTTAATTTATTTTTAAGTTTAATTTAACAGGTCAGAAAATCCCAAAAAGATTTTAATTGTTCAAATTTATCAAAAAACCAAAAATATTTTAGTTTATTTTATTTTAGTTTAGTTTATTTTTATCTTAACTTAAATGATCAAAGAAAATATCAAAAATATTTTATTTTGTTTTTGCTTAATTTTTAAGGCCAATAATTTTGATGTGTTAATGTGTGTGTTGGAGTAAAAATCCGGCGGCCCACATCTCATTTTAGGCGCGGATCTTCCTTTGCCCCGACCCGACCCGAGACCCTTTAAAAGGGTGGGTCAACGGTCAAAGGATCATTCTTCATCTTCAAGTTACCTTTCTCCTTCTCTCTCCTCCCTTCGTCGACCTCTCCACCGCCGGCCACCATTAACAGAATTCCAAGCTTTTGGAACATCACTTTATCTGGTATTTCTTGCGTTTTTCATCTATGGCACTACCAGGTAACATTTCTTTAACTTTATTTTAGCTTTTAACTTACTAGTATGAGTGTTTGATTTTTAAATTTTTATAATATGTATTTTCGGTTTTTGCTTCATTTAGGACTTTAATTCTGCTTATTTTAGTTTGTTGTAGTTATATAAAATGTTTCTTATATGTTTTTAGACTAGGATCTTCAATTTCATGCATTTTTAGCACAATTTTCACTGTTCACGTTCTATATTGCATGAACACATTAACTGCTCACATGCATTTCGGACGTCCGAATTCGGACCAAGCCTCGAATTCAGATGTCCCACTTAGACTATTTTCAAATGTTTTTCAAAAATACCCGACCGAATTTGGACACTGTGCATCCGAATTCGGACACTGTTCATCCGAATTCGGTCCCTCAAAAATATTTCAAAATGTTCAAATAAAGTCTAAGTCACAGCTCTGTTCATCCGAATTCGGATGGCATCCGAATTCGGTTTCCATCCGGATTCAGTGTTTCATCCGAATTCTCTAATTCACATTTCCATTGCATGCATTGCATTCCATCCGAACCAGCATCCGAATTCGGACCACCATCACCACTTCATCCGAATTCGGCCCAATCCTCAGCATCACTTCCAACCAATTCGGTCCCCATCCGAATTCGGGCTATCTTCATATATCATCCGAATTCGGACCCCCATCCATATTTTTTCATGCATCATCCGGAATTCAGCCGTATCCGAATTCGGAGACACTGTTCATCCGAATTCGGACCATCCGAATTCCTACACTTAGCATATTTCTAAAAATTTTCCATTGTTGCGTTTTCACTATAAATCATAAAAATCCAAAAATATGTTCAATCCGGTGCACCATTGATTAGAGTTAGGATTAGTGTTTGAGTGAAAAAGTCTAATCTAACATTGGTCTCTTAACGATTGACTTTCGACTTTATTAGTAGAATTTTATTCTACTAATAAAGACCCGATGCTTTAAACAGATCAGGTAGTTTCTATTTCACACTTATCTAGACTTCATATCAATGTCTTATCATTTCAAGTCTTTTGTTCTAACTTTGATGCACCTTTGCATGATGATGGAACCAGCTGTTGTTTTCACCCTACCCCATCCCCCGATTCCCAACAATAACGCCCAACTACCCGAACAATCCATCCTCCCACAGGCCGAGTTTGTCGAGTTTATACCCCATAACTGGCAGCTCGATGTCTCCATTCTCACCAGAGAACTACAAACCCTCGCCTTCGACATCCTCCTTCACCACCCCATATATTACGCCCTGTCTACCGCAATCGCTGTTCCCCAGATATACTTGCAACAATTTTGGAACCGATTGCACTATGTTCCTGACACCGAACCCCACTTCACAACCACCATTGACTGTGTCCCAGTCAAAATCACCATCGCTGTCATACGCCATATACTTGGCCTTCCCGCCGAAACTTATTTGCCAAGCCACCTTCAGTTTGATCCCATTCCCTCTGTACAAGAAATCCTCGCCGAAATCCAAACCTTGGGTTACGATGGCCCTCTAACCAAGCCTTTAGATTTTAAAACCAAGCATCTCTAGTCTCATTGGAGGATTCTCTTCGATGTCCTTAACAAATGCTTCACAGCAAAGCATTCAGGACACGACTCAGCCTCCGCCCAGGTCCTCGCCATGTTCACAGGCTTTGCTTTCGACCGCCATGTGGATTATGCAGCTTTTCTCTTTGATGAATTGAAAAGAATTCACATGGAAAGGGGAACTAAAAGAGGACGAAAATACATTCCTCTGCAATTCTTTCTGCAACTGATAATACAATATGCGATGGATAACGATGATGACATCCACGAGCGCCCTGAGGCTGATGTCTACCCTACCGTGGCGATCCAAAAACTTAACTTGCCAAAAGGGGCTCCTTCAGTGCCTATAATGACTATCCCGTTGTCTCTCATGCTAAAGGCAAGGGAATTGGAAAGGGTTAGGGCCTATATTCGATCGTTTTATCCGGATGAGGCTCAGTCAAAGCCGACTGAGTGTAGCCAGTCCGAAGGTGAGGCTAGGATGAGTGAGGATGAGGGAGATCAGGCGGAGGTACAACAATCAGTTGGGATAGGTGAGCGGGAGCCAGTGTTTGTGAGTGAGGGAGAAGGAGGTGAGGCGGCAGAGGCGGAGGATTCCGAACGAACCTTCTCTGTCGTACGAGGGATAGATATCCATTCTGAGGGTGACCGCAGCCCTAACAGCCGAACCACCCACCAAAAGACCATCAGTCCAATGGTCAAAATCACCCCCACCATCCAATTGATATCCCCTCAAAGGGAAACCACTTCATTCCACGGGGATTTTGCACATACGCCATCGCCCTCTCATTCGGAGAGTGGCGGTGTTGAACGAGGTCACACTCCTCCCCACGTGACCGAACCTCCTTCATTCACGATTCCATCCCCCCAAATACACACGACGCACGATGCCTCTGTGGCATCCCCTAGAGCTGCCTCTATGGCAGCTCCCCAAACTTCTGGATCTGAGCGTCCCATAGTGGAGCCAGAAATGACGGAAGGAAGACCTGAAGTGGCTCCATCAACGCCATGCACTTCAGGCCATCTCCCCATTAACTTGGAGATGCTAACGGCAGCTCTTCGTGCTGCCGGTGTTATTACCCGAGCTGACCTGGACGCCCAAAAGGAGGCTGCTGAGGAACGTCACACTGCCCTTATCTCACTTATAAAGGGTAAGGGTGTCGCTTCTGAGGGTCTGCCTCCACCAGGATCCCATTCAGTCCAGACCCAAATAGCAGAGCTCTTGGACAAAATAGATGCGCTGACACGTCTTATTCTTCAAGTCCAGGAGCAACTGAACTCCAGAATGGACTGCCTTGAGTCTGCCGTGATTGAGCTACAATGCCGTCCTCAGGCTGAGTCCCAGAATAGGAAACATGACGATCAGGACGACCCTGATCGCCATGAGGGGGAGAAACGACAGAAAACTCAGTCTGAGGACCCAATGTTGTTTGTAGGGGGAGCAGAGACCGAAGGTACAGAGATTCAGGGGTCTGGGGATCATACTTATGAGGCTACGGAGACGTTAATGATAGAGTATGAACCTTTACAAATTGAAGGTTTAGCTCCTTTAGATCCTATGTCAGCAATGGTGAAATATGAACCTCAATATGAAAAAGTCGAAATCATATTAGTGTCTGACTCAGACTCTGATACTGATAACGACTATCTCTTTCTCACACCAAAGCCTGAACCCCAATCACCGCAAAAATCATCCTCCCCAATTGAAGTTTTGGATTCTCCATTCCATGCACCTCAAGAACAAATAACTTCTACCATCCAATCACCATCACATACTCCCATAGAAACTCCATCAATCCAAATCACTCCCACACCAAAAGAAATCCCATCAGTTATACATGCCCCAACTGTCCAAACAACCCTTCCAACTCAATCAGCTCCGCCTGCTCACATTGCCGAATCTTCAGGGTCCCGAACTGTCGACTGCTTTGCTACAAAAGATGTCACCGCAATATACGACATGACAGACGTAGCATGGATCAATTGGTATTCAAGGGGAAAAGTTCATAATCTGGATGCAGAAACAAAAGAAGAATTGAGTCAGGACCGGAGGGCTCGAGTCTTGAAACTTCTTGAGGCTCCTCCCGCCGAATTAGAAGAACATTCGGTCCAGGGGTTAAAAGATTTCTTGAAGAAGTTCCCGGCTGAACAGTTTCAGAATCCTTTCTTAGAAGAAATATTCAAGATGGTATTTAGAAAGAAGTCGGGGTCTTACAGTAGACGTCTTCTAATGTGTATGACCGGTGCATCTCGAGCCGTTCAAGCAGAATATATCAGATGATGCTAAGGGAAAAGAGAGATAAGAGCAAATATTGGTCTAAATCCAAAATTGTAAATATCAATAACATCCACATGTACAAAAGAGCCAGAGTGTTCACTCCGGCCTTCGAGGTACTCAGAGAAGACGGAACAGTTCAAGAATTGCATGAAAGCGACCTTGATTTTGTAAACATAGACGACATCGAGCTTTTGCACAACAAGCTGAAAAACAAAATCAAGGGTCGTCTGACTCACATGACTGCAGTTGCAGCCCTGGTCCGATGCATGAATCGCCGCTCAATTGTGATGTGCCTCAGAGATTTTCAGATGGCAATTGAGAGTGCATTAGTTAAAGTGGGTCTGAAAGCTCCTGATCAAGATATATTTTTGGTAGACCACTATCTGACATATAAAGTTCTGCTTCGAGGACAGCCAGGTGTTATATTTTTTAACCAAAAAGGTTACAAAAGATTCATGCGCTTTGAGGATCTTCCCTGTTACTCCGACGACACTATCAGATTGGTTCGAGCCGCGATTACTCAGATGGTTCAAGATTTTGATGCTCAACCAAATCCGGAACTCAGATGCTCACCGAAGGAGATTCAGGATATCCTCAGCGGCATAGAATACCTGAACGAAAGGCTACATTTGAGACAAGTGACCAGACGATTTGACGTCATCCTTGGACTCCGAGAATCCACAGATCACGCCAGAGTTCCAGGGCCTCCACAATGATCGAAAAGGGGGAGATTGTTAGATATTTAATTTCGGTCATGTGGACTTATTTTGTAATAATTATTTACTTAGTATTTAGTCTTGTATTTGGTTTCCTTGTAATTTATTTCCATGTAAAAGTCTAGGGGCCAAAGGTGTCAAAGTCTCATAGTTAATTAAATGAGGCTACTTTATAGCTCCTAGGGTTTCACATTGCAATACACGGTTGATAATGAATATAAACACTGCAGCCGCCATTTGACGTTCTCTCTCAATATTCATATTGTCTTCTTCATCATTTCTCAATTATTGAGCTTGTTTCTTTTTGGGATTTGATAAAGAATCATAAAGGTGCTGATATATTACGGGAATACATATTTACAGGGTTTTATGGATTTGTGGTTGGTAATCTGAAATTAAGAGTGTGTTGGTTTGCGGTTAATCATTCTAAACTTGAATCTTAAATTTCATAGTTCAATTTAACACACACTAACAGAAATTTGAATTTTTAGTTCAAATTATTTCGAGTTCATAGTTTTCTGAATTTTGGATTTTTAACAACCATGTTGTTGTTTTTAAACAAAGTTTAGTAAACAAAAGTTGTTTGAAATTGATTTTCGAGTAGGGGTAAAATTTTAAATCAGTATTAGAGTCCTTGGAATAAAAATTTTGAAAATCATAGTATAAGGACTTGAAAATATTTTCAATGAACATATTCTCAATTGAAAGTATAATCGAGAATAAAATTAGTTTCATTCGAGTTGGATGACACATCACTCCAGAAATGTGTTGTTTAATTCGAGTTGGTTACTCAGTCAATCGAGAATTCTCAAGAGTTAATCGAGTTGAACTTATATTGTATTCGAGTTCATTCTAAGAGACATTCGAGTTGGCATAAGTTTCATTTTCCATTCGAGTCTTTTTGAACATCATTCGAGTTGGTTTTATTCGAGAAATTTATTTGATGTTCGAGTTGTCTTACATCAAGGACTTGGAAAATTTTCAAACCCATTCTCGAGAAAGTTTCATATTCATTCGAGTTGAGTGGTGCATTAATCGAGAATTTTCTATTTTCATTAGAGTTGGGTTTTAAACTCATTCGAGATTCATTCAATGTCATTCGAGTTTGTACAAAGACTTATTCGAGATTCTTTAAATGTCATTCGAGTTTGTAAAAAGACTTATTCGAGATTCATTTTACGATATTCGAGTCTAATCAAGTGTCATTCGAGATGTGTTACGAGTCATTCGAGATTTGTTCCAATTTTTTTCTAAGTGTTGGGATTTCAATTTTTTTCGAAGTGTTGGGATTTCAATTTTTTTTAAAGAAAAATGTAACATTTTTTCAAGAAATTGTTTAAATCTATGATTTTCTAACATTGGTCTCTGAAAGATTGACTTTGGAATCCTCTCAATAATATTTTCATATTATTTTCTGGAATCCTGATGCTTTAAACAGAAAAACACAAATTTTTATAATTTCTGGCAAAATGTTCTATTTTTCTATTTTGAAAGATTTCACTTGTTTATCTGCTATAGCTAACATGTTTGTTATGTTTCACAGGTTACAAATGGCTTCTCCAAGTCAATCCCATCATTCAAACTCTTCTGACTCTCATTCTTCATCTAACCATACCCTTGTTTCCAAACCCGTTCGTTCAGCTTCAGTTACAAGGCTTTCATCATCTACCCTTATCCCTGACAATGAATTGGTCAAACCCAAGTATTGTTTACCATTCAAAGACAATAACCACCGCCTAGATACAAAAGTTATCAAAGTCAGTCACCCAATCATAGTTGATATTCTCAAAGGACATCCTTTGGGATATCTTCTACAGTATAAACCTTCCATTCCTCAAGTTTACCTTCAACAGTTCTGGCACACAGTTAAATTTGTTCCAGCAGATGGTAACCATCACTTCAAGGTTACCATCGATCAATTCAAAACTAAGATCACTCTGGCCAGACTTAGACACAATCTATTTCTACCTCGAAAAATTGATATCGTTAACTTTCCAGAGTTAGCTGACTTTGAGGATTTCGTATCAGACGAGGAGTTGGTACATGACCTGATTTGCTTGGGATATTCAAAGCCTTTACCAAAAAGTTCAAAATTACACCGCAATGGGCTGAACGGTGAATGGTACACCTTGTTTGGAATTATCAATCGTTGCATGGCATCTAAACATACTGGCATAGACAGATACAGTATTCACTGTCTCCGGATATTCCATGGCATAGCATTCAACAAACACTATGATTATGCACAGTGTATATGGGAGGATCTCAAAGAAATTGTGCTGGCCAAGACTACAAATAGGTCAAGGAAATTTGTTCCTTTACAAAGGTTTATTAAAATCTTAATCCAAGGCATTCTCAGGGCAAACGAAAATATACCAAAAAGATCAAACTCTCAAAGATGCCCTGATTATGTAATGATGAGCCTACATGAAGTACCTGATTCTCCGAATGCCAACATCATGCCGATACCGGAAGCAATGTTAAAGTATGCAGATTAGGCAAGTGAGAATGTGAGGTTGTACCGAATAGATCACGCTCCCAAAGAGACCCAAGAACCGGGTTCTCTAAACAAAGGAGTTGTAGGACGAGAGGAACTTCAGCAAGGGGCTGAAGTTCAGGGAAGCCTTCAAGTGTCTAAGGGAGAAGCAGGTGATGTAAGGGGTGGTGAGGGAGATGTGAGTAGTTCTGACTCTTAACGCACATTATCAAATATTAATGAGGGAGCAGCGGAGGGTGATGATGATGATAATGATGATGATGAAGGTGGACCAGCTCATGATGAGGGAGGAGCTGCACTAATGGATATTGTGAGTATAGCTCAGAAGAGTGTGAGGGATGCCCAAAGCCCAGAAAGCCGAAAAATAGCCACAATTGCTGTTAACTCCCAACAGGGAGTTAGCATTGAAGAAGTCAGTATCCCACTGACGAGTGCACACCCCCCCCCCCAATCCACTCAGTTCCTCTCAACAGGAGACTGTTTCAATTGAACACCGGGAACAAGCTCATAAGTTATCCGATAATCCTTTGGATTTGATGGATATTGAATTTACTACACATCTGCCCGAGTGTACGACTTCATTTCAATCACAAAGTCTAGAACCGATACACACTAGGACACTTGCGTCTGCTTCATTCGTTGAAGTAAGTGAAGTTGAACTTGGTGTCACTGCCGGAACAACCTCAGTCACGGAAGCATTCGTTGCTCCGTCACTTGAAGAGGTTGGAAGACCAGTCAGAGCCACAACTTTGCCAACTCTGAGCACTGGCCACACAGAGGTTCTTTTTACAAGTTCCACTGTTGTGTCAACTGGAAGTCTTAGTGACCCAGTAGTTACTCTTTCCCCGTTTGTCACTGAAACAACTTTAAGTCAAGCATTAAATGCTGCTATTGCTGGAGTGAATAATCATGTTTCTGCTTAACTATCAGAGGTGATGGCTCAAATGAATAATATTCATAAATTTTAAAAAGGTAAATTAGTAGCAGAGGAGTCAATAAAGCAACCAGATCCTAATCAAGCTATTGAAGAGCTAAGAGACTTGGTGTTTGAGCAGTTTGATGAGATGAGAGAGAGGATGATAGGGTTAGAGAGTACGGTGATTACTGCCTTGGGCAATTTATCTGAACGTGTGGCGGCAGTGGAACAGACTTGCAAGGCTCAAGCTTCTGCACCCAAACGAAAACATGATGAGCATGACGATGACTCCGATGATACTCCTCATGAGGGGGAGAAGAGGAGGAAACTTGATGAGCCGACACCAGGTATATTAATGATCACTTATCCAGTGAAAGAATCTGAAGGTCAAGAGAAAGGAGAGGCAGGAAGCTCAAAGGAACCTACTGATGTTCAAAGTGAGCTGGGATTGATTCTTCATGAAGATGTTCCAGTTTCTTTAAACATTCAGTCAGACATTTACAATTTTGAGGAGTACAATGATTCAGAAGATGATGTTCAAGAAGTTCAAGAACAAAGTTTGTTGCTTCAAGGAAAAGAAAGTGAAGGAGAGAAAGAGGTTGATATTGAATTATCTGATGATGACGATTTGATTGACTTAACTGAGATATCAATTCAAGCTGAAAGAATTGTAGAAGAGGAAGAATTGGTGCTAGAAATTCTGAAAGATTCTATACCAACACCGACGGTTGAAAAGCCTGAGGTTACGGATCAAATTAAAGAAGAGATTGAAGATTTTCCTATTGAGAATGTGATTCCACGAGAGAGTGTTGAGTTGAATGAAGTTGAAGTGATGGAAAGATTTTTCAATGAATACATTCTGGCTGATGAATCACAAAAACAACACCGATTCAGATTTGAAGCTCAACAAGTTGTTCAAAGGGAAATTAGAGATATGCTTACTTTACTCAACAAGGGTGAAATTAGTAAGAAGAAAGTTAAAGCATTGGACTTATCTGCAAGAAAATCAGCTGAGTATATTAAGAAAAGGAATAAACTGTCATATCTCGAAGATTATCTGGAGAATAGAATCTTCTGCAAGAAGCAAGCTCCTTGTACCTTTCTAAAACTGTTTGTAAGGTCGCCTGGCTACGGATCCTATCTTGACGCGACACCGTCCAACAAGTATGGAATCCTCGTTAGCGGCTTGACGGATAGACCACGCACACGAAACCCGGAGACACACACTGTGATAGATGAACAACGGAACGTCCCGACACGTGATTCTCTCCAAGAAAAAACTCTCTGATACTTGCAAGTTCGAGATCGCCTTTTGCTTAAGCTCTGATTTAACTTCTGCAAAAACTCGTTAATTAATCGAATTAACCCTTAATTATAACACCTGGTTCGAATTTGCCCAGGACAAGTTCGAATAAGCCCAAGGCCTTTCGAACTTGTCCTCCACAAATTCGAATCCTATGCTTTGAACTTATGTTTGAACTTATCTTTGAACTTATGTTTGAACTTATTGTAACACATTACACCAAGTTCAAACATACATACGATCAATATCAAACATATATAATCAAACATATAACAAACATATATCAAACACTTGTAAATATGCAATAACGAGCAAATTGACTTTTACAAGATATTGTCTATACTTAGACTGCTATCGTCACACATGATGCACTAACTGACTCCCCCTTGACGATAGCTTCTAAGTATTTATATTTTGTCTAAGTACTAGAACTATATAAACTACTACCTGCATACAATCCTTTATCAATACAAACTCTAACTATCTTTTGGAACTTCCTACCTTCAGATCTCCAGCCTTCATGGAAGAAATTTGGCTGATCATGAAGCTTTTGCAGGTCATCTTTGGATAGATTGATCAGATGTAGAGGATCGTATACCTTCAAAATCACCTTGTCTTCTAGATCCTCCATGACTGCTTCAGCCGTTTCATTGTCTACATACCACCACTTCATGTTTCCAAGAACATCCTGTGGCATAGACTTCAACGGTGCTCTCTTCAAGCATCGGAGTGGCTTATAAACCATCCTAGCCCAAGGTTTACCTGTATGGGGATCTATTCTTGACTCATCTTCAACTCTCTTGCCTGTCCTCAGCTTTATCCTTTCAAACTTTCCGGATCGACCCTCCCTTCGTATGATTTTAGCAATTACTTCAGCTTAGGGGTCGTCTCCCATGTTAATAAGCTCCTTCCATGCCAGTTCTTTTACTTCGCATTTGGGCAATGTATTAAAAACCTTCAAGGTTCTCTTTAAATAGTGAAGCCCGTCTCTTCTTTTTAAGCACAAATAGCTGCAGTTCTCTATCAAAGAACCAACTTAATATTCCACCAGAGAGGTTTTCAGAATTTAGCACTCTCATCCTCTTCTTCATCTTCAGCTCTGATTTCTTTTCTTCCTTTCGGAACCAAAGATTTATCAATTCTTCTCTGCTTTGCTCTTTATCAGCTGTATCAAACTCTGAATCATCCACAGATGCCAGCTTAATTTCATCTATGTCAATCACATTTTGATCATTGTGCACATATTGTTCTGTTATAGGCTATGACGGAATGATTACTTCATCTACATCATCGTCTTCGTATTCTACAGCTTCTTCATCAGATTTCCACTCTGCTATATCTTATGGGACAAACTCCCCTTCTTCAAGATTTTCAATCTCATCCTTAAAATCAAATATTACTTCTTCTTCTTCAATATCCATCAGAGCTTCAATCATTTCGCTCTCAACATTCTTTGAAGATCCACCTTCAACTCCTTCTCCCATTCCAGATTGACTGGGCTCCCCCTGAATTGATGCTTGCTGAGCAGTCGAAAGATCTGCTAGCTCACCTTCTCTTCTAGCATCGGGATCATTGCCTTCATTATATTTCCTCAAGATTTCAGCTTCTCTGCAGCTACTCTCCCCCTGAGCTTGTAGATTTTTCATTAACTGCTCTAGGAGAGTCTTCATTTTTTTATCTCAGACGCTTGATCTGCTACAGTTGATTTCAACTCAGCGTTTTCCTGATCAAGTTTGGAATTATGGGCTTGAAGTTCTGTCACTGCTGTAGATAGCTGGAAAATTTGGACTGTCTGAAAATCCACCTTGCCCTTCAGCTTTGTAAACCGCTGATTGTCGGTGAATGTCGATGATGTTGATGGGATTTATGTAGATGGTGATGGAGCGATGGGTGGTTGATCAGCTGGTATTACAGGTTCAGGAGCTGAGGTGGATGGAGCTCCCTGCATAAATCGGTGCCTCCTCGCCCTATGCCTAGGTACGAGGGGAACCTCATCTTCCTCTTCGTCATCATTCTCTGAATCCCGAACAGCTCTTCTACTTGTCTCTCTCGTGCTGACGACTATTCTTGATCCATATCTGCCAATTCGGACAGCCGGATCAACAGGTTCTACTTCTTTTACTTCCTCAGAACTAGATTCAGACTCGAAGGCGATCTCTGGTTGACCTTCCTCAGTCTGCATAACTTCTTTTGTAACTCCTGCCACCGGGACCTCAGTGTCTGTGTCCATTTCCTCACCCTCGGGTGGCTGATATTCATCAATGTCTTTGAATATATCATGATACTGAATTGGAGGCTCCAAAATATCATGAATCAGTTCAGCTGCAATATCTTGCTGGGCCTGAGTTCCTTGAGCCCATATTTCTTCTAGGGTCTCTGCCCTTTGATCAATTTCTGGGTCCAAGGTTAAAGGGCCTGCAGCGTCCGTTGATGGACCTGCTGCCGTAGACTCGGAAAGTCTGCTGGAGGATGGCCTTGATGCCTGAATTTGTCTTGCTGGAGCTCTTTGCCTCCTGCGCGATTGCTGTTGTGGTTGTTGTTGTTGTGGTGGCTGTTGTTACGGTTGCTGCGGTTGAGGAGCCTCACCTGCCCAGTTTTCTACTTTCGGAGCCACAAAATCTAGGTCAATGACTGCTCCGAACAACGGTGCCACCTGTGGCCTGACCAGCTCAGCCCTGCGTGCATTGTGCGACTGGCAGTTAGCGAATATTCTCTTGTCTATAATAGCCACACCGTGAGTATCTGGAAGTTGAGGCAGATTTGGCAAGAAGTGGCGTATAAGCATCATAGCAAAGCACGTGTACATCAAGAATCTTTCACGGACTAGAGCTGTGATTTGATGCACAAACTCAGCAAAGAACATTTCTGAATAACTGAAGCGCTTGTTATATACCAATGCTATCACCGCCGATTGCATCTTTGATACTATGTAATCAAATCCGGCCTTTTTCGGCTCAAAGCAAACCATGAACACATGAACCAAATAACGCCATTGCCCGATTAAGCCACTCTTCACATACGCGGCTTTGGTGATATCTTGGGCGTATCTCATACGTAAGAAGGCCGCTTGCCTTATATTTGCTGGAAAATCAATGGGCCCCGCCTCTTGGTCTTCGGAGCCTAGCTGAAGTATCTGACGAAGCATATCAGCTGAGAAAACAATGGGTTGCCCCCCCCCCCCCAACTCTTGTTCGCAATACTGTCGGTGTCACAGAACAGTCTACCTGGAGGTGCTCCCAGAATTGTCGTACATACGGCAAGATTATCTGCAGGTTATGGGTTAATGCGTAAGCAACCCTTGAATGCGTCAAAAATTCCACCATTTGTCGAAATGGTTGAGCTTCAGGTAGCTCTCGATCTACGGACATAACCATGTTATGTTTGTTGAAGAAAGCTCTATCACCCATGTCTGCACATAAAAACAACAACCAATTTTAGTAAAAAAAATATAAAAATGAAACTTGTTTAATTTCGAATTTGCTTTATTTCGAACTTACATAAGTCCAAAATCCAACACATTCGAATTTCCACAAGTTTGAATTTATTTTTAAAAAGCATTCGAATTAAAAACAAATTCGAAGGATATGTTCGAATTTGACTGACTTCGAATTTGTCGATATTTTAACAAATTCGAACTTGTGACAAGTTCGAACATGATGAACATGTTCGAAGTCGGTCACTTTTGAATACAAATCCATGATTTTAACCCCATTTGACTTAGAAAATAGTATCAACTAGTCCTATTGGGTTCTAATCGAAGTTATATGTACTTTATTTGAAGTTTCACCGGTTAAAACTCGTGATTTTGAACCACAAAGTTAAAACCCAAAAAGCTTCAAATAAAGTCGATTGTTTTGCTATAAATGAGTCCTAAACTACCCAAACTTTGTATAATACTGATTATTATACCTAAGTGTGTTGGTAGATTCGAAAACAACGAGCAAAACTTCGAGAAATAGAGATAAACTCGAAACGGCAAGTTCGAAAAAGAAGTTCGAAATCGCCTGTACACAAGTTCGAATAGATAAAATCGAAGGTATGTAAATTAATGATTCACTGTTGACCTATTTATACTAACCTCATTCGAACTTGAGATAAATTCGAAATTACTGACAAATTTGAAGGGTAATTCGAATAAGTCTTAAATTCGAATTTATTTGAAAACTTTGAAAATCCTTGAATAATATTCAACTTTTTCAACTTTTTCGTGTAACGGAATTCTACAAACTTTGCAAAATTATTTACACCAAGCAATATATTTTCATGCAATGTTTGTTTATTCAACCAAAAAATGCATCCTAGTAAATTTGACCTTTTTCTTACTTAAAGTAAAATAAAATAAAAATAAAAATAAAAATAAAATAAAATAAAGAAAAATAAAGTTTGACTAAAAATTTTAAACTTAGGCTACTGAAAAATACTTTTTACAAACTTTACGACATACACTAACAGAATATTTTTGGCGAGAAAGTCAAATAAGGTTCAATCAGATAGCGGTGTCAATACGCACTTTCAGTATTACAGTTTCACACTTAGGAATTTTTTATTCCTTTGATTGTTTGTCGTGATATACACTCCAAGTCGATTGTTGGTATAATTTTCCCTTTAAACATTTTACACTTAGGAATATCCCTTTGCCTTTTTATTAATCAAGAAACTACCTTGTGTGTCCCATACTTAGACATACTTCTATGATCAAGGCATACACCCAATGATTATAACTTTTCGGTATTGCAAATTTTCTTTAAAAGACAAACGTCAGACACAATCTGTATTTACATACAACAGAGTGTCTTAGTTTGTCTTAAAGTTTATTTAAAGCTAGCAAGACAGCGGTTACAGGTCTGTACTGATGTACAACAAAGCGACTTATCTTGCTAACTCGAGTCAAACTAGAGGTAACAGGTCTGTACTTACGTACAACAAAGTGACTTGTTTTGACTCTCTCCTTACTATCATGATTTTTCTTTTCTTTTCTTTTCATTAAGATGTATCTGATGTGGCTATACATCCCCCAGAAAATTTGCATACCTCATTTAGAATCATTGTTTGTATGTCTCTAACATAAAAATTAAGACCATTTGGTCATACATCTAAGTTAGTTACACATATGACTTTTTCTTGAATATTTTATTAGCTTTTGAGATTCCCTTTGTGTATTATGCCTACCAACACATCGAACTAGAGAAAGTATATCACTTAGAGTTTAAGGTGCATTATGTGTGAAAGCTTAACACTTAGAGATTGTATTGACTGTGCTAATTTTCGTCACTTTGAACCTATGTCTCTAAGACTTAACTCATTTTTCTAATATTCTCTTTTTTTGAGCTTTTTATGGTTTTCTCTCCTTTTTCTTTTGTTTTTCAAAAAAAAAAAAAAGCTAAACAATTAACCTACTAACTTACTATAAAAGGAAATAAATTCTACTTAACTACTAACTTACTATAAAAAGAAAGAAAATATACTAAGGTCAAGTTACTCTGGATTACGCATACCATTCTGTTGAACTAACAACTTAAAGCGTGACTTATCAAAAGCTTTCGTAAATAAATCAACTGTTATCTTCCGTTGCCACTTTTACCAGCTTTATTAAATTCTTTTCAACACAATCACGTATAAAATGATGTCTTATGTCAAGTGCTTTGTTTTACTGTGTTTAACTGGATTATTAGTTATAGCAATAGTAGATTGGTTATCTATCCTAATAGGAGTATGAGTATAAGTCAAACCGTAATCCCGCAATTGTTGTTGTATCCACAAAACCTGTGAACAGCAACTACCAGCAGCTACATATTCGGCCTCGCACGTTGAAGTCTGTTTCTTGCATTGCCAGGATACGAGTCTCCCTCCAAGGAACTGACAACCTCCAGTTGTTGACTTTTGATTCAAGCTGCAACCTCCATAATCTGAATCCGTGAATGCTTCCAATTCCAGATCACCATCCGCATGATACCAAAGTCCCAGCTTCGGTTTCGACTTAAGGTATCTCAGAATCCGCTTCACAGCTTTCATATGCATTTCTTTCGAATTGGCTTGAAACCTAGCACAAATACACACAGCAAACATAATGTAAGGTCTAGAAGCAGTTAAATACATAAGTAACCAGATCATGGCCCGATATAGAGTCGGATCCACATCAGTATCACTTTCTGTACCCGGTCCGAGATTGTGATTCACTTGAATCAGTGTGCTAAAATGAGCAGTCAACTTTGTTCCCTCCATCCCGAAGCGCTCTAGAATGTCATAGACATACTTCGTCTGATGGATAAACATTCTCTCCTTCCTCTGTTCAACTTGCAAGCCCAGAAAGAAGTTCAACTCTCCCATAGCACTCATCTCAAACTTAGACTTCATCACCTTCTCGAAATCTTTGCACATCTGCTTGTCTGATGACCCGGAAATGATGTCATCCACGTACACTTGTATCAAGATAAAATGTTCTCCTTTCCTCTTCACAAACAATGTACTATCAATTCTCCCTCTTTCAAACCCGTTGTCCAAAAGATGAGTTGATAGCGTCTCATACCATGCCCTAGGTGCCTGATGCAAACCATACAGAGCCTTATCCAGTCGATACACTCTGTCGGGAAATTTCGGATCTGTAAACTCGGGCGGTTGTTCAACATACACCAGTTCCTTCACTTTGACATACAGGAATGCACTCTTTACATCCAATCTGATAGACTTTAAATCCTTTGAAGGACGCAAAGGCTAGAAATAGACGGATTGCCTCAAGCCTAGCCACTTGCGCAAATACTTCGTTGTAATCGATTCCTTCCTCTTGGTTGAAACCCTTTACTACAAGTCTTGCCTTGTTGCGAGTTACAATACCCCGATCATCTCTCTTGCACTTAAAAACCCACTTGGTTCCTATTGCAACTTCTCCTCGAGGTAACGGCACCAACTCCCACACTTCAAGCTTTCTGACTTGTGACAGTTCTTCTTGCATCGCTTCAACCCAAGAATTGTCTTTCAGTGCCATTTGCACATTCTTCGGCTCTACTTGTGAGATGAAACACGAATAGAGGCAAGTGTGAAAAGACTCGGAGTCATTGATCATCGACAACAGCATTGTGTTGTTATTCAAACTACTCCTAGTTCTCACACTAGCATTTGGATTTCCTATGATGCTCTCAACCGGATGATCCTTATTTATTCTAGATGTTTCTATCTCATCGAGCATAAGATTTTCTCCTAAGTTTGTTCCTATTTCACCTAACGGGGGAACGACTTCAGACGCTACATTCTCTTCCTCATGATCACGGTCTTCGGAGTTAGAATTTGTAGCCTGATTCTCGTTTGAAGGTAACTCAGAATCATTCTCTGCTGGAGACTCATCTTCTGTCGATGTAGGCTCAGAAGTTGATGAAATGCTCGTCGGAAAACCTTGACCATCATCATTCAGATTTAATGACGAAAAGTCATGTTCAATTGTACCTACATTTTCATCCAAAGGAATGTTAAATGATTCAAACAGTTTTTCATAATCAAAAATCCATTCCGGACCAGTTTGGGGTTCATGTGTATAACTTGTTACATCAATGTTATACACAATCTCTACCGTACCATTTGTTTTGTTAAAAACCCTTTTGTTTGGTGAGTTCGACACATAACCTAGGAAATAACCTTCGTCAGCCTTTTCACCAAACTTAGGTTGATGTTTTGTTTTCATTAAAGTACACGGTACCCCAAACGGTTCGAAGCCAGTTAAATTTGATGGTCTTTTATTCAGAACTTCATAACAGGTTTTGTTCAATGATTTGACAGTAAGAACCCAATTTAAAACATGACAAGCGGTATTCACTGCCTCCCCCCAAAACATGGTAGGAAGCTTTGAATCCGAGAGCATGGTCCTTGCTGCCTCAATCAAAGTCCTGTTCATACATTCTGCCACCCCATTTTGTTGTGGCTCATAAGGTGCACTAAATTGATGTACTATGCCTTTTGATAGGCAATATACACCAATTACTGTGTTTTTAAACTGGGTTCCGTTATCACTCCTGATACGTTTTACTCGCGTCCCATAGGAGTTTTCGACTCGGTCTAAGAACCTGAAAAACTTTGCAGTTGTCTCGTCCTTCATACCTAAAAAGAAAACCCATGAAAATCGTGAGTAATCATCACTGATAACTAAACAGTACCAACTACCACCTATACTCCTTTTGTTGATTGGTCCGAACAGGTCCATATGCAACAAATCGAAAGTGGCAGCTATAGAGTTCTGAGTCTTAAACTTGTGTGACTTCTTGTGTTGTTTGCCTTTCTTGCACGATACACACTTGTCTTCAAACTGAAAACTCTTCATCGGGACACCTTGCACCAGTCCATGTTTAGTGATGTAGTTCATTTTCCTCAGGTGCAAGTGTGCCATGCTTCTGTGCCATAAGACTGATTCGGTCTCTGAAGCTTTAGATAAAAGACATATTGGTCTCATCGAAGAATCCGGTTTATTCATGTCTAGCATGTACAAATCGTTCTTCCTTGGGTCTCTCATCATAATCCACTCTTCAGGTATCTTGAATCCCGGCTTCAGCACTAACGCTTCAGTATTAGTAAACAACACTGAATTCTTCTTATCACATATCTGAGAGACACTAATGAGATTATGAGCAAGTCTATCAACGTGATATACTTGATCAAGTGTGATAGTCCCATTAGTAATCACTCCTGTTCCAGTGATATTTCCTCCTTTGTTCCCGGCAAATGATACAAAACCTTTGTTCCCTCCCTTGAAGTCTGTGAGCAGACTCCTTACCCAGTCATGTGTCTAGAGCAACCACTGTCGACGAACCACTTATTGTTAAGACCTGTAGTTAACTCCTGCACATGAAAGAATACAGGTTAGTTATCACGGGGAACCTAAGCCATGACTGACTTGGTAATACGGTTCTCATCCACATACTTGAACTCCTTCAAAAACCCATCTCTCCTTTCAGGTAACTTGGGTGTTTGATTGAGAACCTGTTGTGGTGTAGAGTGATTTTAATTCACTCTCGGCCTTTGTGTAGGCATTTGCTGTGGAGCCCTCGAATAATTTCTATTATAGGGCATTTCAGATTGATATCCCTGGGCTCTACCTTGTGTCTGATGTCTTACATGAGTGTGAGACCTAACCGGAGTGTAAGCTCTTCTAGGTGTAGTACTCCTATAATTTTGTTGAGGTCCTGACCTAGATTGATTAGGGACTCTATTCGGTGAATTAGTCCTAACCACTTCATTTGGTCTACCAGACACAGGTTTTTGTCTAACAACATTTTTTGGTGTGGCTTGCACAATCTTCTCAGTGTTTTGAGAACTACTTGTGCTTGCTACACTTAGTGAGGGTTTAGGTTGTTCCGGCTTTCCAACATTAGGTGTAGATTCTACCTTCCTATATGGACAACTAGAAGCTACATGACCCCTTTCATGACATCTAAAACAAGACATTTTATCAATAGACTTCTTATGAGTGCCCTTTGACTTAGGTGTCTCACTAGTGTCATGTTCTTTCTTCTCAACTACAGTGACTGTTTCCTCATTCTGATTATTAAAGTCAGGTGTAGCTTCTCCTAGAATTTTATCACTAGAAGACTGCACAAATTTAACTTTCTTAATCGTAGCATTGTTATTAGTCACCTTAGTTACTTTTTCCTTATCAGATATAGATAAAGGTTCAGCTGCTACCTCTGATTCAACTGGTTTATCAGTTTTATCCTGAGGCTGAGGCACGTAGTTATCATTAAAAGGTGGAGGACTCTCTTTATAGCCTAAATCTACTGGTTTCTTAGATTGACGTTGTGCATCTAAGATTTTCCCTAGATTCAAATAAGAGTTCCTAAACTTTTCTAATTTACTATTTACCTCTGCAACCTTAACCTTAGCTTCAGCTAGCTCTACCTCTTTAATAGTTAGGTGTTTGGTTAAAGCCTCAACATGCTCATACATCATTTCTATCCTGACACACTACTCACTCAGTTTGTCTTTTAGAATGATAACGTCTTGAGCATCTGCTTTTAACTTATTCCTAAGATCCTCTTTGATATCAAGAAGGCTAGTGTTGTCTGATTTTAATAATTCAATTTGAGCAGTTAAATTACTATGTGTTTCCAGCACTAGATTTAATCTATCGTTAGAAGTAGCACATAAAACACATAAGTCATGGAATGTATAAGAGTTCAGAATTACCTTTGAATGATCAGATTCCACGTTAGCCATCTGCACGGCAAACTCTAGAACTGTCTGATTTTCTGACTTCTCCACTAACATAGGACTTGTATCATTTTGTTCTCTGTCCTCTTTTCTTCCTCTGCTCTGGCATCCTCAGACTCTGTTACTTCAGCCATGAAGGCTCTAGCATTTGTCTCTGGATGTGTACTCCAGTCGTACGTTCCATCAAGCTATCTGTCAGATGTGACATTCGTTAACAGACCAGCTATGTTCGCTTGATTACTTGAATTAGCAGGCTGATATCTCCCATGAGATTGATTCTGATTGTTTTCAACCTTAGGTCTTTGACACTCTCGAGCAATATTTCCTAACCCCTGGCAGTTGTAGCACTTAACTTTGGATTTGTCGAATCCAATCTTATTGTTGCTAACGTTCAGATTTCTGCCCGTCCTTTTTATGAATCGCTTGACTCTCTGAGTCACCATGGCCAGTTGCCATTGAAGATCCATCTCCTCTAAATCATCAGGATCCACCTGATCATAGTCCTCATTCCATAGCGCAGGATCGTTTATTTTACCTTGAACGCAATTGCCGTAAGCGGCGACAAATGAAGCCAAAAGATTCAGATGATCTTCAGCTGCTTTTGCGCTCATTGGCATCCTTGTGTAACCCTGAGACGTAGATGCGGATTGAGTCGGTTTTTCTTCCGGTTTGAAGTACCCTAAGAAAGCCCGGCTCCCTGAGTCATCTACTTCTACTGGAGTCGATGTTTCACCCGTATAGAATGTTGTAGCTGTCTTTAGTTCATTTGCGACTGAAGGTTTGGACTTTCCAAAATACATGTATGGATCCTGTACTTGGTCATATTCCCATTCCTTCTTCAGCAATTGAAAGTTATAAGCCCTCAGCGTTCCAATGACTCCTTCAAGAGTTAGAGTCTCAAATTTCTCGTCATCATGCTTTATCAGCACTACGTACATCTCCCATTTTGCTGGTAAAGCATCCAGAAGCTTCTCAATCTTCTCTAACTCACGATACTCGACATCGTGATTGTCTAACTCTGTCAACAAGTGATAGAACCTTGTGATAGTCTCATCCAGCTTTTCGTTTTTCAGCGCCTTGAAAATTGCGAACTGCTGCTTGAGCATCTCGGTTCTACCTTTCCGAACCCTCGGATTTCCCTCACACCGTTTCTCTAATGCATCCCACAACTCTTTCTATGTTCGATGGGTTCTGAATGTGTGTAGGATTTCCTGAGGTAATGCCATGCAGATAATGGAAAACGCTCTGTTCTCAGCCTCATATAGTTTCTTGTCGTCGTCGTTCATCTTCTGATAAGTTAGGACTCGCTGACGACCTTCAAACTCGTGAGTAGGTGGAATGTATCCCTCGTCGATACAAATCCACATTCGCATATCATTAAAACGAGCAAAGTCGGAAAACCTATCCTTCCACCAGTAATAATCCTCCAACCTCATTAGCGTGGGTGGTGAATTCGCCTTCCCGACTTCATGGTCCATTTCAATAAACTTTTGTAAACTTGTCATTCTTTCTTAAATTGTTTGAATTTAAAACTTAATTAATGTAACTTGAAATTAATTAAAATTAACCCTTTCGAACTTGGGTAAATTCGAACTTGATTAAATTTAAATTCGTTTGAAATGAAATTCGAAATTAAGTTTGAAATCAACAAATTCGAAAATCTGACAATTTCGAAGTTTATATTAAGTTCGAATTTGAATAAATTCGAACGTGAGCAAATTCGAAACAGTCAAATTCGAATCAAACCCTAAAATTAATTCGAGAGGAGCGTATTTTCTGACAAATTCGAATTTCTGACAAAATTCGAACAAACCCTAATACCCCCTTATGTTCGAGCGCCACAAGTTCGAAAAACGGCCAAAAATTCGATTTTTTCAACTTTTCAGTTTAAACCAAAGTTTTTAGGATTAAAAACTATGATTTCGACCAAAATGATGAACTAGTATGAATTTTTTCCCGTTATCTTGCTTGAAAAACTCGAAATCGTGTCCAAAAAGTGATTTTTCCGTCCAAAAACGTCAAGATACCATAGATGTTACTTGTGAACACGAAAAACACCACTAACACCCTTATGGCTCTGATACCACTTGTAAGGTCGCCTAGCTACGGATCCTATCTTGACGCGACACCGTCCAACGAGTGCGGAATCCTCGTTAGCGGCTTGACGGATAGACCACGCACACGAAACACGCACGTTTGACGGAACGTCCCGACACGTGATTCTCTCCAAGAACAAACTCTCTGACACTCGCACGTTCGAGATCGCCTTTTTCTTAAGCTCTGATTTAATTTCTGCAAAAACTCGTTAATTAATCGAATTAACCTTAATTATAACACCTGGTTCGAATTTGCCCAGGACAACAAGTTCGAATAAGCCCAAGGCCTTTCGAACTTGTCCTCCACAAATTCGAATCCTATGCTTTGAACTTATGTTTGAACTTATCTTTGAACTTATGTTTGAACTTATTGTAACACATTACACCAAGTTCAAACATGCATACAATCAATATCAAACATATATCAAACACTTGTTAATATTCAATAACAAGCAAATTGACTTTTACAAAATATTGTCTATACTTAGACTGCTATCATCACACAGGATGCACTAACACTGTTCTGAGTTCTGGAGTCAAATATGCCGAATCTTGTTAACTATGCTAGTTTCTTGCGGAATAAGACTCAGCATGTGGATAAAGTAAAAAGTGAATTTTGGATAGTTGATTTAATCAAAATTGAGAAAGATCGGTTCATTCAGATCTTCTATCCTACTTTTACTGTTTCAAGAGCTGATGGAAATATCTATTCATTCACCGAAGCAGACATGTTCAATATGCATTTGGTTGATATCGAAGACTTATTTGATGAACTGTGCCGCAATAAGAGGAATGAATACTGTAGGTTTGCACTAAAGACAATTTTTCACTTCATGCATACCAAATTGGTATTGATGTCTGTGCAAGATCTACAGATTGTAGTCGAGAGAGGTATGAGGAAAATAAACATTACAGCTCCATATCGAGAAATCAAATTTGCAGGAGATCTTAAGGAGTATCAAGTCATTATGGTTAAGCATCCTGCAGTTATGTACAAAGACAAAAATAAAAAGCTAAGAGCGATGAGGAGTGTTGAACTTAACAAATTTTGTGATGGTACACTACAGAAGGTAATGAATGGGTTGAAGGGAAAGTTGGCATCTGACAAGAAGAGGAAAACAAAGAAAGGAGCTTTATCTGTTAATGATAGAAGATTGATGGTTGAGTTTATTTCCAAAATCGACTGGAGACTATCTGACAGGAAAAGTATAAGAAGGTTTGAGTTGAAGCTGGGGCTAACAAGTTGAAGACTTTGATTGTTTCATCAAAGGGGGAGATTGTTGGAATATTATTTTGTTGATGAAAAACAAAGTCTAGGGTCTAATATGTAATTTGTATAAAGTTGTAAATAATATAAATAGGTAGTTGACTTTGTATTAGAAATACATATCTGATAATTTGCAATTTTGTACGCACGGAATTTCAGAAGGATCTAGGGCTACATTGCAAGATCTTCTCATTCTCATTTTGTAATCGAATATGTGATTAATACAATCATTTGGTTAGTGTTCTTGATTTTGTTCTTTATTGATTGAATTAATTGTTGATTGATATATAGGATTCACAATTCACACCGTATTTCACAATTTCAATCAAAAATTCATTCCTAAGCTTTGATACCAATTGTTAATTCATAATTCTAGCAATTCAATCAACATTAAACAACAATATGAACAACAAACAATTCAAGCACAGAATATCGAATGCTTTGAATAGAGAAGAGAATATTACAGTCAAGGTTCTTGAGTATCTTGCACAGTACTCTTCTTTACATCAGATCCGTATCACTTGCAAGCTTATCTTCTCTTCATTAACTGTCCTTCTTATTCTATATATATACACAATTTACAGCTATTGTGTATTTACAATTTAGCCCCTGAAATTTTATATATAATATTGTTTTCAACTAATAAGGAAACTGAAATGAAACATATAAAATGAAAAACATGAAATGAACTTACAAAGATAATCAGAAATGTCTAAAATCTGATTTAGAAATTGTTGCTTCGTGATTAAGAAAGTCGTATGAGTGAGGTCGGTGAAGATGATGAACAGTAGAGGATTTTTGGAAAAATTGTTTTTGAAATTCAAATTTCAAATTTATAGTCAAATTTTGAATTTTGAATTTTAAACACCCGACCCACTTTTGAAACTAAAAGCTCATTTTTTCATTTTAAGTCCATAAAAAAAATTACACACATAAGAAAAAAAATTAATTGCACTATAAAAATATAACTAAAAAAAATTTAAATGAACTAACCAAAAAAAATTAAAATTGGACACAACACAAACCATTTTCTCTCTCTCTCTCTCTCTCTCTCTCTCTCTCTCTCTCTCTCTCGTCTCGTCTCTCTCCTCTCTCTCTCTCTCTCTCTTCCTCTTATCTCTCTCTCTCTCTCTCGTCTCTCTCTCTTCTCTCTCTCTCTTTATATATATATATATATATATATATATATATATATTATATATATATATATATATATAGATTTAGGTTCAAGTGGATACTACCTATTATGCAGCGCACGAGAAGGTACCACTCGTAAAAATACTTTTTTCGAATTTTTTTTTCATAAACATGTTTTATTTAACATATAAAAAATGATATATAAAATTCATGCACATTCACACATTTTAAGTGTCCGAAATCATGCATCATATATATGTACGTTCACATGTATGCGACTTTATGTAAGGTCCCCATGCGTACCAAGCAAAATCTCGCGTATCCAACGTACCCCACATATGCAAGGGTATTTTCGTAATTATAACGACCATGCACATTACTTAATTGATCATTCACAACACATATTTGATCATTCACAACATTTATTTTGTCATTCACAAGAATTATTTAATTATTTATAATTCTTCTACATGTATTTGATCATTCACAACACTTATTTGACCATTTACAATTCTTCAACACTTATTTGATCATTCACAACACTTATTTGATCATTCACAAGAATTATTTGATCATTCACAAGAATTATTTGACCCTTCACAATATTTATTTGATGATTCACAGCACTTATTTAATCATTCACATGAATTATTGACCATTCACAGTATTTATTTGATCATTTACAGTAATTATTTATCTATTTACACTTTTTCTACACTTATTTGATCATTCACAAGAATTATTTGACCATTCATAATATTTATTTCATCATTCACAACTTTTATTTTATCATTCCCAAGGATTATTTGATCATTCATCATATCTATTTGATCATTCACAATACTTATTTGATCATTCACAAGAATTATTTGACCATTCACAAATCTTGTTTGATCAATTAAGTGTTGTGAATGATCATTTTATAAGTATTATGAATGGTCAATAATTCATGTGAATGATCAAACAAGTGTTGTGAATGATCAAATAAATATTGTGAATGATCAAATAAATGTTGTGTGAATGATCAAATGAGTGTACAAGAAGTGAAAATAATCAAATAATTCTTGTGAATGATCAAATAAGTGTTGTGAATGATCAAATAAATACTGTGAATGATCAAATAAATCTTGTGAATGATAAAATAAGTGTTGTGAATGATCAAATAAATATTGTGAATGGTCAAATAAGTATAGAATAAGTGTAAATAGTCAAATAATTGTTATGAATAATGAAATAAATACTGTGAATGGTCAAACCATTCATGTGAATGATCAAATAAGTGTTGTGAGTAATTGAATAAATACTATGACTGGTCAAATAATTCTTATGAATGATCAAATAAGTGTTGTGAATGATCAAATAAGTATAAGATTTGTGAATGATCAAATAAGTGTTGAAGAAGTGTGAATGGTCAAATAATTTATGTGAGTGTTGTGAATGATCAAATAAATAATGTGAATGGTCAAATAATTCTTAATTGATCAAAAGTGTTGTGAATGATCAAATAAGTGTAGAAGAAGTATAAATAGTCAAATAATAATTGTGAATGATCAAATAAATACTGTGAATGGTCAAATGATTCTTGTGAATGATAAAATAAGTGTTATGAATGATTAAATAACTACTGTGAATGGTCAAATAATTCTTGTGAATGATCAAATAAGTGTTACGTGAATGATCAAATGAGTGTTGAAGAATTGTAAATGGTCAAATAAGTGTTGTGAATGATCAAATAAGTGTTGAAGATTGTGAATGGTCAAATTTTTTTTTTGAACAACAAACTAAACTAATCCTACTCCTAAACTACTCCTTTGCCCCAAGTGGGGACTTCAGAACTTACATCCTAAACTACTCCTTTGCCCCCAAGTGATATGGTCAATAAATATTGTGAATGATAAAGTAATTGTAGAAAAATTATAAATAGTTAAATAATTCTTGTGAATGATCAAATAAGTGGTGTGAATGATCAAATAAGTGGGCGTTTGGTTCGCAGATTTTTTTTCTAGGATTTGCATTTTATTAAAGGATTTGCATTATGCAACATTTGAATTTGTTAGGGTTTTGTCAAAGAATCTACATTATCTTTTAGGAAATATATGCTAATCTGAAAAACGCAATGTAACTGGGATTTAAAATACTAAGAGGGGAGACAACGTTTTTAAATAACAAAGAAGGAAGAGAATTAAGAAATCCTGGGATTTTAAATCCTTACCGAAATCTGCGAAACAAACACAGGATTTTAGATGCAAATCCCAGTGAATCCCTGGAAATCCGCGAACCAAATGCCCCTGAGTGTTGTGAATGATCAATTAAGTAATGTGAATGATCATTTTATAAGTGTCGTGAATAGTCGTTGTAATTACGAAAATACTCTTACAGCTAAAATAAGAGGGACGCGCATGAACTTTTCAACTTTTGATCTCAACCCTTATTTTTTTTAATCTTGTGGTTTTGGAAGGGTACTTTCGGTACACTCAATTCTTATGGGTATTTTATATATATATATATATATATATATATATATATATATATATATATATATATATATATATATATATATATATATGGTCAGGTTCTATGGGGCACCTGTATGCATTGTGCACTTTGGGAACCTGTATGCACCGTTAGATCTTGAATTTTAATGGTTCAGATTGTAGTGACAAAATAGTAATTAACTTGAAAATGGGTGCACGGGTGAATAACTTATCGCGCGCGGAAGGGTAAAATCGGAAGATGCTTGAATTCAGAAAACATTCTATTCGAATCTAAATAAACATGATGCATCTTCATCCAATTTATTGGATTCGTATTCAAACACGATGCATCTTCATCCAATTCAATTTCAAACATGATGCATTTCGACCATATTCATCCTCGTCTTTGTTCCATCATTATGCATCACCAAAATCGTGATGCATTTCGGCCATATTCATCATCGTCTTTGTTCCATCATTATGCATCACCAAAATCGTGATGCATTTCGACATTTAAACGTGTTAATTTCGTGATGCATCTCTGAAATTTAAACGTGTTCATCAACGTTTGAGAGAAACAGAAAGGGAAAGAGAGAGAAAGTGGGATGAATTTATGGAAAGGTGATTGATTATTTTATTTAGTTTCCTAAATAAATGATAAATATTAAATTAAATCTTATAATTTAACAATATATTATTAAGCATTCCCAAAATGCCCTTAATGCACCCTTTGTAAACAAGCAATGCATTTTTGGTTCTCATTTGGTTTCCGATGCATATGGTGCCCCATAGAACCTCAATATATATATATATATATATATATATATATATATATATATATATATATATATATATATATATATATATATATATAAAGTTTAGATAAATATAATCTTAATCAATATGGCCATCCTTTCAACACTATTATGGAATATGTTCGTACACCATGCGTGTTTTAAAGGCAAAATATGTGATGATTTTGGGAGGTATAGTCATAATTACCATCATGTGATAAATCCACATCTATTAAATAATACAAAGAAAGTTTTTTAATAAATATAAGGTTTATATTAAAAATATTAGTTATTTTTTTATTTTTATTACCATGTTATCTCTATCTTTTTTATAATCTTTTCAATATATATATATATATATATATATATATATATATATATATATATATATATATATATATATATATATATATATATATATATATATATATATATATGGAGAGGTTCTTTTAAGAACCATAAAGATGGTGAGAACTTAGGAACCTTTTAGAGCCCTTGGATCAAAAGGGTATTTTTGGAATAAAAAATATTATCTTTCTCTCTCCACCTTTTTCATCATATGCATCTTTTTTTCAATTTCTCTCTCTTACTTTTTTTTTTCATTTTCATTTTCTATTTCTTTCATTAGAATTGATTTTAATATTAAAAAAACGTTTTTTATAAAAAAAATAAATTTTTTTCTATATTAAAAATTATTTAATTGCTAAAAAATTAATGTATTCTATATAGGAATATTATATGTCTATATAGAATGTTATATAATTCTATATCTTTTTATGTAGATTAACATTACTATTCATAATCTATGTAAAATGTTATGTTTCTTATATATTTAATATATTTTTATGTTTATTATACAAATCTATATCTTTTTTGTAGATTACCATTACTATTCATTGTGTTTTTGGTATATTTTATATCAGTTGCATACCAAATGTTCGATAAAATATCTAAATGAAATCTTATATTTTTTTTGTTTCAATGTGTTTTTGGTATATTTTATCATTTAATCTACGTAGAATATATGATACTTGACATTCTACACTACATTCTAGATAGATTGCATGACATTCTACGTAGATTGCATGTCATTCTACGTAAATTGAATGTCATTCTACGTAGATTGCATGTTATTCTATGTAGATTTACAGTTTTATTCTATGTATTTTTGGTATATTTTATATCAGTTGCATACCAAGTGTTTGATAAAATGTCTAAATAAAATCTTCTTTTTTGTTTCAATGTGTTTTTGATATATTTTATCATGTAATCTATGTAGAATATATGATATTTGACATTTTACACGACATTCTACACAGATTGCATGACATTCTACGCAGATTGCATGACATTCTACGTAGATTGAATGTCATTCTACGTAGATTGCATGTCATTCTACGTAGATTGCATGACATTCTACGTATATTGTACATAAAATATGTTCGTCGATACTCTACATAGAATATGATAGATTCATTTTAAATGTTTTATAATGAAGATTATTTATAAAATATTAGATATATATGAATGTAATAGTTATTAGATGTTTTACATGATAATCTACGTAGATTACATGATAATCTACATAGAATATATGATACAAGACTACTTGTAAAAAATCACACATAATCTATGTAGAATGTTATGTTTCTTATATATTTCATATATTTTTTTGTTTCTTATACATTTCTATATCTTTTTATGTAAATGTACATTAACATTCAATGTGTTTTTGGTATATTTTATCATGTAATCTATGTAAAATATATGATACTTGACATTCTACATGACATTCTACGTAGATTGAATGACATTCTACGTAGATTGCATGACATTCTACGTAGATTGTATGTCATTCTACGTAGATTGAATGTCATTCTACGTAGATTGAATGTCATCCTACGTAGATTGCATGACATTCTACGTAGATTGTACATAGAATATGTTCGTCGATACTCTACGTAGATTGCATGTCATTCTACGTAGATTGAATGCTAAATCTACGTAGATTGAATGTCATTCTACGTAGATTGCATGACATTCTACGTAGATTGTACATAGAATATGTTCGTCGATACTTTACGTAGATTGCATGTCATTCTACGTGGATTGAATGTCATTCTACGTAGATTGCGTGACATTCTACGTAGAGTATCGACGAACATATTCTATGTACAATCTACGTACATTGGACAAATTCATTTTCCATATTTTATAATTAAAATTATTTGTAAGATATTATATTTATAATGAATGTAATAGTTATTAGATGTTTTACATGATAATCTATGTTGATTACATGACAATTTATGTTAGATTACATCATAATCTACATAGAATATAATATAATACTACTTGTAAAAAATCACACATAATCTATGTAAAATGTTATGTTTCTTATATATTTAATATATTTTATGTTTCTTATACATTTCTATATCTTTTTATGTAGATTAACATTACTATTTAATGTGTTTTTGGTATATTTTATCATGTAATAATCCACGTAGAATATATGATAATTGACATTCTAAACGACATTCTACGTAGATTGCATGTCATTCTACGTAGATTGAATGTCATTCTACGTAGAATAATGAATGTCATTCTACGTAGAATGCATGACATTCTACGTAGAATGTACATATAATATGTTCGTCGATACTCTACATAGAATATGACAGATTCATTTTTCATGTTTTATAATGAAGATTATTTGTAAGATATTAGATTTATAATGATTGTAATAGTTATTGGATGTTTTACATGATAATCTACATAGATTAAATGATAATCTAAATAGAATATAATAGAAGACTACTTGTAAAAAATCACACATAATCTATGTAGAATGTTATGTTTCTTATATATTTCATATATTTTTATGTTTTTTTATACATTTCTATATCTTTTTATGTAGATTAACATTACTATTCAATGTCTTTTTGGTATATTTTATATCAGTTGCATACCAAGTGTTTGATAAAATGTCTAAATGAAATCTTTTTTTTGTTTCAATGTGTTTTTGATATATTTTATCAGGTAATCTACGTAGAATATATGATATTTGACATTATACACGACATTCTACGTAGCATTGCATTTGTGTCATTCTACGTAGAATGCATGACATTCTACGTAGATTGTACATAGAATATGTTCGTTAACATATTTCTATATAGAAAAAAATATTCTATATAGACATATAATATTTCTATATAAAATACGTTATTTTTTAGCAATTAAATAATTTTCTATGTAGAAAAAATAATTTTTTTATAGAAAATGTTTTTTTATTTTAAAAATCAATTATAATGAAAGAAAAATAAAATGAAAATGAAAAAAAGTAAGAGAGAGAAAGAGAAAAAACAGATTTTTTTCTTCCAAAAATACCCTTTTCACACATTTTCAAGATTCTCCACTATCAAAGTTCAAAATAATTACAAAATTGCCATCCAATATAACAACCATTGATTATCATTAATCCAAAGGTCATAAAAGGTTTTTAGGTTCCCACATTTTTTATGGTTCTTAGAAGAACCCTCCCCTATATATATATATGTATATATATATATATGTATATATATATATATGTATATATATATATATATGTATATATATATATATGTATATATATATATGTATATATATATATGTATATATATATATATATATATATATATATATATATATATATATATATATATATATATATATATATATACACACACACATATATGCATGTACTTTTTAAATGGAAAACCGAGTGACTAATTAAAAGTTACCTTTTCATCAAAAAAATTTTATCTTCAATAAATTTATACAATTATTTGTATTTTTTTATATATAAACGATTTTGTGTTGACGCATGAATAACAAGATTTTGTTGCATAAATTCCGCAAATATGCACAAATCTTTTATGTATAAAGATGAAGTTAATTCACAAATAATAATTCGTGTTTTATGCGCTAACAAAAAAATTAATTTTATAAAAATTCTAATAAATGGTTAATTTTAATGAGAATGATGAAATGTTGATGAAAAAAAATAATATTTTAAATGATTATATATATATATATATATATATATATATATATATATATATATATATAAAGGGTTGAGTTCACATGAGAATTCTATTTCGTGAGAACGTGAGAACGACTTTAAAATTTGTGCATCCAATGTATAAACTTGTGCATTTGATACTAAAATTAGTACAATTGATAAATTTATACATTTCATGCAAATATTTACACATCTAATGATATATTTGTTCACTTTATGTACGAATTTATGCATTTAGCAGAATTTGTGCATTTAATATTGAAATTTGTGCATTTAGTGTATAATTTAATAAATTCAACTTTTAAAGGTAATTTTAATATTATATTATCATATTTATTAATATTAAAGATCAATAATGATTTTACGTTATAAATTTAATTTTTAAATTTGTGCATTTGATGTACAAATTTGTGCATTTTGGAGTGGTTCTCACGTTCTCACGGAATTGAGGGTTCTTACCGGAACACAGACATATATATATATATATATATATATATATATATATATATATATATATATATATATATATATATATATATATATATATATATATATATATAGATTTAGGTTCAAGTGAGTACCACCTCTAATGCAGCGCACCAGAAGGTACCACCCTTAAAAGTAATTTTTTTGAAATTTTTTTTCATGAACATGTTCTAATTAACATTACATAGATCATATGTGAATTTCACGCAAATCCGAACACTCTAAGTGCATGAAAACACACATCACATAAATGCATGTTCACATGTCTTCAAAATTTTGTAACTGTGTGTTCACATCATTTTTTAGGAGCTAGGAGATGTGAATGTATGTGAAATTTACATACGATCTTCATAATGTTAATTAAAACATGTTTATGAAAAAAAAAATTTAAAAAAGTTTTTTTAAAGGTGGTACCTTCTGGTGCGCTGCATTTGGGTGGTACTCTCTCGAACCATATTCTATATATATATATATATATATATATATATATATATATATATATATATATACATATAGATTTGGGTTCAAGTGAGTATAATTAGTTTTGCGGAGTACCTCGCTAAAAATCAATTTTTTTGAAATTTTTTTAATAGTCATGTTTAAATTAATATTACAAGACTACTTGTAAAAAAAATCACGCATAAACACACTAGAACTATGTGAAACATGCATGTTCACATGTTCACATAAATTTTTTCACGTTTAAATGACTTATAAGATGTTAGAAAGTATGAATGTATATAATTTTTTTACTAATAACCTTATATTATTTGTATTTAAATTAATATGGAAAAATTTTTAAAACAAACTTTTTTCGGTGCATTTCACATTCGAAACCCGTGTGTTCACAAGTACTCATACTACCCTGCATTTTTTAGGTACTCACACGAACCATATTATATTATATGTATGTATGTATGTATGTAGAATATGGTTCGAGAGAGTATCACCCATTATGCAGCGCATCAGAAGGTACCACCTTTAAAAAAAACTTTTTTGAAATTTTTTTCATAAACATGTTTTAATTAACATTATAAAGATTATATGTAAACTTCACATACATTCACATCTCCTAACTCCTAAAAAATGATGTGAATGTGCACTTACATAATTTTGCATATATGTGAACTTGCATTTATGTGATGCATGATTTCATGTAATTAGGATATGTGAATATGCGTAAATTTTATATATCATCTGTATAATGTTAATTAAAACATGTTTATGAAAAAAAATTTAAATTTTTAAAAGTCTTCTAAAGCGTTGTATCATAAATTGTACACACTTGAACCTAAATATATATTTATAAATTTTTTCGTATTCATTTTGAATCCTTTGTTTAATTGTTTTCAAAAAAATAAGTGTCAGATGCTATAACTACAAAAAAGTTAAAAATATAATGGATTTTCTTTTTCTTTTTTTACAAACCATATTACTTTTATATTTTATCAAAGTGGTTCATTCGTTGAAAGTAAAGAACCAAACTGCATACAACAAAAAAGAAAAAATCTATAAATGATTAAAATAAAAAAAACAGATTAATTATATCAATAAAAATATGTCTACTTCCTTTTATATAAACCGTAAATATAACATTTAATTTTTCGTGATACATTTAAGAGATAATATTAAATATCAATTTTAAGTAAGGTATAACAATTGAATTTTTATAATAACTCTAAGCGATAATGTATTTTAAGAACCATTAAAATATATTAGAAAAAGTTCATTTAAAGTAAATCAAAATCAAAACATTATTACAGACCCCACAAACATCAAAAGAAAAAGAAAAGATTTCATAAATAGTTAAATACCCTTCCCAGATAAGCAGGTGAAAAAAATTTGACTGCAAATTAAAGAGACATTAAAATTAATGGGTGTTTGAATTTGCGTTTGAAAAAGTGATGTAGCGTTTTGGAAACATATAATTAGATAATAGTTGTAACAAAAAGTGCTGTCGGAAATGTAGTGTTTGGTTTAGCTTCTGCTGTTTGCTACATAAATATCAAATAATCAGTTTTTAAAGTGTTTGGATTTGCGTTTTAACTTGTAAAATGACCAAATAATCACTTATTAAGCAAATAAGCTACATTTTTTTAACTTATAAAAAAGTGTGGTATAATTAACTCTAAACGCAAATAATTACTCATTAACGTATGCAATCCAAACACTTTAAATCAATTACTTGTGTTATTGTAACGTAATAAGCTAATAATCTCGTTCATAACGCAAAATCAAACACCCTCTTAAAAACAATTAGTGCTTTTAGCAATTGATTAGGTAATTTTCAAAGTTTAGAGACCATATTTACAATTTAATACAATTCATGTTGTCAAGATCGGAATGTTATCTCAAATTGTTTTTGTTTGTACAAGTTCAAGATCGTAAAATCGGATTTGGATCAAAAGATCCAACGAAAGTGACATTGTTTTTAGATAATTAATTCATATGTTTACCGTTTTTGTTTGTACAAGTTCAAGATCGTAAAATTGATTGGATCGAATCTAGATCTTAAATTCTACAATGGATCTCAAGATCCTAACTACTAATGATCGACTTGTTTTTTGTTATTGTAAAATCATAAGATTCTAAATTAAGATCATAATCTTAGGAACTACTACACAATGTTTCTGGAAAGACCAAATTTTATTTAATACTAGCAATAAGCTAGAAAAGCGAACAACGGTTACGAAATGGTAACAATAATTGGGTTTTGAAGCCAACCAATCCAATTAATTAGGGGTGTAAACGAGCCGAGCTGAGCCCGAGCCCGTTTAAGCTCGAGCTCGGCTCGTTTAAAATTATCAGGTTCGATCTCGAGCTCGGCTCGTTTCGAGCTTTGTATGTAAAGCTCGAGCTCGGCTCGTGAATAAATTTCCAAGCTCGAGCTCGGCTCGGGCTCGACTCGTTTATTATATATTTTTATTTTTTAATTAGTTTTTAAATAATCTTTTCAAATAATATATATAATTTGTTATTTTAATAATTTATATTTATTTAATTTATATATTATATATTTGTTAATTTAAAAATATATTTATATATAAGCTCGTTTAAGCTCGTTTAGGCTCGCGAGCTCGACATGTGAAGCTCGGGCTCGGCTCGTTTATTAAACGAGCTCGAATTTAGGCTCGAGCTCGGCTCGGGCTCGTTTAATTCGAGCTTTTTTCGAGCTTTTAACGAGTCGAGCTCGAGTAGCTCACGAGTAGCTCGGCTCATTTACACCCCTACAATTAATATAGTATTTCTAACTCCTATTAGTAATCTAAAAATAGGATCTAGTCACTAACTCACTGTACCATAAAAAGTTGACGCATTCTTTGAAGGATTGTCATCAAACAAGCAAGAGTTATGGTATCGTCACAACGTCTAGAAAGTAGTAAAACACACGATACGAAAACACTTCTTTTGTACGGTCTTTTAAATAAAGCTATTACTCCACAATATCATTACTAAAAAAACTGGCAATTAAATTGCAATTCATCCCACCACTTAGCAATCTATAACATATTGATTGAGTAATTCTGGATTGAAAAAACACTTGGAGATTTCATAATTTATCCTAGAATACCCTAGATTGGGCAACCATGTACAATTTACAAGGATCATTTTTTAATAAGAAATTATGTAAAAATCCAATGCACTTTTGACACTTTTTAATTAAGTCTCTGTACCAAAAAAACGGTTTTATAAAAGGCTCTTAAGTTGAATTACTTTTTACGTATTATGTTTTTAATAAGTTTTTTTAAGAATATTTTATTAGATTTTGTTAATTTAAAATATTTTTATAAAAACATTTGTTTGTACAGAGATTTTTTGAAAGTTTTTTAAGTTGAAAGATTTTAATAAATATATTTTTGGTACAAGGATTTAATGAAAAAATATAGAAACCGTGTTGGTTTTTAGGTTTATTTTGAAAAAAAAACAAACATCTTTTTACGTTTTTTTTTTTGTGTTTTCGTCTCTTTACGTTTATATTTTTTCAGAAAGTCCTCAAGTTACTTTTATCTTTTTGGTTTAGCGAAATTTGACTATTAGGACCTAATTTTTTAGTTTTTAAAAACTCAGTTTACTAATTATTACCGGGCTCTAATAGTCAAATTTCACAAACCAAAAAAAAATTAACTTAAGCACCTTTCTGAAAAAAAAAAATAACATAGAAAGACGAAAACACAAAATTCTAAAAGTATACTGGTTTTTTCATAATAAAACTACACTTTTTTGTACAACTTTCCCATTTTTAATTTACCCTACATTTTTAAATTTTATTCTAAGATCCGAAATATCATAGATTTCATAAATATCTTATAAAAATAATATATATAAATAATTGATTAAAAATAAATATATAATTAGATACCCAATGATGCGGTTTTTATTGGATTGGAATCGTGTCAAGTGTCAACACCGTTGGATCTTGTTCTGTGCAAAGAAAAGTTGTTAGATTGTCACTGTCATGATCATCCCTTTCACACACACTGCTCCCTCTTCTCTCCATTCTCCACTATATTCACCCTTTGACTAATCATCACTTATTAATTCCACCATTTATTATATATTTATTTTAATTAATAATATTTTTTAAAAAAATATTAAAAAAAAGGATAAAGACAAAAACGCCTAAAGTAAGGGATAGTGAATAAAAATGCCCAAAAAAAAGACTTTGCAAAGAACACACATGTAACACATATGCTTCATTGTCACACAAAAGTACATCTAAAAAATCACTATTTTCTCATTTTAATGAAGTTATAAACATAAATTTAGATTTTTAATTTGATTTGATTCAGATTAGATATTGGTTAAATATAAATTTTAAAGAGGCAAAGGGTTTTTGGCCTAACGGTATCAGTGTGTTGATGCAATCAAAATGTTCTAGGCTAAAATCTCATATAGATGATAGTTTAGAAGAATTAGGTGGTAATTAAATATGCTAATTGATATGATACTTAATGTTATAAGCTCTATTCTATAAACATATAAGTTCTTTCTGGCTGAAGATGTACTTTAAACTCTTATGATCAGTATATAGTTGACACCTAGTTCCGTATAAATAATGTCGCCACAATTTCAAAACAAACGTAACAGAAGTCAACTCCAAGTCGTGAGTTGAGTAGTCTTTCTCATGCTGTTTTAGTTGTCTCGAGACATACACAATAACCTTCCCATGTTGCATTAGCACAACACTTAATCCCAACCTTGATGCATCCGTATAGACCAAAAAATCCTCATTACCCTCTGGTAGGGTAAATATCGGTGCCTTACTTAAACTTCTCTTCAAGATTTTGAATGCTTCTTGTTGCTCACTTTTCCATACAAACGACACATTCTGTTTAGTCAATACAGTTAGAGGGACTGCAATCTTCAAGAAATCCTTTATAAACCTTTGATAATCCAGCTAGATCCAAGAAACTTCTAGTTTTTATAGCAGTACGAGGCTACTCCCGATTCTTTATGGCTTCTACTTTGGCTGGATCCACCGAAATCCCAACACCTGATATTACATGTCCCAAAAACTGAATTTGTGGTAACCAAAACTCACACTTTGAGAACTTAGCATACAACTTCTCTTTCCGTAACAATTCTAATGACTCTTTTAAATGAACTGCATGTTCAGCTTCAGACTTAGAGTATACTAGAATATCATCGATAAACACAATCACCGATTTATCCAACATTGGTCTACAAACCCTACTCATAAGGTCCATAAAAGCAGTCGGGGCGTTGGTCAACCCAAACAGCATAACCAGGAACTCGTAATGCCCATAACGAGTCTTGAAAGACGTTTTCGGTACGTCCTCCTCTCGAACCTTCAACTGATGGTACCCCGATCGCAGATTGATCATTGAAAAGTAACTCGCTCCATGCCCCCATGTAGCTAATAAAACAAATCATCTATTCTCGGCAGTAGATACTTGTTCTTTATAATTAATTTGTTCAGCTCGCGATAATCAATGCACATTCTCAGTGTGTCATCCTTCTTCTTTACAAATAGTACTGGCGCTCCCCATGGTGATGAACTTGGCCGAATAAAGCCCTTATCCAACAACTCCTGAAGTTGCTTCGTCATTTCTAGCATTTCAGTAGGTGCGAGACGATACGGAGAATGAGCTATCGGGGCAGCTCCGGGGATCAAATCAATTCAAAATTCCACTTGTCTCTCAGGTGGCACACCAGACAATTCTTACGGAAACACATCCAGGAATTCAGACACAACCGGCACATCGGCAACACATTTCTTTTCCGCTTTGGCATCAATAGCATATGCCAAAACCGACTCACAGCCCTTAGCAACCAGCTTTCGGGCCTTTGTAATGGTAACCAGGCACATATCCCCTCTTATCTTATCACCATATATACAGATCTCTCGCCCCTCAGGAGTAGTTGTCTTTATCATTCCCTTCTTACAAACAATCTGGGCTTCATTCTCCATCAACCACTCCATCCCAACTATCACATCAAATTCTGCGAACACAATCGGAATGAAGTCAATATTGAAGACTACATCTTCAGTTACTAGAGTACAATTTCGATATACTTGATATACCTTAACTAAAGTGTTATTAGCAGTTTCAATGTCAAGTACAGTAGATAACTTAGACAAAAACATCGACAATTGTTTAGTAAAGTAGTGGATACAAATGACCGATTGACACCAGAGTCAAACAAAACTCGTGCATGCATAGAGTTAATAATAAACATACCCGTGACCACCTCTGGGTCTTCTTTAGCCTCTTCCGCAGTGATTTGAAATGCATGAGCAGGTGCCCTTTGTAAGGTCTACCACTACGAGATCTATCTAGACGCGGAGCCGTCAACGAGTGCGGAATCCTCGTTAACGGGTAGACGGAAACAACTCTCAACTACGAAACACGGAGACTATCAGAGGCTGAACGAACGACACACGAACGATTCTACGAACTGATTCTCTCCGAAAGAACACACACCAAGCTGATAAACTCGAGATCGCTTTATGCTTAATCCCTCACGAATTCTGCAAAAAGTCTGATAATATCTCGAGTCTATCCCTAATTATAGACCCTGATTCGAGTCTGTTATGGGCCAAACTCGAATCTGGCCCAAGGCCCATTCGAGTTTGTCCACAATGACACTCTCGAATCTGGGCTCATTCGAATCTAGTGCCACATTCGAATCTATCACAGATTCGAATGCCAAGCCTCATATAATTCGAATCTAGCATTTCACATAAACAACTAAGTGTTGAAACTTATGTTATAACCTTATGATTGATTTTATCTTTGTACTTTATGTTTGAACTTCTTGTAATACATTACATCAAGTTCAAACATACAAACACTAATAAATATCAACCATATATAAACATATATAACAAACACTTCCTAAAATCACAATGTAGGATCACTTAGACTGCTATCGTCACACAGGATGTACCAACAGACTCCCCCTTGACGATAGCTTCTATTAATTCACACATTTGACTTAAGAACTTTGATTATTTATTGATTTAAACTACTTCCAGCATACAAACCTTTTTCAACACATACTTTGACTACGTTTTCATATTTACTAGCTTCACTATCCATATGTGCATCACTAGAAATCTTACAGGCATGCAAAATATGAAGATCATCATTGCCAATGTTAATCAGATCTTTCCATGCTAGCGCTGTGATTTCGATCTTTGGCAGGGAGTTGAATGCTTTTAAAGTTCGCCTCAGGTACTGGAGCCCGTCTTTCCTCTTAATTATGAATAGCTGCAGTTCTCGATCAAAGAACCAGCTTAATATGCTTCATCTCTAATTCCTTCTTTTCAGCTCTGAACCATAACTTTCGTTTCTCTTCATTTGATAGCTCTCTAGTAGGTTCTTCTGTTGATGGCTGAGCATTCAACGCAGCATTCACTACATCTATGTTGACAATATTATTCCCATCTATCATGTATGTATCCGTGATAGGATTCTGCTGTACAACGATCTCATCAGCTTCATCATCCTCATCAGCAACTACTTCGTCATCTGATTGCCAGTCAACTATCTCTTCTGGCACAAACTCACCTTCTTCTAGCTCTTCATCGTCATAATCAAAACCTACATCCATCGGATCATCATCAAGATCCATAAGAGCGTCGATCATCTCACTAATTTCAAAATCTGTAGGCTGCTTCGATGAACTTGCTTCTCCTACTTCTCCTCCTGCCATACTAGGCTCCCCCTGAGATTGAGCAGTCTGAGCAGTAGAAAAATCTACAAAGTATTTTCCGAATAAGAATTTGCTAAGCTTGAAAACACGATTTTGAGAGAAAAACCGTCCAACTAGCGTCAAGAAACCTAGAATGTATCTAAATGAACACGAAGAACACCAAGAACACTCCGTAGGCTTTGATACCACTTGTAAGGTCTACCACTACGAGATCTATCTAGACGCGGAGCCGTCAACAAGTGCGGAATCCTCGTTAACGGGTAGACGGAAACAACTCTCAACTACGAAACATGGAGACTATCAGAGGCTGAACGAACGACACACGAACGATCCTACGAACTGATTCTCTCCGAAAGAACACACACCAAGCTGATAAACTCGAGATCGCTTTATGCTTAATCCCTCACGAATTCTGCAAAAAGTCTGATAATATCTCGAGTCTATCCCTAATTATAGACCCTGATTCGAGTCTGTTATGGGCCAAACTCGAATCTGGCCCAAGGCCCATTCGAGTTTGTCCACAATGACAATCTCGAATCTGGGCTCATTCGAATCTAGTGCCACATTCGAATCTATCACAGATTCGAATGCCAAGCCTCATATAATTCGAATCTAGCATTTCACATAAACAACTAAGTGTTGAAACTTATGTTATAACCTTATGATTGATTTTATCTTTGTACTTTATGTTTGAACTTCTTGTAATACGTTACATCAAGTTCAAACATACAAACACTAATAAATATCAACTATATATAAACATATATAACAAACACTTCCTAAAATCACAATGTAGGATCACTTAGACTGCTATCGTCACACAGGATGTACCAACACCCTTGGTGGCTGGTTCCTACAGTTTACTGAACCACCACTTGATCCCTTAGAAGATTGTGTTGAGGATGGGGGTAGTTGGAGCTTCTTTTCTACAATTCCTACTATAATGCCCCAATTTACCACACTTTTGGTAGGCATCAACTTTCCGTGGGCATTCGTTTTTGTAGTGGCCCAACTCTCCACAACAAAAGTAGACATGTCCATTAGTACACCGATCATAATGTGCAAGACGACACTTATTACAGTACCGTGACTCCGTGTTTATTGAGTATGCACGAGCACTATGTGGAGAAGTAGAAGGTCGACAGAATGACTGTTGAGGTGAATACTGCGATGAACGCGAAGAACCAGAGTAGCCCCCTTCACGTTGACGTTTCGACGGTGACGATTGAGTAAGATTAGCATTAGCGGCAGCAGACCCAATCGTATACCCAGACATTATAAGTATTTGTTCGACTTTTCTGGCAGCCTCTAGCAAGCCAGCAAATGTGGGGTAGCAAACTGCTCATAACTCTCCTAATTTCCAAATCCAGACCAGCCTCAAATCTAGTCACCTTTCTTTCTTCAGTGTCGACTTGATGAGGTGCAAACAAACTTAGCCTCGTAAACTCTACAACATATTTGTGACACTGTTTTAGCTACTTGCCTCAGAGTCATGAACTTAGCTTCCAATCGGCGACGATCGTCAGCTGGACAATACTGTTGAGTGAAAAGCTTAGTGAATTCAGCCCAAGTCATAATCGACACCTTATCTAGATTTAAGGCATTGACCATCGAGTTTCACCACATAACGGCATCTTTGGTGAACATAGCAGTACCAAATCAGACCATGTCCTTATCAGCACAGTCGCTGATCGTGAATGTTCTCTTAGTTGCTGTTATCCATTCCAATGTAGCAACAGTATCTCCTAGTCCATCAAACTCCACAACTTCATTTCCTTTAAAGTCCTTAAATCGACAACCCCTTGGTTTACTTGATGACCCAGATTTGTCATCTTGATCCTCATTGTCGTCATTGTTCTTCTTCCCCTTTCTCTTATCCTCTTTTCTCTTAGCTTCGGCCTCATTTCGAGCCCGAAACTGATCCTGAATCGTCTGGTTATGTTCAGCAATCATGGATTGCATCATTTGCATAATCTATTGTGGGGTCATTCCTTCTCCAGATATTTTTTGAAATTTAAACATATAAATTGTTTACTAATCATATCACTTATTTAAGTACACCACTCGTTGTCCCGTATAAAAGTCAATTTCTTATAATTACTAGATCGTATCCTATCTTAGTTAAGATCATCACGTATAATCACTAACATGTCATAACCTATGTTTGAGACCAAGTCCTCACGGACACTTGAAATCTCAAACTACTGCGCTGATACCAAACGTTGTGACACCCTTGCCACAATAACCACAAACACATCACTCAGGAATAAACATACAACACATAATTCAACAATAATATCAAATGCTTAACACATTACATGAAATAGGGAATACATAAATAAAGTCAATGTCAAACATAGTTCAGTACTACATGGTTCCATTCTAATTTTACATACTCAAAATTTATTACAACCATCCCAAATGATTCTAATGAAGTCTCCATTATTCAGTTACCTATTGCGTAGTAGATACCTCAAACACTTCAAGATTTGACCTAGCTAGAAGGTCCAACATCGGATTTACCTTTTCCTGAAAAATATAAACAACTAAAGTATACGCAAAGCTTAATGAGTACAAAGATTATATATTCTACAAGTCTTTATGCAGCACACACACGAGTAACACCGGCGACAAACGACGTGTACCCCTTCGTGCACGAAGTATGGAAACACACATGAGCACACAGCTCCATCGTGCCAATCCACGGAACAACACATTCAGTTGAGGCGGAATTTACCATCGGGGATGCTACACCTGCCCTTCGGGACCATAGAGGGATCAGCTCCAGGTCATATAGCCTCGGTAGCATCGATTTACCAGTTATAGCTCGAAAGCCCATTACGTTGATGCACAACAAAGAATACATAACATGTAATAACATGTAAACAAGCAACAATGTGCATAAAAAATAAACGCAAGTCAGTAGAGTGCCAAACAAATATGAATTAACATGCCTCAATGAACAACAGCTAACATAAAACAAATGTAGACATATACAATCCTAAGTACTCACAGTGGGTCCTTTTATTTAACTTTAAATCAATATTATTTCTCGAGCTTTCAACCGGAATCACAGTTAACCCCACTGTGTGTTTAACAACACAACAAGGGACCTGTCACATTATTCATAGGTAAATACCATCAATGTCTGATTGCCATTAATTTCCATCAACTTTTACAAGTTTAAGTGTTCAAATTCGGATCCACCATCCATAGATCATAATTAAAATCCAAGGTTTAGATCTTTACTAGGTTCGAAGAACCCATCATCGAATGTTCTTATATAATGCTAAAGCTATCTCAAAATTCTGGTTTTTAGTCCAAATGTTCGGGTCTATATTGCCAGACTCGAAGTTCACTTGAAATGGGGTCGACTCGTCGATTCGAGGTCCGAAAATCGTATCCTCGCTTTGGAAATTCTCTTATACCTAAGATATAACCCGAAAATAACCCATCCGAAGTTCGGGTCAAACCCGAAGTTCGTTCCTACCCGATGTTTGGGTCACAAACACTTAAAAGAATTAATAGGTTGATTGTTCATAGCGACTCGCCGAGCCACCTTTCCCGACTCGACGAGTCGACATGCAATTCAGCATGTCGAGACCTACGGGTTTCACTAAAAAATTCACCAAACTCCTTTTTTATTAAAGTGCAATTCATACAAACGTTATTTTAACATATATTGAGTGTTTCTAATTTTTCCTATCTTTAACAGTTATTTCACTCCAGATTTGACCAAAAGTGGAGAAAATCTTCAAGAACATAAAACTTAATAAAATCTCATATTTCTTACCTTTTAAGTTGAATCTGTTATTGATTCTTGTTTCTAATACTTCCAGAAACTCCAAATGATGACTTTCCACTACAAAAACATGCATGCAACTACGATTACTTAGATTTTAATTCCCATTTTGCATTTTTAAACTCATCCAAGAAAATCCCGACTTAAAAAGTCAATTTTCTTACCTTAATCAAACTTGAATCCTTGTAATATCAGTTCCCATCATAAATTTCTTCCACAAAATTCGAATTCCAGCAGATTTCTTGAGAGAGAGAGAGAAAGAGAGTTTGGTTTGAAGATAACAAGTTCCAAAATTGAGTCTGAAACACTCAAGGAGTCTTTTATGCTTATCTTTTGATTGTTTACAGAAGTGGTCCCTCCACTTGTATATCTTCTTTAAATGAAGTTTCTATTCTTATATTTTCACCACCAAATATATAAGTTTCATCATACTTATTTATAAATCAAAATTCTCAAATTCCTAAATTATTTAAACCTAACGATCAACTTTTACATTCCGAATAAATAAACTTTCATTAATAATCCAACTTGATTACATTAAATACGTAATTAAACTAAATATCATCAAATTACAACAATTTAAATATTAGGATGTTACATCAAACAACTGCAATTGAATTTCCAACAAAAAAGAATGGTGTTAGTGTTGTTGAAAGAGGTAGAGTCAAGGGTTGAAAAGCCTGAGACGGTCGGAGAAAAGGTGATTGAAGTTGTTTTGCTTGATGATGAAGTGGTAAAGGAAGAGTTGGTTGATTACAGAAGTGAGTCTGAAGTTTATATGGAAACATTTGTTAGTGACTCATCTTCTTCTAATTCGAAACCAGTTATCCCACAAAGTCCAAATCATGTTGATGTTTTTCAAACTATAGGTGATACGTATTTTTAGCCACAGAATCTTCTTCAATCACGTGAACATCATACAAAGACAACTTTACCCACAATGTCGATTTTGAGCCCTACAATCCCTCACAAGAAATCTGATCTACCAGAACCGTCTTTTGATCCATTTGTAGAACTACTCAAAGTAAAAGAAGAGCCTTTAGAATACTATGAGATTTTGATGTTAGAAGAAGAAAGGAAAAATAAAAACAAAAGCTGAAACAAAAGCTATAGAGTTGGTACACTCATAGAATTTGATGGAAATGTTTTTGGAAACATATTTCTTAGTGGGTGATGATAAAAGAGATGAAGCATTGAGAAAGGCCATGCAAAGTAGAATTCAAGAAGAATTAGACGACATGTATCATTTAATTGATAGGAGAGAAAGAAGAGAGGGGAGGTTGAGATTGTTGGATCAACAAATTGACTGGGAAAAAGAGCATAGACAAGATGTATTTCTTGAAGATAAACTTCCCAGGAAATTCAATTCTAACAAGACAGTTTTTTGAACGATCGATTGGTATGTGAGATTAGAAATGCACATATAATGAGGCTCGGGGCTTATATTGTAATGATGAGTATTAAGAAATAGCCAAACCATTTTGTATATTCAAGATTTAGGATTGGTTCGCTTGAAAGGTGTATACAGAACGGTTTGGAGAACATTTTTATTATCCAGTCTTTACTTTTCATAGATATGACAAAAAAACTCTACAGTTTCAGCGAAGCCGACTATTTTAATCTTAGACTTGAAGATGTGGAAGATTTGTACGATGAGTTGTAGAAACAAAGTCAAAAGTCAAAAGTTGTTAGAACTACTATGACATCAGTTTTTGACCTTATCCATGCAATATTGGTGCTCTCCACGATTGAGGATTTTCAGTTTGGTTTGGAAACTCACCAAATAATAAACAGTCTTACTCCACCAAACAAAAGTCATCCAGAGATTGAAATATCTAAGAAACATTTGATCATCAAAAAACCTGATCTTGGTTTCATTTATTAGAATCATGTTGAGCAGATGTTGTACCTGAGGGTCTACGAGACGAGCAAGTATTGGTCTGGAACCTTAAGGCATATTTCTTAAGAGATGACAAACATTTATGATGATCATGAGGGAAAAAGAGTAGAGAAGCCTATGAGCCAAAAAGAGTAGAGTTATTTTATAAGGGTGCTAAATGTTGTTGAAGGTAAACTTAGAGACAGAGAGGTGATCAGAACGTTTGACTAGACGATTGGTTGGTCTTGAGCTGAAGAGATTTAAACTTTACAAAAAGGGGGAGATTGTTGGGGTAGATTTAATTTTTTAAAGTTTTAGGTTTTAGTATAAATAGCTAGTTATGCGTGTTAGTTCATTTTAACCAACTGGTATGTAATTGAGAGTGTTCCTTGCAATACAAATTTCTATATTCTCTCTGTGATCTTGATTGCAATTTGTGCTTACTAACTAATTTGTAGTTGTTTGAATCAATTCTTTGAATTAACAGCTTGGAAGGCCAACATTAACAACCCTCTTTGCAGAGGGGACCTTCTTCTTTTTTCACAAAAGTTTTATTCATTGACTTTAGGGAGGGGGAAGTGGTAGCGGTTGGTGATTAGACTGGTGGAGAGACTGGGCCAGGAACCACTTGTGTTGGTTGTTCCATGGTCTCAGGTGGCACAGAGCCAGTGTCCACAGAGGTCTTAGGACCAATATATGATCCTTGGGTCACAACCTGCTCCCCTTCAAACACAAAGCGTGATGGAGCAGACTTAACATATTTGGCTCTTTTGGTGATAGGACTTTCACTACCAGGCTTGGGGGGGGGGGGAACTTTTTGCCCAGTATTTTGGACCTACCAGTAGGAGCAACAACTGAATCCACCTTCAAGGTAGGAGGTCCTTCCACCAAACCCTATAGCCTCAACATTGGAGTTGTAGAGGAGGCTCATTGGCATGGACAACAGTATGAAAAATTTTGTTCCCAACAACTGGGAAGATCACTAAATCCATATAAGGTTGAGTGTTGTAAAGTTATTCACCACAAACATCTTCAATGATGAGATTGAAAAAATAAGGATACCTAACATATGGTGACCTTGTTTCTTATTCCACAAAGGAACGTAGATTAGCAAAGATTGACTTTGCCATGTTGAGAGTGGAACCATCAATGAACTGCATGGAAATCTGTGTCTCATCCCTGCTAAGCTGATCAAAAGAGCCAACCTTGCTATAGGTATAGGTAGGATAAAGGTCCTTCCTGGAGAAGGGTCTTTGGCACCATAGCATCGTAAAGATCCTCTATATATTGATCTTCTGTTTGTGGTCTGTCAAACTTGTCCCTGACAGGGAGTTGGAGATCAACAGTCAGTGTGACTGGAGTTATTTTAACAACCTTGGTGTTATTGAAGATGGTTCCATGAATGGTCTTGGTTTCAACATCATATGAGCATGAATACGAAAACTCTTATACCAGTTCAGGGTACATAACCCTATGAGTAGCAGTCATGGCATAATGTAGTGGGTATGCCTTGATGAAATTCACCATTAGTTCATATCCATTTCCAGCACAGCTTTTGGGGATGTTTAGATTGGAAATGTAGTTGGTGGGTTTCAAGATTAGTTGGTTTTTGATAGAGGGATGTTTTACAACATCTGATCTGAAAGAAACTGGGATAAGAGGATGAGTGATTTCAAAAAGAGAGGAAGCCATTTTATAAGATGATGATGAGGTTGAATGATGGATACACAGAGTGGTTACTGAGTAAGGAAAGTATTTACAGGATACATGGCGGTTAGGGTTTGTAATAGTAATGAACACGATGAAATAGTTCCAGTTGGTATTTATAGTATTTGAATTTGATGAATTTTAAAGAGATAAATGGGCTGTTGATTTGAAAGGTGATGACTAAAGGAACATAATTATGACCACATTATCATCTTTGTCAGACCCACTTGTCCCGTTTGCTTATCTCTTAACCACGTATCAAAACATTATCCTGAGGTCTTTAAGTTAAATAAATACACAATTTATATAACATAAGTGTAAAGAAATGTTAAGTGAAAGCTGATGTTAAAAGTTGTTGTCAAAACTGTTCTAACGTGTGATCTAGGTATGAACCTTGTTTTGTGCAACAACATTTCACTTTGCCAATTCAAGGTCTTTTCTGCAGCGCTGACTGCATTCGTGACACCAGCTGAATTTATTGTTGTATCAAAACTGTTCAATTTGTAACTTTTTCATGAAACCTGTTAAGTTAGACTTAACAGCTTACATGGTGAAACCTGTTCATGAGAGGAACATATAGTGATACAAAATAGGTTAGAGAGTGAACAGATTTGAGATTATAACATCATGACAGGTTTGAAAGAAAAAAAACACTAAGTTTGAAACTTGTATGTCAAACCTGTCCCATTTCTAAGAAACGACTAAGTACATAACCTGTGAAATCTATTCTGCGTCAAAGTTGCTACCAAGTAATGAGTAGTTTACACATGTAACCTTTGAACACCCATAACACTTAGTCACTTTTATTTAACATTCCCAGCTTGCAAACAATGGTTGTAAATCTACTTTCATCAATTGGTTTGGTAAAAATATCTGCAAGCTGATCTTCTGTAGGAAAAAAAGATAGTTCAACATTACCGTTTTGGATGTGATCCCTTATGAAGTAATGTCTGACATCAATATGCTTTGCTGGAGTGGAATACTGGGTTGTTGGATATTACTATGGTACTGGTGTTATGACACGGTATAGGAATTTTCCTATACACCAGTCCATAATCTTCAAACTGATGTTCCATCCAAAGAATTTGGCTACAACAGCTTCGAACAGCGATAATCCAGCTTCAGAAGTAGAAGTAGACATTGAGTCTTACCTCTTACTGTACCAACTTATCAACTTTCCACCAAGGAGTTTACACCTACCTGTTGTGCTTTTTCTTTCTAACCTGCATCCTACAAAATCAGAATCTGTATATCCAAGTAAGTCAAAGCCTAAGTCTTTGGGATACCAAAGACCCAAATATGTTATATCCTTTAGGTACTTGAAGATTCTTTTTACAGCAGCAAGATGAGATTCTTTGGGGTTAGCTTGAAATCTAGCACATAAACAGGTCGCAAACATTATATCTGGTCTACTAACTGTTAGATATAGCAAGCCCCCGATCATAACTCTGTAAGCTGTTACAGAAATAACTTTTCTATAGGTGTCAGCATCCAATTTGACATTGGTTGCCATTGGGGTTTTAATAGGTGAACACTGATCAAATTTAAATTTTTTCCACAGATCAAGTGTATACTTTCTTCGATTAATAAAAATTCCTTCTGAATTTTTCTTAACCTATGATCCCAGAAAGAAAATTAGTTCACCCATCATGCTCATTTCATACTTAGACTTCATGAGCAATGAAAACTTCTTGCATAGCTGTTCATTTGTAGAACCAAATATAATGTCATCCACATAAATTTGAACATAATATGAGTTTTCATTTTCTTTATGTACAATGTAGTATCCACTTTACCTCTGGAATATTCATTACTCATAAATAATTCAGTAAGAGTATCATATCAGACTCTGGGGTCTTGTTTAAGGCCATATAGAGCTTGGTACAACTTATAGACATAGCTTGAATGTTATTCATCTACAAAGCCTGAGGGTTGCTTGACATAGACTTCTTCTTACAGCTTCCCATCTAAAAATACACTCTTTAAATCCATTTGAAATACCTTCATGCTCTTATGTGCAACATGGGCAATAAAAATACGAATTGCTTCAAGCCTGACTACTTTAGCAAAGGTTTCATCATAGTCAATGTCTTCCTCTTATCTATACCCTTGAGCAACCAGCTTTGCCTTATTCTTAACGACATGACCTTGCTCATCTGTTTTATTCATCAACACCCACTTTGTGCCAATTATGGTTTTGCCTATAGGCATAGGGACCAATTTTCATATTTTTTTCTCTCAAATTGATTGAGTTCATCTTGCATTGCAGTGATTCAATTGGCATCTTTCAAACCTCCAATATTCTTAGGCTCCATTAGTGACACAAAACTTGAGTACATACAAAAGTTTCCAAGTGTGTCAATCCTTGTTTCCACACCTTTATTGATGTCACCAACAATCTGCTTATTTGGGTGACATCAGGTCCACTTAATAACCAGACAAATTGATATCTTGAACTTGTCCACTTATTGGTGGGGTATCACCAGTGTTGAACACATCATTAGAAGATTCAAGATAATCAACATTGATTGGTGATAGACATGGGATAGTGATTAACTCAGTATATACATTCACACAGAGTGGACTGGTATAATAATCATCATGACCATCTTGATAAACAGGTTCCACTCTGGATGAGGTTGAAGCTTTTGAGTCATTTTATTAGCCTTAAGATGTAGAAGGTCATCAAAGCTGAAATCTCCAAAAACTAATTTTGGAGTGACTTGAAGTGAAGAATCTATAGTTTCTTCAAAGGTAATATTGATAGATTCATCAACTACATTTCTTTTAAGGTTGTATACTCTGTAGGCTTTGGAAATTGCAGAATATCCAACAAACACACCTTCATCAGCCTTAGGTTCAAACTTAGCAAGCTGATCCCTTTGATTCAGAATGAAATAAGGGCATCCAAACACATTAAAAAAACTTATATTTGGCTTGCTCCCTTTGATCAGCTCATTGGAAGTCTTGTTGAACCTTTTCACCACTAAGGATCTGTTTTGGGTAAAACAAGCAGCATTGGCAGCTTTAGTCTAAAATGATGAAGGAAGACCTGATGCACATAACATTGTTTAAACAACTTAAATGAGAGTTCTATTGCTTCTCTCAGTAATTTCATTTTGTTGTGGAGTCCTAACTGTTGAGAAGTTTTGTCAGATCGCTCTTTCTTCACAGAATTCTTCAAAAGCACTATTATTTAATTCAGTACCATGATCACTTCTGACCTCTTTGACTTTGGTAGAGTTAAGAACTTCCATCATCTTGAGAAATCAATATTTTCTCTAGCAGCTTCTCCCTTTGGTCTTAACGAAGAACACCCATGTATACCTGGAGAACTCATCAACCATTACTAAGGTGTATCTTCTACCTCCTAGACTTGGGGTGTTAATAGGCCCAAACAAGTCCATATGGATTAAGAAGAGAAGTGAATCAATAGAAAAATTATGCTTAGATTTAGAAGACGACTTTTTTTTTTGCTTTCCCTTTTCACAGGCAGTGAAGAGTTTATCCTTAACAAATGTCATCAAAGGCAAACCTTTTACCAACCCTTTCTTACAGAGTTTGTTGATATTCTTGAAGTTCAGGTGTGACATCCTTTTGTACCATAACCAGTTAAGATTTGCGTTTGTCTTGAAAGAAAACAGGTCTTTGTGGACTGATCAGCAAGTTTAATGTCTACAATGTATAAACTCTTATTTCTTTGTGCACAGATTACAAATTTTCCCTAAGAATCTAGTATGTACCCAAGATGCTTATCAATGTAAACCTTGTAGCCAGCATCACAAAGTTGACTAATGCTAACAAGATTATGTTTTAGCCCATACACATACGCTACTTTATTGAATATCGCAGCACCAGATTTGAGAGTTCCATAACCTTTCATGGATCCTTGGACATTATCACCAAAAGTGAAATTTGGGCCTTGTTCAGACTAAGATCACTTAGCAGATCTTTGCAACCCGTCATGTGGCCAGAATAACCACTATCCGAATACCTAATTTGATTGGTTAGCTTAAATAGTGACAAATGGAATCAACAGTTCTTCAAAGAACGCATCATAGAGATAGGATCACCATCCTCATCAACCTCTGTTGATGGACCACATAGATCAATATTAATGTTTCCAATGAGGGCATAATCAATGTTGGTACTCTCCTCAGTATTTGGCCAAATGAGTCTTCATTCCTCACTTATAGCACTTCCTATTTTTAGGTCTTTTGGAAGAAAATTTTCAAAAACACGTTTTGCATTTTCAGTACTAGTCTTGTCAACAATATTTGAAAACTATTGCATTGTTTAAAAAAGAGTTTATTACGAAAAAAAACCAACATGTTTTCACGGTTTTTGCATTTTCGTCCCTTAATGTGATTTGTTTAGTTTTGTAAAATTTGACTATTAGTCCCCGATTTTAATTATTAAACCGGGTTTTAGAGATTGAAAAACCGGGTTCTAATATTCATTTTTCACTAAACCAAAAATAAAAAATTAACTTGAGGACTTTTATGAAAAAAATAATATGGAGGGACAAAAACGCAAAAAACGTGAAAACATGTTGGTTTATTTCATAATAAACCCTTTAAAAAGGCTAATACCTTTGTGGGAAAACTTATCTCTAAACTGATTGGCAATGATAATTAACCTTTTATTTTTTTAGACATTGAGTAGGTTTCCTTTGAGGAGAACACATCTCCAGAAGTTTCATCGTTAGAAATTATTTCTTTTCCCTTTTTGGGTGGATAAAGGTCAAAATTAGGAAGTTTCATAACTTTCTGTCCATCTATGTTTCGGAAAACTTATTTCCGAACTTCTCAGGTTTGGCAATCACGTTGCCATTTTGTTTACTGAGGATTGATAAACCACGCACACTATTAGTTGCTAATCATTTTGTTTGGTTTTCATAAAGGACTTGCTTTCATTCAAAACCAACTTGCCACTATGTTTTGAAAACTTATTTGAAACCAAAGCAACTTTGTCTATCACATGGAACTTACCATTGTTAGAGACATGTTGTTTTCTTTTGGACAACTTATTTTCAATTTATTCAGTATTAAAAGGTGGTACATGTGTTTTGCCACTAGTCTTAGCTTGAAAACCTGGTTTATCAATAGGTTTGGCAGCCTTGACACCAAGTTAGACACTATTACCACAAAGCTGTTCATGTGGGAAAGATAAGCACACATCAGTGGAGCTTGATGGAGAACATATCCCAACATCAGGATTCAAACACCCTCTGATCTGTTAGTATTTTCAGGCTTGACAACCCTGTTTTTTTGAAATCATTTCCCATTTATATATTTGAATAATTGTAACTGGAAGCTCACCAAGTGTGGAAAGATCAGATTCCAAGTTGTTGATTTCAACTATTGAAGCATATGTATCAATATCACCTCCAAGAATTGCTTGTACTTGAGCAGAATCTTTCTTTATTAATACATTGAGTTACCCTTTTAGAAGAAAAGCCCCAAGAGTCAATAATTCTTTGAAGTTTAGAATACTTTAAGTACGATTCTCTTTTCTCCTCTAACAAAACAGAGTTGATGTATTTACTTTATCAAGTTCAGTTTTCAACTTATGAAAGCTGTCAAATGCATTAGATATGATTTTAAGTTCATATTTTAGTTTAGAAATTTGAGACTTTAGATTTTTCAGTAGCAGCTTTGAGATCAACAAGCATGTAATCAAATATCATCTCTTTTTCATCAAGAACTTAGGGCCTCAGCTTATGCAATGTCTCGTTCTAATTTGCTAGGGGCAGGAGCTTTATCATTGGCAACAAAGCAGTTGTTATCCTTTTCATCAGATGATGACTCAGACTCTTCCCAATCACATGCTTCAACGATTAATCCTTACACTTTGTTGGTAGCCATAGATTCTTCCAGTTTCTTCAACTTAGCCATGGCTATACGGTACTTAACCCTGCAGCCATCATCTTTGTAAGTCTTGTGGGGTATAGATAAGGAGGCCACAACTTTAGACACACTGTCTATAGCTATATGACCAACTTTGCCACACTAGTAGCACTTAGCTTTTGTTTTTATCAAATGCCTTCTTTTTACAGCACTTGATTTCCTTGGCAGCTTTTTCTTTCCAAACACCTCTTTCTTGTTGAACTTTTTGACAAGCAAAACAATCATTTGCTCATCATCAAGTTCATCAAGGAATATCTCAAGAGTGATTTTGGTAGAGATGTCCATGGTAGGAATAAGTTTAGTTGCTTCTGTTGAACCTTTTTCTTCTTGAACCTTTTGACAAAGATTCATCTAGAGTTAACACACACACACACACACACACACACACACACTCTATATGCTCTGATACCAGTTGTAGGTCTGAAAAGGTTATCTAATATCTCAAAGAGTAATTATAAAGGAAGGGTGAATACAGTTAGTACAAATTAACACAGAATTTTCTTAATGTTTGTGTATATATTGACTAGTATGCTAAATTAGAAACAAGTTTGGATTGAAGATTTATCCAAACATAGATGACAGAATGAACAATAGTTTATAATAGTCTAAGAAACACTCAAACTAGATATAATGAAATAACTCACTAAGACTCACTCATTGTTTACACACTCATGTATGTTTACAAGACTTATCTGAACAGCTTTGGGAACAATGAACAAGTTAGAGGACAAGTTCACTTAGAACAGCTTAGACACACTCAATTGACTCTCAAGTTAAAGTAGAAGTTGCATGCAAGGATTGACAAACTCTCTCTGAATTCAAGTTGTTCTCTCTTACTTTATCTCTCCTTGGAAACTTCCCTTTTATATTCCCACAGAGGATCTACTGAAGCTTCTTCATTAGTTGTAGAGCAAGCAGAAATGTCTCACGAGGAGACAAACTTACTCTTTCAGCAATAAGAAAAAACTACCAAAATTCATTTTTGTCTTCTTACTGTTGAATCTTTGTCTTGTTCTTTTGTAATCTTTTGTTCCAGCTTTATCCCACAGAAGCAAGTCAACTTATAACTTTCAAACTTCTTATAAAGCTATTTTGATGTAAGAAATAGTCTGTTGCCTTTTTCAAATATATCATTTGTCTTTATGTAAGAGAACAGCTTTGACAGAGTGGTAGCAGTTCTGCTTTTCCACTTTGTCCTGAACTTTTAGGCTCATCCCTACATTTAAAACTTTACATGATGACTTGGAAATGCATTCCAATAAGTGTTAAACCTGTTCACAAAGAACAAACCACTTAACAATGTCAAACCTGTTTAACAGACATGAACAACTAAGACATAAACTGTCGAATCTATTCAACGTATGTTACAGTGTATAACAGACTTAGCCTTAGCATTGCAAATCATCATAAGGTTTGATTGATGCATTAGACAACCTAATAATCTCCCTTAAGTTTATCAAATAGGTTTGATCAAAGATCTTCCCCTAAGATAGAGAATAGGGTTGATTGAGACCTTTTTGTGCCTAACACTTAACAAAGTGATGATTTCTACTTTGTGGTTTGTAAAATTTTTGCATAGCTAATCACTTGGGAGTTTACTTTGATACATGTTTGTCTATTGTTTAATCTATTTGTCACTTTTTAGATGAGTATTAACAAGCTCTAAGATACTTGTTGATGATAATAACGAGTACTGCATAAAGAGTTGTAGATAAATTTTAAGAAAGATTCTATAAGGATATTACTTGTTGTATCTTAGAAACCTGATGGAAGGAAAATCTAGATAGTCTCTGATCAAATCTTACTGAATGATGATGATATATATATATATATATATATATATATATATATATATATATATATATATATATATATATATATATATATATATATATTTGCCATTTTTGGGTCTCTAAGTGTACAAAATTAAAGGTATATTTTTTTACGCATAAAGCATAACTCCTAATTGAACAATCTTATTGTATCAATATATGTTTATGAATATTATGGACCGAAACGGCTGGTCCCATCCGGTTTTGATCCAGTCCCTGTTTGGACCTTTGAATGCTTACCCTAGTGAAAGACTGATCTATAGTAGTAATAATAATAATAATAATAATAACAACAACAATAATAATGTTATTATTATTATTATTATTAATGGTTTAAGTTTATGTCATTAAAATGAACAAAACAAAAAGCCAGAAAAACGAAAAACTGAAACCGAAAAAACAATTTCAAAAGGTTTGGGTTCAGATTGTTCCTAAAAACCGAACCCAAACATCCGCGACCACACCGGATTAATAAATATATTTAACTTTTCTATATTCTTATTATACTAGTCTGAAAATAAATAAAATATATCCACATATAATATAATCTTATATTGTTCTATATTTATTAGGTTTCGTAATATTTATCTACCTTCTTTTTTATGCTTCTGGCTTGGCTTCTGCTCCACATACTTCTAATCTTTTACAACTCCAGACGCCTCTCCAGTTCTCACTCTTCACATACACAACCGTCAACCGCCCCACCAGTCCACCACCGTCGACTCCAGCCTCACCACATTCGACTCCACCACTCCAGTCACTCCGCCATGGCACCACCATCGTCCGTCGACACCTCTTCTCTTTCGGCTTCTCTGTCCATCAACTCTCGTCACTCCACCACTGTTGAATCAACTAATAGGGTTTGTGTCTTTGTGTCTTTCTACAGATTTGATCGTAATAATTAATATGCTAGTATTTTGTGATTTAGGTTCTACAGATTTTGTGAGATTGATTAAATGTTTTGACTTTTGAAAATTTGTTAGTATTAACTTGATTTATATTTGTGTGATTTAGTTACTTGATTTAAAATTATGAATGTAGTTGATTTTGTTACTTGATTTGAATTTATAAATATAGTTGTAATTTTTTATTTGATTTGAATTTCTGATTTTGTTAACATGAATGATTGAACGTAGTTGTTAAGTACTTATTTACTTAAGGGGCTGTTTGTTTGTTTTTTATATTAAGTTTTGTCTGTATTTAGTTGGCTGGCTAGATTAAGTTTACTGTCAAGATAAAAACGACTGTGGTTTGTTTTATATACTGAATAAACTGTCTGAATAAAACAAAATTACTTATTTACCCTCTAATTATAAATTTTTAACAACAAAAACAAACATTTTTTTATAACTCTTCTCCACTTCAAAGCATTAATATAAAATAAAATGTTGAAATAAATATGGAAAGATAATAATAGGAAAAGGTTGATTGCTGGGAAAGGAAATCCAAAAGTGGAAGATAGAATCTTTTAGCAAAAAAGGGTATAATAGGAAAATGAAAGGGCTGATTGGGGACCACTACCCTTTCCCAGCTTAATTGAACTTCTGATCGAGAAATGTGCTGACTAAAATAAGACAAAATCAAACACCTCAATATGGAACGACTGACCGAGAATTTTCCAATTCAGTCCCAATAAGTCTTTAACAAACACACCCTAATAGACATATTATTGTGGTTATTATTTTTACTATTATTATTATAACAAAACAACAACAATATTGTTATTATTATTACTATTATGATTATTACTGGGTTAAGTTTATGTCACTAAAATGAACAAAAAAAAAAAATGAAAAATCGAAAAACTGAGAGAAAAAAACAATATCAAACGGCTTGGGTTCGGATTGTACCTAAAAACTGAACAGAAACATCCGCGACCAGACCAGATTAATATATATATTTAATTTTTTATATTCGTATTATATTAGTCTAAAAAATAAATAAAATATATCATCATATAATATAATCTGATATTGTTCTATATTTATGAGGTTATCTAATATTTATCTACCTTATTTTTTACGCTTCTAGCTTGGCTTCTGCTCCACACATTCCCAGTCTTTACAGCTCCAAACGCCTCTCGAGTCTTCACTCTTCATATTCACAGCTGTCAACCGCCCCACCAGTCCACCACTGTCGACTCCAGCCTCACCACCGTTGACTCCACCATTCAAGTCACTCCATCATGGCACCACCGTCGTCCGTCGACTCCTCTTTTCCTTCGGCTTCTCTGTCCATCAACTCCTATGACTCCACCACTGTTGAATCAACTAATTGGGTTTGTGTCTTTGTGATTTACATATTATATTTTATGTTAATATGCTAGCATTTTGTGATTTAGGTTTTATAGATTTAGGCTTTGTGATTTACGTTTTACAGATTTGACCTTAATAATTAATATGCAAGTTTTTTGTGATTCAGGTTCTACAGATTTTGTGAGATTGATTACAAGTTTTGACTTTTGACTATTTGTATGTATTAACTTGATTTATAGTTGTGTGATTTAGTTTCTTGATTTAAAATTATGAATGTAGTTGATTATGTTACTTGATTTGAAATTAAGAATATAGTTGTAATTATGTTACTTGATTTGAATTTCTGATTTTGTTAACATGAATGATTGAACGTAGTTGTTAAGTCCTTATTTACTTAATTTGGTAATAGACATGTTATTGTTGTTATTATTATTACTATTATTATTATAATTATTATAACAACAACAATATTGTTATTATTATTACTATCATAATTATTATTGGGCTAAGTTTATGTCACTAAAGTGAACAAAAAAAAAACCTAAAAATAAAAAAACCATGAAAAAAAAACAGTTTCAAACTGCTTGGGTTCGGATTGTACCTAAAAACTGAACCGAAACATCCGCGATCAGACCATATTAATAAATATTTAAATCTTTATTTTTATTATATTAGTCTAATAAATAAATAGAATATATCATCATATAATATAATATGATATTATTCTATACTTATGAGGTTATCTAATATTTATCTACCTTATTTTTACGCTTCCTGCTTGGCTTCTGCTCCCCAATTCCCAGTCTTCACAGCTCCAAACGCCTCTTGAGTCTTCACTCTTCATATTCACAGCCGTCAGCCGCCCCACTAGTCCACCAACGTCGACTCCAGCCTCACCACCGTTGACTCCACCATTCAAGTCACTCCACCATGGCACCACCGTCGTCCGTCGACTCCTCTTCTTCTTCGGTTTCTCTTTTTATCGACTCCCGTCACTGCACCACTGTTGAATAAGCTAATAGGCTTTTTTATGATTTACATATTTTGTTAGATTGATTTGATGTTAATATGCTAGTATTTTGTGATTTAGGTTTTATAGATTTAGGTTTTGTGATTTAGGTTTTACAGATTTGTTCTTAATTATTAATATGCTAGTATTTTGTGAGTTAGGATTTATAGATTTTGTGACATTGATTTCATGTTTTGACTTTTGACTATTTATAAGTATTAACTTGATTTATAGTTGTGTGATTTAGTTACTTGATTTAAAATTATGAATTTTAGTTGATTTTGTTACTTGATTTGAATTATAAATATAGTTGTAATTTTGTTACTTGATTTGAATTTTTGATTTTGTTAACATGAATGATTGAACGTAGTGGTTAAGTACTTATTTACATAATTTGGTATTAGGCATGTTATTGTTGTTGTTGTTGTTGTTATTATTATTATTATTATTATTATTATGATTATTATTATTATAACAACAAAAACAACAATATTGTTATTATTATTATTACAATTGTAATTATTATTGGGTTAAATTTATGTCACTAAAACGAACAAAAAAACCGAGACAAAAAAAATTGTTGGGATTGTAGCTAAAAACTGAACCAAAAGATTCGCGATCAAACCAGATTAATAAATATATTATATTACTCTAAAAAATAAATAAAATATATCATCATATAATATAATCTGAGATTGTTCTATATTTATGAGGTTATCTAATATTTGTCTACCTTAGTTTTTACGCTTCTGGCTTGGCTTCTACTCCACACATTCCCAGTCTTTACAACTCCAAACGCCTCTTGAGTCTTCACTCTTCATATTCACAGCCGTCAACCGCCCCACCAGTCCACCACCTTCGACCCCAGCCTCACCACCGTTGACTCCACCACTCAAGTCACTCCACCATGGCACCACCGTCGTCCGTCGACTCCTCTTCTGCTTTGGCTTCTCTATCCTTCAACTCCCGTAACTCCACCACTGTTGAATCAACTAAAAGGGTTTGTGTCTTTGTGATTTACATATTTTTGTGAGATTCATTTGATGTTAATATGCTAGTGTTTTGTGATTTAGGTGTTATTGATTTAGGTTTTGTGATTTAGGTTTTACAAATTTGTTCTTAATTATTAATATGCTAGTATTTTGAGATTCAGGATTTATTGATTTTGTGATATTGAGTACATGTTTTAACTTTTGACTATTTGTAAGTATTAACTTGATTTATAGTTGTGTAAAATAGTTACTTGATTTAAAATTACGAATGCAGTTGATTTTGTTACTTGATTTGAAATTATAAATATAGTTGTAATTTTGTTACTTGATTTGAATTTCTGGTTTTGTAAACATGAATGATTGAACGTAGTTATTAAGTACTTATTTACTTAATTTGGTAATAGGCATGTTATTGTTTTTATTATTATTACTATTAGTATTACTATTATTATAATAGCAACAACAACAACAACATTATTGTTATTATTACTATTATAATTATTATTGGGTTAAGTTTGTGTCACTAAAACAAACAAAAAGAATCAAAAAATCGAATAACCGAGACAAAAAAAAAAAGTTTCAAACGGCTTGGGTTCGGATTGTACCTAAAAACTGAATTGAAACAACCGCGATCTGACCAGATTAATAAATATGTTTAAATTTTTTAGATGTTTTTTATATTAGTCTAAAAAATAAATAAAATACATCATCATATAATATAATATGATATTGTTCTATATTTATGAGGTAATCCAATATTTATATACCTTATTTTTTATGCTTCTGGCTTGGCTTCTGCTCCACACATTCCCAGTCTTCACAACTCCAAACGTCTCTCGAGTCTTCACTCTTCATATTCACAGCCGTCAACCGCCCCACCAGTCCACCACCGTCGACTCTAGCCTCACCACCGTTGACTCCACCACTCAAGTCACTCCACCATGGCACCACCGTTGTCCGTCGACTCCTTTTCTCCTTCGGCTTCTTGGTCCATCAGCTCCCGTCACTCCATCATTGTTGAATCAACTAATAGGGTTTGTGTAACAACCCAGCTTTTATCTCAGTCTTTTATTTAGTTTTTGATCCAAATAATGTAAATTTAACTACATTATTAGTTATGTAATTAATTAAGTTCAAAGATTATTTAATTGAATTATATTTTGTTATAAATTATTAGAGATGATTAAATTAAAAGATATGTAAAATACAAAAGTTTAATGGGTTAAATAGCAAATTTAACCAAAGTTTATATATAAACCTTGAAAATGATCATTTAAATCATTAAATACAATTAACTCTCTCTCTCTCTCTCTAATCTCTCTCTAAACCATACGGATACCTCAAGAAATATCAAGATTGTTCATAAATTTGCAAGTTATTGAAGAACTGAAGTCAAGAAAGGTTGCAACAAACATCAAACAACGAGTATATACAAGATTTCAAGGTAATAATTGGTTTAAATTTCGATATTTAAAGAGTTTGGTTCGGTTTTGAGACAAACCGAAACCAAAAAGAATTATAACATGAAATTGTGTTGCATGTTAGAATAAATGAATTGAAATCATGTAATTAAGTAATTTGAAGTTATAGAAACAGAAATCATGAGTCGGATTGTCCAAAATAAGCAAGAAAATGTAAATTTTTGATAAAATAGTATTCTTGGCAAAAGGTGCATATTTTGGACAATCTTGATCAAAATAAGGTGTTAATGATAAGGAAAATAGTATAAAATCAACCAAATAATGATAATACAACTTTATGTTAAGTTGCATGTTGATAAAATGGATTTTTGGGAAATTTTATGAAAAATCCGTAAGTATAAAAGATGAACACTAAGAACAATTTCTGGAAAAATATGAAGATATGGGATCCGAATTCGGATGAATCCGAAATCGGATGAGGTGCTTAAAATTCGGTTATCTTGCCACTTCGGATGAAACACATGTTTCGGATGAGGTGGTCCGAACTCGGATGACCCGAATTCGGATAGTGCCTACTTCGGGTCCAATACTATTTCGGATAAAGTACCGTTTCGGACGGAAGAAGGTCCGAACTCGGATGATCTTCGGATGGCTCATTTCGGATAGTCTCAGTTCGGATGTGCCATTTCGGATGCCAGAATCGAATCCGGGTGATCCGAATTCGGATGGTCCTAATCCGGATGTGGTTTTTATGATTCAAAATATAACAACAGAATTCCTTATATAAATATGAATGATCAAATATAGAAATCAAGATCTATAAAATTAAGACATACCATCAATTAGAAATCACATGATTATATGCACGATCATATATGATCAGATTTCAGAAATGTAACTTTATAAGACTTTGAGATTTTACTGACAAAGAATAGAAAGATTCTGATAAGATTTATGAGATTGATGATAATATGATCAAAATATAAGATTGTGAGATCAAAGACCAACGAATGAATCTTGAGCATAAACGATGAACACAGAATATATATTATTCAGATGATATAAGAGCTAATAAATATCAGAAATGATATCAATAACAGATTGAGCAACGAGCAAAATGGCGAGCATCTGAAAGTCTGATATAAGTCAGATAGTGGTTCTATCCACTACAGATTGTGAGCAACAGAGCCAGAGCCAGAAAGTAAAAGAGCACAAATAGCCAGTAACAGTGAGTTGTAGATTTCACTTTAACTGCATATTATGTGAATTGAGACTTTTGTTGCATGATTCTGATTTATTTGACATTCTGATCTTGAGCTTATTGATATATTGTCATAGTATATTTACTATGATTTGGTTGAGCTGAGTATTTATTCTTCCAGATTCTATTCTTTGACGAGTCATTTGATTGTTAAGCTTAACACCATCACTATTGCTCAGTGTTGGGTTAATGTTAGGCTTATGATGTGCTGATTTACGTGATGAAAGCACAGAGGGTAGCTAGAGCTGAGCATTCCGATGATATCCATATAGAGCTTTTACTGGTAGCTAGCCCAGTACGTGGCTGATCCCCACTAATGATGCGTGTGTATGGATTTATCATCATCCGAGCATTCCTTATGAATTTGTCTAAAAGTCTCAAGAGCAACAACAGTTTTATAACTGGGAGATGAGCAAAGTCGCGCATCAAAAGAGCATAATTGGCCAATGTCCCTTCGAGATTGAGCTGTGCATGAGCCTAGTGCAGTGCATATAGAGCTGAGCCGTGCATGAGCCGAGTGCAGTGCATGTGCTTCCGCGTTCATAATTGCATGTTAAATATGAAATTCAACATTCTCACTAAGCAATTAAGCTTACCCGTTGTTGCATTATTTTTCAGGTAAAGGCAAAGGATTGGCTGGACCTAGTTCATAGGTCAGGACTTTGAAAGAGCTTGAAGTACATTAGAACCTGTTTCAACACCTTGGTACTTAGCTGATGATTGAGCTTTGGGGTTCAAGGCTAGTTTACATTTGTGCTTTGATGTAATAGTCTAGAAGTCTGTCCTATCACTTAAATTGTTTCTGTTACCAAATCAATTTTAATTCCGCACTGTTAATTTTATCTTAGTTTCTTGATTGATATTGCATTGCTACTGGGCCTTGACTTGAGACCTTTGAGAAATCAGAGGTTCTTACAGTTTGTGTCTTTGTGAATTACATATTTTGTGAGATTGATTTGATGTTAATATGCTAGTATTTTGTGATTTAGGTGTTACTGATTTAGGTTTTATGATTTAGGTTTTACAGATTTGATCTTAATTATTAATATGCTAGTATTTTAAGATTCACGCTTTACAGATTTTGTGAGATTGAGTACACGTTTTGGCTTTTAACTATTTGTAAGTATTAACCTGATTTATAGATGTGTGATTTAGTTACTTGAATTAAAATTATGAATGTAGTTGATTTTGTTACTTGATTTGAAATTATATATATAGTTGTAATTTTGTTACTTGATTTGAATTTCTGAATTTATTAACATGAATGATTGAACGTAGTTATTAAGTACTTATTTACTTAATTTGGTAAGAGGCATGTTATTGCTGTTATTATTACTATTATTATAACAGCAACAACAACAACAATATTTTTATTATTACTATTATAATTATTATTGGGTTAAGTTTATGTCACTAAAATGAACAAAAAAAATCGAAAAATCGAAAAACCGAGACAAAAAAAAAGTTTCAAACGGCTTTGGTTCGGATTCTACCTAAAAACTGAATTGAAACATCCGCGATCAAACCATATTAATAAATATATTTAATTTTTTATATGTTTATTATATTAGTCTAAAAAATAAATAAAATACATCATCATATAATATAATCTGATATTGTTCTATATTTATGAGGTTATCTAATATTTAAGTACCTTACTTTTTACGCTTCTGGCTTGGCTTCTGCTCCACACATTCCCAATCTTCACAACTCCAAACGCCTCTCGAGTCTTCACTCTTCATACTCACTGCCGTCAACCGCCCCACCAGTCCACCACCGTCGACTCCAGCCTCACCACCGTTGACTCCACCACTCAAGTCACTCCACCATGGCACCACCGTCGTCCGTCGACTGCTCTTCTCCTTCAGCTTCTCTGTCCATCGACTCCCGTCGTTCCACCACTGTTGAATCAACTAATAGGGTTTGTGTCTTTGTGATTTACATATTTTGTGAGATTGATTAGATGATAATATGCTAATGTTTTGTGATTTAGGTGTTATTGATTTAGGTTTTGTGATTTAGGTTTTACAGATTCGATCTTAATTATTAATATGCTAGTATTTTGAGATTCAGACTTTATAGATTTTGTAAGATTGAGTACATGTTTTGACTTTTGACTATTTGTAAGTATTAACTTGATTTATAGTTGTGTGATTTAGTTACTTGATTTAAAATTATTAATGTAGTTGATTTTGTTACTTGATTTGAAATTAAGAATATAGTTGTAATTTTGTTACTTGATTTGAATTTCTGATTTTGTTAAGATGAATGATTGAACGTAGTTATTAGGTACTTATTTACTTAATTTGGTAATAGGCATGTTATTGTTGTTATTATTATTACTATTATTATAACAGCAACAACTACAACAACGACAACAATATTGTTATTAATACTATTATAATTATTATTGGGTTAAGTTTATGTCACTAAAATGAACAAAAAAATCGAGAAATCAAAAACCCGAGACAAAAAAAAAGTTTCGAATGGCTTGGGTTCGGATTGTACCTAAAAACTGAATTAAAACTTCCGCGATAGACCAGATTAATAAATATATTTACTTTTTATATGTTTATTATATTAGTCTAAAAATTAAATAATATACATCATCATATAATATAATCAGATATTGTTCTATATTTATGAGGTTATCTAATATTTATGTACCTTATTTTTTACGCTTCTGGCTTGGCATCAGCTCCATACATTCCCAGTCTTCACAACTCCAAACACCTCTCGAGGCTTCACTCTTCATATTCACAGCTGTCAACCGCCCCACCAGTCCACCACCGTTGACTTCAGCCTCACCAATGTTGACTCCACCACTCAAGTAACTCCACCATGGCACCACCGTCGTCCATCGACTCCTCTTCTCCTTCGGCTTCTCTGTCCATCAACTCCCGTCACTCCACCATTGTTGAATCAACTAATAGGGTTTGTGTCTTTGTGATTTACATATTTTGTGAGATTGATTTGATGTTAATATGCTAGTGTTTTGTGATTTAGGTTTTATAGATTTAGGTTTTATAGATTATGGTTTTGTGATTTAGGTTTTACAGATTTGGTCTTAATAATTAATATGCTAGTATTTTGTGATTCATGCTTTATAGATTTTGTGAGATTGATTACATGTTTTTACTTTTGACTATTTGTAAGTATTAACTTGATTTATAGTTGTGTGATTTAGTTACTTGATTTAAAATTTTGAATGTAGTTGATTTTGTTACTTGATTTGAAAATATTAATATAGTTGTAATTTTGTTACTTCATTTGACATTCTGATTTTGTTAACATGAATGATAGAACGTAGTTGTTAAGTAGTTATTTACTTAATTTGGTAATAGGCATGTTATTGTTGTTGTTGTTATTATTATTATTATTATTATTATTATTATTATTATTATTATTATTATTATTATTATTATTATTATAACAACAACGACGACAACAATATTGTTGTTATTATTATTATTATTATTATTATTATTGGGTTAAGTTTGTGTCACTAAAATGAACAAAAAAAAAATTGAGAAAAAAAAAAACAGTTTCAAACGACTTGGGTTCGGATTGTACCTAAAAACTGAACCGAAACATCCGCGACTAGACCAGATTAATAAATATATCAATTTTTTTCATTATGTTTATCTAAAAAATAAATAACATAGATCATCATATGATATAATATGATATTTTTCTATATTTATGAGGTTATCTAATATTTGTCTACCTTATTTTTTAAGCTTTTGGCTTGGCTTCTACTCCACACATTCCATGTCTTCGCAGCTCCAAACGAATCTCGAGTCTTCACTCTTCATATTCACAGTCGTCAACCGCCCCACCAGTCCACCACCGTCGACTCCTGCCTCACCACCGTTGACTCCACCACTCAAGTCACTCCACCATGGCACCACCGTCGTCCGTCGACTCCTCTTCTCCTTCAGCTTCTCTCTCCATCGACTCCCCTCACTGCACCATTGTTGAATCGGCTAATAGGCTTTTTTATGATTTACTTATTTTGTGAGATTAATTTGATGTTAATAAGCTAGTATTTTGTGATTTAGGTTTTATAGATATAGGTTTTGTGATTTAGGTTTTACAGATTTGATCTTAATAATTAATATGCTAGTACTTCGTGGTTCAGGCTCTATAGATTTTGTGAAATTGATTTCATGTTTTGACTTTTGACTATTTGTAAGTATTAACTTGATTTATAGTTGTGTGATTTAGTTACTTGATTTAAAATTATGAATGTACTTGTCAAATTATGAATGTAGTTGATTTTGTTACTTGATTTGAAATTATAAAAGTAGTTGTAATTTTGTTACTTAAGTTGAATTTCTGAGTTATTAACATGAATGATTGAACGTAATTGTTAAGTACTTATTTACTTAATTTGGTATTTGGCATGTTATTGTTAACTAGAACGTACTTGTTATTAGATTTAGGGTTTATGTTGATATTTAGGTACTTATTACCTTTTTGGCTATATGATATGTTAAAAATTAATATCTTAGAAATCTTAGTTGGTTATCAAATTATTTGTCATTTTATGTTGATATGTAGTTATTAATGACCTATTTGACTTCGGTCACGTTTGATGTTATGTCCCACATTACAAGATTCGTTTCTTCATATTCACAGGTATTCTTTTTCAACTTGATAACTTCATACGAACTTGTTATTATATTTCAATTTGAAATGGATTATTGGATTTGTTAAGTTGCTAATGCCAATTAACTAATTTTTATGTAGCCTAAATGAGTAAATAACTAGATACTAATTATTACTTATTAGTTAAATACTTGAAATCTTGAATAATTTGTTTAATATCTAACTTTAAAAAAATTATAGTATCGAATTAAGTATTAACTAGTTAAGAACTACTTTGAAATTATAAAAATCAAGTATCCAATTACAAAAAATAACCCGATTTTAACTAAAGAGACCCAACATCTCAGTCTCAAACCGTTTTTAAGAAACCGAAAACTCAAAAATCGATAGGCACAATCCGAAAATCCGGTAATCCAAACTGAAAACCAAAATACGATCCCGGAAAACCCATGAACCAAAAGGTTTCTCGACTCCAGAAATTGAAACGTTCGGTTTGGGTTCGGTTTTGGGTAGAAATCGAATTGCCACATGCTCAACCCTAGAATGTTTACTATGTGAAACAGTAAAAGTTATGGGAGTGAAACGGTTCAAAATCGGACCAAACTGGATAGAATCAAGAAGTGGACCGAAGTGTACCGGTTCGGTTTCAGTCTGGTGTGGTTCCTGTTCATTTATAGTTTTTTCTGATTTTTATAAAGATAAAAGCAGAATCAAACCGGACTAGACCAAATTAAAAACCACTTTATGAATATTATGGACTGAAAATCGAACCGAATACGGCCGGTCCCATCCGGTTTTTATCCGGTCCTTGTTCGGACCATTGAATGCTTACCCTACTGAAAGTCTGATCTGTAATAATAATAATAATAATGTTGTTGTTATTATTATTATTACTATTATTAATGGGTTAAATTTATGTCACTAAAATGAACAAAAAAAACCCGGAAAATAAAAAAACCGAGACTGAAAAAACAATTTCAAACGGGTTAGGTTCGGATTGTACCTAAAAACCGAACCGAAACATCCATGACCAGACCAGATTAATAAATATATTTATTTTTTTTCTATTTTTATTATATTATTCTAAAAAATAAGTAAAATATATCCTCATATAATATAATATGATATTATTCTATATTTATTAGGTTATCTAATATTCATCTACCTTTTTTTACGAAACTGGATTGGCTTCTGCTCCACACATTTCCAATCTTCACAACTCCAAATGCCTCTCGAGTCTTCACTCTTATTATTCACAGCCGTTAACCGCCCCACTAGTCCACCACCGTCGAGTCCAGTGTCACCACCGTTGACTCCACCACTCAAGTCACTTCACCATCGCACCACTATCGTCCGTCGGCTCCTATTCTCCTTCGGCTTGTCTTTCCATCGACTCCCGTCACTGCACCACTGTTGAATCACCTAATAGCCTTTTTTTGTGATTTACATATTTTGCGAGATTGATTTGATGTTAATATGCTAGTATTTTGTGATTTAGGTTTAATAGATTTAGGATTTGTGATCTAGGTTTTATAGTTTTGATCTTAATAATTAATATGCTAGTATTTTGTGATTCAGGTTTTACAGATTTTCTGAAATTGATTTCATGTTTTGACTTTTAACTATTTGTAAGTATTAACTTGATTTATAGTTGTGTGATTTTTTACTTAATTTAAAATTATGAATGTACTTGTCAAATTATGAATGTAGTTGATTTTGTAACTTGATTTGAAATTGTAAATTTAGTTGTAATTTTGTTACTTGATTTGAATTTCTGATTTTGGTTAACATGAATGATTGAACGTAGTTTTAATTTACTTCTTAACTTATTTTGATAATAGACATATTATTGTTAACTTCAATGTAATTGTTAATTGTTATTAAATTTTGTATTTATCTTGATATTTAGTTACATGTTACCTTTTTGGCTATATCATATGTAAAAAATTAATATCTTATAAAACTTAGTTACTTATTAAATTATATATGTTGGTATTTATTATTTATTACCTATTTGACTTCAGTCACGTTTGATGTTATGTCGCACATTACAAGATTCATTTGTTCATATTCACATGTATTCTTTTTCAACTTGACAACTTCATATGAACTTGTAATTATATTTCAATTTGATATGGATGATTGGATTTGTTAAGTTGCTAATGCTAATTAACTACTTTTTATATAGTCTAAATGAGTAAATAACTAAATACTAATAAGAACTTATTAGTTAAATACTTGAAATCTTGAATAACTTGTGAAACATCATTCAAACTAAAATAGATGTTTCACGAACAATTAACGATAATTAATGATAAATACTTGCAGAATTGTGGTCAAATTTAAAATTTTCATAACAATAGTCATCGACATGACTCTCCCCACTTTGCTACCTAATAATGAACAAAGTGTGGTGAATCATGGATCTAAGTATTTTGGGTTAAAATATCTAAACATCCGAAATACGTGACGATGAATAGAAGCTAAGTCTATTCACATGTGTATACCAAAATGGGAGTCCACTAAATCCCCACTCAAAGCTTTGTCAAAGCAATACCAAAACCATGGAGCGGCTAGTCAAGCTCCAATCCACTATCAAGATTGTCCGGCGTGACCCTTTCTTTTACCTGAAGGGGTTAACAACTAAAGGGTCAACAAAGTTGAGTGAGTTGCTAGATTAGTAAGGATACATAATATAAATGTATGCAACAATAATCAACGAGTATGTTCAAGAACCTATATGCTCGAATGCTCAATTTAGGCTTAGAGCTAGCTCAACATATTGCTCAATTTAGGCTTAGAGCTAGCCCAACATATTGCTCAATTTAGGCTTAGAACTAGTCCAAAGTATTGCTCAATTTAGACTTAGAGTTAGTCCAACGTAATGCTCAATTTAGACTTAGAGCTAGTCCAACATGTTCCATCGATATCCAAGTGAGGTCAAATGAAAGCTTAACAAGTATGGTGAGGCTCAACGTGCCTCACATATGCCCAATGAATCTTACAAGTAAGAATTGAGAGCAAATATGTAACTACTATCAAGATATCAACAATAGCTCAACAAGGTAAAACATTGAGATGCATGAACATTATGTAACACTAATACTAGAACTCACAGTGCTTGATGTTATATAACTCTGGGTCTTCCAACCGAGCCACAATAAGCCCCACCGAGACTCAAATTTACCGAATAAACTTCAACAACTCAATTTACCCCGCCACATAGTTATATATATTAACTACAAACCCCAATGTTCTAAATAGTCTTTAAAACATTCCAAACATGGTTTCGGGTTCTAAACTGAACGCCTCGGTTTGTTTCGGGACCCTATGAGACCCGAATTTGAAATTCAACTTTAGATACCTTTAAATACTCAATTTAGAGGTATTTTAGAAGTATTACATATTAGCGTAGGACCCTGTAGCTCAAAATCAAAATTTTGGACAGTAGTATTCGACTCGTCGAGTCGCCTTGGGCTACTCGTCGAGTCGCTCACAGACCTGCACTTCTTCCCTACGTGTTTTAATACCCCAACCACCAAAATAAATTTCATCAACTACCGTTGCTGCAAAACGATTGACAAAGTATTTATACACATATTTAAGCTCATTTAGAGCTTGCAAAACATCAAAAACACAAACATTTCATCAATTGATCCTTTTGAACTCATTTGAACCCTAAATTGGATTTCAACCAAAGCTAACACAAACTAACGCAAACTACCAATGTAGTTGCATTATATGACTTCGTTATGATCATATAACAACATACTAAAAGCTTGGAGCCTTTACTAAACATCTCAACACAAACCCATTTTGAGTTTCATCTCCAAAAATGGAGGAATGGAGATAAATGGAAAAGAAGAATACAGGAGATGATTATACCTTCAAAGATGATACAAAATCTGATTTTTGAACTTCAATCCTCACCAAATTAATCACCACTCTCAAACCCTAGATGAAACTCTCCCTTTTTCTCCCCTCTTCTCTTTCAGAATGCAAGAAGTATGTGTGTGTGTGTGTGTGTGTGTGTGTGTGTTTGTGTTGGATGGCCAAGAGAAGAAAAAGGGGGGAGGGGAAAGGGTTTTGGCCTTTGGCCAATCCCACCCCTAACATTCACCAAATGACAACATATACCCCTCCCTAATTCAACTTTCAATTTAAAATACTAACCTCATTGCCATTATTTGATATCATTTAAACTCCAATACCCAAATGGGTAGTTTTGACATAATTATACTAAATATATTCAAACACCACATTAGTCAATTCTTATGTCATAACTAGTCATTATTTAATTGTCAAAGTACATTACCTATTCTTGTCATATCAATACAACCCAACATTTTATTCTTGGGAAAATTATGCAAAAAACCATCAAAGTACAAAAAATTTTCGATTAAGTCACCATTTCATTTTTTAATTCTGATAAATCCCCAAACTGCTTAAACCTTTTAAATTGGTCCGTTAACCTGTTATAACAGGTTAACATCTTAAACCTATTTTGCAAAAACCATCAAAGTATAAAAATTTTTCGATTAAGTCCCCATTTCATTTTTTTTCCCTTATAAGTTCCCGAACTAATTAAATCTTTCAACTTTTCGATAAAATAAAATGAATTTTTTTAAACTTTTATAAACAACGATGTTTATTACGATGACAGAGCATGCCATGTTTGTCTAGACCAAAATAAGTTGTTTTGAAAACAATATTTTTTCAAAACGACGACGGTTGTTTGAAAATAATAAATTTTTTTAAAAGTTCGTTATTCCGGATAACATAAGTTGGTTTGATATAATAACATAATTGATGATTATTTCGATCCTATGTTTGTCTAGACCACAATTTTTAAATATATTTAACTAGTTCATTCCGACTACACTTTAAACAATAAAAATGATCGTTTTGATTTATCATTTTGTTTTTTTTTTTTGTTTTTTGCATCCACATATGTGTTACGTGAGTGTCAATTGAACAACCACTTAAATTGATAAAACAACAAATAACATGAGTTTCATCAAGATAAGGGATTTATGTGGCAAAAAAATTAGTTGAGGGATTTATAAGACAAAATAATTTAGGTAATGGATTTATAAGACAAAATATTTTAGTTGGGGGACTTAATCGAAAAAAATCATAGATTTATAAAATCCACGTCAGCAATTGCAACTCGCTTAACAGGTTACCGGTAACTTTCTTGAAAAAAATACCACATTCGTGATTTTTATTTAGTTAAGGGACTTATCAGACAAAAAAATTGATTGGGGGACTTAATCGAAAAAAAACTTGTAGTTTGATGTTTTTTGTAAAATTTTCCCTTTATTCTTCTTTATCGTTCAAGTCCAATATTAGCAATTATCACTAATATTTGACAATTAATTTATAATATTGCACTTAAGTTCACAATTATAATTTTCTCACAAAGTTAATTACCTTTATAATTTTTGGGGTCTTACAACTTGTTTAATATCTAACTTTAATAAAATATAGTATTTAATTAAGTATTAACTAGTTAAGAACTACTTTTAAATTATAATTTAAGTCAATTATCAAATAACAAATATAACCCAATTTAACAAAAGAGACCCAACTTTTTCAGTCTTTAAACCCAAACCCCAAACCGTTTTTAAGAAACCGAAAACTCAAAAACCCATGGGTGCAAACAAAAATGATGGTAATCCGAACCGAAAAACCGAACCCGGAAATCCCAAAAACCGAATGGTTTCTGCACTCCTGTAACACCCGCTCTTTACACATAAAAGCCACGTCAATATAATATCATAACTGACATTATTGCAACAACTCTATAAATACACGTGTCAAAGAATGATACAAATCACTGTTAATTAAAAACTTTAATACATTATCTCCACAAAATATCATACGTCTGATACAGATAATTCATACAACTGAACTAACATATAAAGTCTGGCTGCTAATTATCATACACATGCTGATCAAATACACAAATACAGGTTAACAGTTTCCCAAAAGCTACTATCAACATACAGTGGTTACATGCATATATAACACCGATCAATCACGGCTCCTACTTATACGGCGGCTGCGGTTATGACTCAACCTTCTGACTGCCTGAGACACGTTAGACTCGAAAACGTAAGCTGGGAAGCTCTTGAGTACGCGAGGGTTAGACTCTGCAAAAATAAGCACATAGCACATATAATCAACAGATAACTCAATATCACAACTTAAGTACGCCTCATAGTCTCTGAAGTAGTCTCTGAACTCAGTGCACATTTCAATCTAAAGGGGACGTCGTCCCCCTGCTAACAGACTGCACACAGCAGTTGTTAGCACTCAATAAGCACAAGAGCGACCTGAAATTAACACTTTCGTATATATACGATCTCATACTTCATGACTGCTTAGGGACAGTCAGTCTGCGCGATCGCCCATTGCGGATACTCTGGAAGTGATCTCAGCTCTTATACACATAACACATATAATAAAGGTAGATAGAACCATATATGAGGCGCCACATCTCTGTCTCATACAACACATCACAATCACATATACAATTCAATAGGACTCGTAAAATAGAGCGCTCGTTTGAATAGACTCGAGTACTCACATGTCTATCTGATCACTTGTAGTACGGAACTCTATCGCGGCTCGGTGCGCTGTTGGCTCAACCCTGTATACATAACGGATCCCAGAATAATAATACAAACCCAACTGATACGCAAAACAGACCCGAACACAGACCCTGTAACTGAACCGACTCCCAGAAGTAACCTTAAACGGGCCTCAAAGCACAAAACCAACCCTGGCCCAAAACACCCGGATCGCGGCCCGCACTCGGGACATCGTGGCCGCGCTCAGGCCATCACGGCCATGCTTAGGATCTCGATCACGCTCACATTGCTGGCCATACTCACGTCTCCCGTGCTATACTCATCGTGGCCACGCTCATGGAATAGCGACCGCGATCCTGGACGACCAAGTCTGCTTTGTTCTCGTTAATGGCTGTTCGAGGGGTTTAATACCACCCCAAACACGATTTCTAGCTCAAAAATACTTATAGCATCAATATTAACTATCTCCTACTGGCTTTAAAGCCAAACCCACGATTCCAACAGTACATAACTCGAATTAGGCTTACCAATTGGAGGCTTTCTCACCTATTCACTTCAAAAGCACAAGGATGGAGTTGATGATCCCTTCTAGCATCCAAAATCAATTTCCGCAGCCTGATTTGTTGTTCCAGCCATACCAAGCGCGCGCACACACACACACACACACAGTGTCAACTTCAAACTTTGGCAAGGGAAGGGAGTAAGATTTCAAAAGGAGGCTTTATATATACGCTTTCTATTTTTAGCAACCTGGTACCCAAATATCTGAACCCGATATCACATTTTCAATATTAATATCAATTTAACCCATTTACTCCGTGATCTCATAACTATTAATAATCCACTAAAATAATAATCCACTGACACGTGCATCTCAATCCCGACGCGTATAATCCATTAATCAGTAGTCTATTCAACCAACGGAATATTAATAAATTAAAATATCCAATAATAAAAAATCTACGTACCAGGTTAAATTTCTGGATGTTACAAATCCTCCCCTCTTAGAAAGATTCCGTCCCGGAATCTAACTCGAAGTCCGGAACAGCTGCTGATAGCGACTCCTCATTTTTAACTCGGGCTCCCAAGTGGCACTAGTACCCTTATGAGGTCTCCACTAAACTAGTACTAGCACGATCTCTTTGTTCCTCAGCTTCTTCACTTTCTGGTCGGTAATGGCCTCGGGCTGCTCAACATACCTCAACAGATCGTCCACAGTGACCTCAGATAACGGCACATATTGATCGTATTTAGCCAGACACTTTCTCAGATGATTCACATGGAACGTATCATATACGCCAGCCAACTCTGGAGGCAGTCTCAGTCTATACGCCTGATCCCAAACTCTGACGATGATCTCAAATGGGCCAATGTATCACTGACTCAACTTACCTCTGTGTCTGAATCTGATAACCCCTTTCCACGGTGACACTTTCAGCATGACCTGGTCCCCAACTCTGAATTCAAGCTCGGTCAGACGACGGTCGACATAACTCTTCTGTCGACTCTGCGCAACTCTCATATGCTCTCTGCGCAACTCTCATATGCTCGCGAATCACTGCCACCATATCATTCGTCTCCTGTAGTAACTTAGTCCCGCTAATAGGTCGCTCGCCGACCTCACCCCAACACACAGGGGTTAAACATTTACGCCTATATAACGCTTCAAACGGAGCCATCTTAATGGTGGTGTGGTATCCGTTGTTATACGCATACTTAACTAACGGTAAATGTACGTCTCAACTACCACTGAAATCAATCGCATAGGCTCATAACATATCCTTGAGAGTCTGATTCGTTACGCTTTGTCTGACCGTATGTCTGAGGTCTGTACGTGGTGCTTAGCTGAACCCTCGTACCCAGTTCCCTCTGAAAACTCTGCCAGAATCATGAAGTAAACCGAGTATCTCAATCAGACGTAATCGACTTCGTAATCCTATGCCTCGATACAACTTCATTAATATAGACTCGTGCCAACTGATCCATTGTAATGTTGCCGCAAACTGCCACGCCTCTTTTCATTTCGTCCACCAATAGAACTCACACAGATATCTATACATCTTATTACTCCTGGGGTGGATAGACAGTCATGATCAGTGTGACTCATCAAGTATCAACTGGCAAAGGTTCTCAACTCGTAAACCCTCTTGTTGCGCCAATCTCAAACTCTCAATCAGGGTCGAAATAATCTCAAGTCTCGGAGCTCGAGAAATCACAGTCTAGCCGCATACCTTGCGGCTCAACGCATCAGCCTCCCCGTTTGCTCTATCGGGATGATATTGAATCTCACAATCGTAATCCTTCAATAGCGCTAAACTGCGCCACTGTCTCATATTCAACTCTTTCTGATTAAACAAGTACTGAAGACTCTTATGGTCGGTATACACAACGAATCGAGACCCATACAGATTATGTCGCCAAATCTTCAATGCAAACACAATACCGTCTAACTCAAGGTCGTACACCGTATGTTTCTCCTTGTAGGTCTTCAGCTGATGCGACCCATACGTTATCACTTTCCCTCTCTGCATCAAGACACAGCCCAACCCAGTACCGGACGCATCACTGTATACAACAAAATCCTCAGTACCCTCTGACAACGCCAACACTGGAGCCTGACATAATTGGGTCTTCAACTCTCTGAAAGCACGCTCCTGCTCATCGTACCACTCAAAAGGAACGGACTGTCGTGTTAATCTCGTCAACGGTATGGCAATCCTCAAAAAGTCCTGAATAAATCGCTAATAATACCCAGCAAGACCCAGAATGCTACGCACCTCAGGCACTATCTTGGGCAGCTCCCAACTCATAACCGCCTCTATCTTTGCAGGATCCACTTTAATACCCTCGACGCTCACCACATGCCCCAGAATGTGGACCTTTCGCAACCAGATGTCGCACTTAAAGAATTTCGCATACAGTCTCTCCTTTTGCAGCACAGTTAAAACCTCTCGTAACTGCTGCTCGTGGTCCTCTGCGCTCCTCGAATTAATCAAAATGTCATCAATAAACACGATCACGAACCGATCCAACGTAGTTCTACACACCCTGTTCATTAAATCCATGAAAGTTGTGGGTGTGTTAGTCAATCCAAAAGGCATCACAAGAAACACAAAGTGTCCGTAACGTGTCCGAAACGCAGTCTTCGACACATCCTCCTCTCTAACCTTCAACTGATGATAACCAGATCTCAAATCAATCTTTGAGAAATAAATGTAACACACCGACTCCCAAGCAGGTACGCGTAATTAACCCATTGACTATTTATAATAGTGATTATTGCGTTGGTCCAATTGCGTCCCGTATAGTGAATTATACATGTCAAGACATGGATTACGTGAACTCGGGATACAATTATAGTGGATTAATTATAATTATGGATTCAAGGATTTAAATGGAATTTAATTATATAAATAGTGGATTTTTGATAACGGGATCGGGTATTGGTGTCGAACCTGCGTTGTAAAGGGATTCGTATATATACGTATATGTGTGTGACATGCTCCTTTGCTTCCCTTTTGTGCAAAATCAGTGAGAAAGTGTGTGTGTGTGTGTGTGTGAATTACTTGATGTTGGAGCTTGAATTGAACCCAAAGCTAGTGATCCAAGTGCTGAAAATCAGATTGAAGTCTCTTATTGTGTTCTTGAAGTTCAAGGTGAGTAAATCCTTAGAATTGAATATGATTTTGTATGTTAATAGGTATGGGACTATGGGAATTTGTTTATATGGGTTTTAGGAGTGTTTTGATGTGGTTTTTTACGAGCTGCAATAGCTAGAATCGATATGTGGAGATTGAACCTCCTGGGCAGAATAAAACATAGAACAGAGGGGTGTTGTTCGTCATGAGCGCGGTCATGACGCGCAGAGCGTGGCCGCGATGACCAGCACGACCGGGGAGGCGCGACCTAAGATTTGGGCGCGAGCGCGGGTCGCGATGAGTCGAGTGCGGCTGCGATCAGGCTATTTGGCCCAGATCCGGGTTTTAGGCCTTGGGGGTCCTTTGGGACTGCTTTTGGGGATAATAAGCTATGTTAATGATTATGGGATATCTGAGATTATTTTGGAGAGAATTATTATGTGTACAAGAACTGACAGAGATCGGTACGGGTTAGGTTCGGATCAACGAATTAGGGATATTGTGCGAATTGATCCAGGTGAGTACACGAGTTCTTTTCAAAGGGCCTACTTTTATTGAGTCATAATATGTGTATATATTATTGTGATTGCGTTTTGGGCACTGCAAGCTGCCCTTCAGGCATAGTCCTTCCTTCCTTTATATGTGATATATGTATGAGATCCATTATAGTGTATCGCGATGAGTTATCATGGGAGCTGTGTAGATCTGTTTAACCTTGTGTAAGGTTCCCATATATATATATATATGCGGTTGTCATTCCTGTTAGGCCCCACGTGCATGGCCTGGGTCCAGGGGGAGGGATTCCCCAATAGCGATGAGAATCTCTTTCTGTGTTGGATCTCTAGTGTCTATTATTGGAGGCTCGATGGCATGTGTTATGCCTTGTAGGGTAGAGTTACCATGTGACATGCGTTATGTGCTTATGTGATTAGTGCAGTGTCTAACCCTTGTGTACTCACGAGCTGCGAAGCTTACGTATTCGAGTCTGATATGTTTGTAAGGGGAACCGATGATAGGGCCGCTAGCTCCTGAGCGAAAGTAGGAACTTGATATTGCTGTTGCTGAGGGATTCCACAATTTGTTGACTGTATGTGTCTTTTGTACTGTAGGGAACTCTTGGGGATCGGTATCGGGTCTGTATGTGAATGTTGGGGTTCGGGTTTGGTTTGTATGTCGAGTCGACTATTAAACAGAGTTGCTTATGTAATGTGAAAATGTTTTAATTAATCAGTGTTTGTGTAAACCCTTGACATGTGTGATGGATTCTATATGCGTAAATGCCACCTGTGTATTGTAAATGACGTGGCTTTTTATCCGGGTTTGGAGGATGTTACATGCATGATATGAGAGCTTGTGGTATTAGTATTGAGTATCAGTGGATGCTTGAGCTTAGACCGTGTTCAGATCCTTGGGGAGTATTCCGGTGACGGATACTAGAGGATTTATTATTTATCCTAGCTTAGGTGTATAACGCTAGATGCTTCATGTATGATTTCATGCTACTGTTTAACCTGTGCAGGCTATTGTCAGTATGAGTTCAGAAGGGAATGGAGCAGGGAAAGAGAGGCCAGCAGGCGACGATTATGTCCGCAAATCAGAGCTGATAGAGATTTTGACTCAGTTCTACGGGTCCCAGGGCATGGGACCCGGTGCCGGGGGTGTTCAGGGTACAGGTACTCCGGTTACTGGGGTAGATACGGGTGCAGGTGCCTCTACGTCTACATCACAGCGAGGGGGTTCGTTTAAGGATTTTATGACTGGGAAGCCGCCAGAGTTCCGAGGCGGGGGTGAGCCAGGGATAACTCTAGCATGGGAGCGCGAGATCGAGTCCACCTTTCGGGTTGCTCATGTGGACCCGAAAGATATGGTTTGGTATGCCACTTATCAGCTGAGGGGTGGGGCCTCACAGTGGTGGAGACCTATAGAGTCATCTATGTCTGATTCGCGCGTGTACGCGATGTTCTGGGAGCAGTTTAAGACGATGTTTAGTATTCAATATGTGCCGCAGGACGAGCAGAGGGAGATGAAGCGCTGATTCCTCCATCTGCAGCACATAGATTTGTCTGTACAGCTGTACGTAGACCGCTTTAATGAGTGTTCCCAGTTTGCGCCGCAGCATGTGGATACGGAGAGGCGTAAGGCCGATGCTTTTATTGACGGCCTGAGATCAGATATCAGAGAGTTTGTGTTGTTACTGTCACTTCTACTGTGTTACCTGTGCCATTGATTGTCGAGAGGGTAGACAGAAGTATCGCGTTAGTGAGCCGTGTTTATCGAGAGTGTGTACTAGAGATCGATACTCACCGATTTCTGATCGATCTACTGCCTATTGAGATCAGCAGCTTCGATGTAATCGTTGGTATGGACTGGATGACAGCCCGTGAGGCAGATATTCTTTATGCTAAGAAGATGATCATAATCTCAATTTCAGGCAGTGAGACTGTGACAGTGTACAGGGAGAGGCGACAGACGATATTGGGATTATCTCGATGATTAGAGCTCAAAACTATGTGACTAAGGGTTGCGAGACCTTCCTGGCTTATGTGATTGACGCCCAGATGGAGAAGAAGAGAGTAGGGGGTGTACCTGGAGTGAGAGACTACCCTGAGGTATTCCCAGATGAGTTAACTAGGCTACCGCCAGATCGCCAGGTAGAGCTCAGGATCGACCTTATCCCTGGAGCGGTGCAGATTGCGAAGACGCCTTATAGGTTGGCACCCACTGAGATGCGAGAGATGATGACTCAGCTTCAGGAGTTGCTGGATAGTGGATTTATCCGTCCGAGTTCCTCACCGTGGGGAGCACCGGTGTTATTTGTGAAAAAGAAGGACAGTACCATGCGAATGTGTATCGATTATCGAGAGTTGAATAAAGTGACGGTGAAGAATAGATATCCACTTCTGCGAATCGATGCTTTATTCGATCAGCTACAGGTATCTAGCTTCTTTTTGAAGATTGATTTACGATCTGGATATCACCAGCTGAAGGTCATGGAAGAGGATGTGCCCAAGACAGCCTTCAGGACGCGCTATGGACACTACGAGTTTTTAGTCATGCCATTCGGACTGACTAACGCACCCGCAACTTTCATGGATTTGATGAAGAGGGTGTATAGAGTTATGTTAGATCGTTTTGTGATTGTGTTCATAGAGGACATACTGATCTACTCGAGGAGCGCTGAGGAGCACGAGCAGCACTTGAGGGAGGTCCTGAGCGTGCTGTAGAGAGAGAGACTTTATGCAAAGTTTTTGAAGTGCGAAGTCTGGCTCCAAGAGGTGTAGTTCTTGGGCCATGTTGTGAGCAGTGAGGGCATTAAAGTGGATCCCGTGAAGATCAAGGCTGTGATGAGCTGGGAATAGCCTAAGACCGTGACAGAGATTCGTAGTTTCCTGGGACTGGCAGGCTACTACAGACGGTTTATTCAGAATTTTCTGCGGATAGCCATGTCGTTGACGAGATTGACACGACAGGGCGTACCATTCGAGTGGAATGAGGAACAGGAGTCTGCTTTTTCCGAGTTGAGAGCTCGCTTCCGCCAGGCGCTGGTGTTGGCATTGCCCGAGGGTACGGATGATTTCATGACATATTGTGATGCATCAGGAACGGAGCTGGGTTGTGTGTTGATGCAGCGAGGCAAGGTGATTGCCAACACGTTGAGACAGTTGAAGACATATTAAGAGAATCATACAGTCCACGATCTTGAGTTGGATGCCATTATCTTTGGGTTAAAGATATGACGACATTATCTATATGGGTCTCAGTTTGTTATATGTACTGATCACAAGAGCCTTCAGTATCTATTCAGTTAGAAGGATTTGAACATGCGACAGAGACGCAGTTTAGAGATCCTGAAAGACTATGACTGTGAGATACAGTATCACCCTGGGAAGGCAAACGTAGTAGCTGACACCTTGAGTCGTAAGGCCTGTGTTCAGACAGTTACTTCCCGAGTTGTGAGGTTCCAGATCACCTCTACCCTGATTGACAGTCTGAGATTGGCACAAATAGAGGGTTTGCGGGAGCAGAATGTGAAGAGAGAGAGGTTGGTGGGGCAGACAGAGTCCTTGGTCAGGGATGGCCGAGGGATATATATGCTGAGAGACGGAGTTTGGGTTCCCAGAGTTGGAAACTTGCGACAGTTGATCCTTGATGAGTCGCATAAATCGAGGCTGTCTATTCATCCTGGGAGCACCAAGATGTACCGGGATCTCAGAGAATTCTACTGGTGGCCGGGTATGAAAAGGGACATAGGTCGTTATGTCGAGCAGTGCATGATATGTTTGCGGGTTAAAAGTGAGCACCAGAAACCCCACGACCGTTTGCAGCCACTGGAGATTCCCGTATGGTAGTGGTACCACGTCACGATAGATTTCATTGTTCGACTTCCTCGTACAGTCCGTGAGAATGACATGATTTGGGTCATAGTGGACCGGCTGACTAAGAGTGCGCACTTTCTTGCTGTTCAGGGTACAATCACTATGGATCAGCTAGTGCGGCTGTATATTGATGAGATAGTGTCGCGACATGGGATTCCGAAGTCGATTACTTCTGATCGTGCTACTCGGTTTACTTCGCGGTTCTGGTAGAGTTTCCAGAGAGAACTGGGTACACAGGTTCAGCTGAGTACAGCTTACAGGCCTCAGACAGATAGGCAGACTGAGCGCACAAATCAGACACTAGAGGATATGCTGAGAGGATGTGCCATAGACTTCAAAGGTAGCTGGGATGTGCATCTCCCGTTGGTTGAGTTTGCGTACAACAATAGCTACCATGTCACGATTAAGATGGCTCCGTTTTAAAGCGTTGTATGACCGTAAGTGTCTAACCCCAGTGTGTTGGGGTGAGGTCGGTGAGCGACCGATCAGTGGGCCCGAGCTACTTCAGGAGACGAGTGACAAAGTAGCTACTATCCGGGAGCATATGCGTGTTGCATAGAGCCGTCAGAAGAGTTATGCTGACCGTCGTACCTCAGAGATTGAGTTCAGTGTAGGGGATCAGGTGTTGCTAAAGGTGTCTCCGTGGAAGGGTGTAATCCGATTCATGCACCGGGGTTAGCTGAGTTCGAGGTATATTAGGCCGTTTTAAATAATTGTCAGGTTCATAGATCAGGCCTACAGATTGAGATTTCCCCCAGAGTTGGCCGGTGTGCACGATACGTTCCACGTGAGCCGTTTGAGAAAGTGTTTACCGAAAGAGGATCAGTATGTGCCATTGTCTGAGATATCAGTGGATAATCAGTTGAGATATGCTGAGCAGCCAGATTTGATTACTGATCGCAAGGTGAAGAGGTTGCACAATAAAGAGATACCATTAGTACTCGTTCAGTGGAGACATCATAAGGGTACCAACGCAACTTGGGAACCTGAGTTCGAGATGCGGAGTCTCTATCCTTTCCTGTTCCAGAACCAGAGTTAGATTCCGGGACGAAATATTTGTAAGGGGGGAGGATTTGTAACACCCCGACTCCCGAGCAGGTACGTGTAATTATCCTATTGACTAATTATAATAGTGATTATTGTGTTGGTCCAATTACGTCCCGTATAGTGGATTATACGTGTCGGGACATGGATTACATGGATTCGGGACATAATTTTAGTGGATTAATTATAATTATGGATTCACAGATTTAAATGGAATTTAATGATATAAGTAAATAGTGGATTTTTTAATAACGGGATCGGGTATCGGTGTCGAACCCGCGTCATAAATGGATTCGTATATATACGTATATGTGTGTGACGTGCTCCTTTCCTTCCCTTTGGTGCAAAATCCGTGAGAAAGTGTGTGTGTGTGTGTGTGAATTCCTTGCTGTTGGAGCTTGAATTGAACCCAAAGCTGGTGATCCAAGTGCTGAAAATCAGATTGAAGTCTCCTATTGTGTTCTAGAAGTTCAAGGTGAGTAAATCCTTGAAATTGAATCTGATTTTGTATGTTAATTGGTATGGGACTATGGGAATTTGTTTATATGGGTTTTAGGAGTGTTTTGATTTGGTTTTTACGAGCTGCAATAGCTAGAATCGATCTGTGGTGATTGAATCTCCAGGGCAGAATAGAAACAGAGAACAGAGGGGTGCATTTCATCGTGAGCGCAGTCGCGACGTGCAGAGCACGACCACAATGACCAGCGCGACCGGGGAAGTGCGACCTAGGGTTTGCGCGCAATCGCGACGCGAGCAGGCTATTTGGGCCAGATCCGGGTTTTAGGCCTTGGGGGTCATTTGGGACTGGTTTTTGGGGATAATCATCTGTGTTAATGATTATGGGATACCTGGGATTATTTGGAGAGAAATTATTTACAGGAACTGACAGAGATCGGTACGGGTTAGGTTCGGATCAGCGAATTAGGGATATTGTGCAAATTGATCCTGGTGAGTATACGAGTTCTCTTCAAAGGGCCTACTTTTATTGAGTCATAATATGTGTATATATATTTTTGTGATTGCGTTTTGGGCACTGCAAGCTGCCCTTCAGGCATAGTCCTTCCTTCCTTTATATGTGATATATGTATGAGATCCATTATAGTGTATCACGATGAGTTATCGCGAGAGCTGTGTAGCTCTGTTTAACCATGTGTAGGGTTCCGATATATATATATATATATATATATATATATATATATATATATATATATATATATATATATATATATATATATATTGTTAGGCACAAAAAGGCCTCAGTCAAACATGTTCTGCATCTAAGGGGGAGATTATTAATCAAACCTGTTGATGCTTTTGAAGGTTGAATTTAAGGCCTGTTATATGCCTTATTGAAACCTGAAAAAGATTTGCAATATCAGCCTGAAGCTGTTCTATGTGTTGCATGTGTTGCAACAAAGGCAGTTTTGCCCAAGCTGTTCAGTTTGCTGAACAGACTGGACAGAAACTGTCTACGCTGCTCTACACTGGTGAGCAGCTTGGGCAGTTTACAAGTGTTCTGTTCTTTGTGAACAGGCTAAACACTTTATGGAATGTGTTTCCAAGTCCTCATGTATTGTTTTTGACTGCAAGATCAGTTTACAAAGTCGAAGACAAAGTGGAAATCAGAACTGCTCAGCCTGCCCAAGCTGTTCTGTTACATGAAGACAAAAGGTTATTTGAAAAAGGGTGACAGACATTTTTCTTATATCAAAATAGGCCTTTACAAAGGAAGAAAAACACAAAGTTGACATTCCTTATTTAGTTAAAGGCAATGCAACAGTAGACAAAGTGAAAAGACAAAAGTTCTGCCCACATGAAGACAAGTCTGCTTTTCAGAATATGCAGAAAAGTTTATGTTGTCTTTTCAACAAGACTTTACCTTTTTCATTCCGTCCAATGAAGAAGCTTCACTTACATCCTCTGAGTGAGTATAAAAAGAACCTTCCAAGGATTGAAAGATTAAGCCAAAAATATAAGTGCTGAAACCAAGAGTGAACGTGCATTCAAAGTGAGTCTTTCATGCATGCAAGTCTGCTTGAATAAAACAGTGCTCAGTGTCTAAGCTGTTCTTGTTCAAGCTGTTCCTCAGAGTCTTATAAACACAGTGAGTGATTCTTAGTGAGTGTATTCATTGTAATTAGTCCAAGTCAGTCTTAGACTAGTTAAACATACTGTTGTATCTGTCATCTCAGCTTGAACCTTTCCGCATTCAAGCTCGTTTGTAATTAACATTTGTTAATAATACATACAAACATTGAGAAAATTGTGTGTAGTTTTTAAATAGCTGTATTCACCCCGCCCCCCTCTACGGCTTAAAGCTATATACTTGGGATATCTTTTGGGACTTACAACTGGTGTCAGAGCAGTTTAGAGTGTGTGTCATTCTAGATCTCTCATTCTCCCAAAGTTTTCATGGACAACAGTGCTGCAAGTTCCTCATATTATGACAATGGCTCAATGGGCAAACCTCCAAAGTTCAATCATCAGAACTTTTCTGGTTGGAAGTGTAGAATGATGCTCTACTTACAGAATCTGGATGTGCAACTACAAGAGATTGTAATGGAGGGTCCCTATGTGCCAACCTCTGTTACAACTATAACTCCTGCTGTTGAAGGAGCTGCTCCTGAAATCAGAACATTTGAGAAAGCAAAAGCTCAATGGTCTGATGAAGACAAAAGACTAGTGGCCCTTGATGCAAAGGCCAGAAACAATCTGGTCATCTTTCTACCTGATGATGTGTTCAAACAGGTTGAGAAGATGAAGACTTCAAAGGAGATTTGGCATACTTTGTGTACCGTCTATGATGGACCCACAATCACACTTGACAACAAGATTAATAATCTTGTTAGACAGTATGAACTCTTCTTTGCAAAACCAAAGGAGACTCTCACTGAAACCTACACCAGGTTTACTGCTCTTGTAAATGATCTCAAAGCTGTTGGGATCACCAAGGACAGCCTGACTTTGGTAAACAAGTTCTTAGATGTCCTGCCTGAAGAATGGAATTATTTTTCTACAATTTTAAGGAATTCAGGTACCATCAGAAGTATGGATCTTGTTAATCTGTATGGATCTTTACTGAATGATGAGCAGTCAAGGCAACAGAAGAGAAATGCCTTGGAAATATCTAAGAAAGGTGCTGCCTTTGTGGCTAGTGTGAGACAACCTGTAAATCAAGTGAGTGATGTGTTCACTCAACCTGATCAACAGGCTGATGACAAGGAGGAAATGTCTGATGAGGAAGACAATGCAGATTTTGCTGAACTGGATGATGAGCAAATGATAGCCATGCTTGTCAAAAGGTTCAACAAGAAAAGGTTTGGAAGAAACATGCTGCAAGGAAGTTCAAATGCTGTCAAAAAGAAAGCATTTGACAAGACCAAAGCTGAGTGTTTCAAATGTGGCAAAACTGGTCACATAGCTGCTGACTATGTGTCAAAAGCTGTTGGTCAGTCATCCAAACCACACAAGACAAACAGGGATGATGGCTATAGGGCTAAGTACCTTATGGCCATGGCTAAGCTGAGGAAGTTGGAAAACTCAGTGGGTTCTAACCGGCAAAAGGGACTTATGGCAGAGACTTGTGACTGGGAGGAGTCTGATTCATCATCTGATGAAGAAGATAATAACTGTCTGATGGCCAACACCGATGTCCCATTAACGAGCAACTTCAAACAGGATCTGGCTGAAGCTGAAGCTTTTAGCAGCTTGGAGAATTGGAATCGTACAATGATGTATAAGGTACAAAATTTTATGGATTACAGTTCTGAAGAAAAAGTTAAAATGTTTGAATATATGCTTGTTGATCTGAAAGCTGCTGTTGAGAAGCATACTGTTTTATTATCTGAAATCTCTAAGCTCAAAACTGATCTTGAAACAAAATCCAGTAAACTGGACAGTTTCCATAAGTTGGAAACTGAACTTGATGAATTAAACACATCAATTCTATTTTACTAGAAGAGAAGAGAGAAACAGAACAGGTTGAGGGAACAACTTGAAGAATGAACAGCTTGTAATGACCCTGCTCATCACAGGTTTGACCAACAGCTTAGACCACAGTCTGACATGGACAACTGTTCCGTTTTCCGTTAACGACCTTTTCAAATCAACCGCCCAAATGTTTCTCTCTCATACCCACTCACATTCAAATGCTATAAATACCTCATACTGTTACATCTTCGTCTTCCTCACTACTACCATAAACCTTCTAAGAACCCTAAAAATTCGACTAAGTGTCTTGTGCTTCTGCTACTTTCCCTACTCTCAAAATGGCTCACAGAAACAACCCCTTACTACCAGTATTTGTTGGTGATGATGTGCAGAAACATTCATCAGTCACCACAATGCTAACTCTAAAACCCACGAACTACATTGCCAACCTCACAATCCCCAAAAACTATGTGGGGAAAGGTTATGACCAAATGGTGGAGTTCTTGACAGTTCATCCGTTGAACTATGCCATGACTGCTACTCTTGGTGTCCTGTACCAGGAGATGGTATACGAGTTTTGGTACACCTGTGCCTACAACCCCAACACCAAAGTCTTCAAGGGGACTATTCTCAATGGGACTCAGACCATTAAGATCACTACTGATCTTCTCAGGGAGGTTCTTCATCTGCCCATTGCTGATTCATATGACATGCCCCAGCCTGAAAATGAGCAAATGGGAAATTTGCTACGCTTTTGTGGTGTAGCAGAACCCAAAATTGGAGCTACACTGTAAGGGAAGGATTTGTCTCCTACCTACAGCTTTCTGTTTGCCTCAGTGATGATGAGCTTCAGCAGCAAAGTTGGTTCATTTGACCAACTGAGCCGTGATGAAATCCCAATAGTCCTACAGCTGGTGGATGGGACTACATTGGACATGGCTAAGTGGATCTTCCTGAACTTGAGGAATCTGGTGCAGCAGGAACCAAGACCAGCTGTTGTTCGATACCCCAGATTTCTGAGCCTCATATTCAGACATATTTGTGGTGAGCCCCTGTACAATTCTCAACCTTTACTTCATACTGCTGCATTCCCTGTGATAGGGAATAGAGTTTTCTATACTGCTATTCTTCCAAATGAGCCTCCTCTGTCAACACTAATGAGGAGGTTGTTAGGATTGGTGGACGGACCCTCTGCTGTGAGGGTGGATCCAGAAGCTGCTCCCAAGAGAAAATCCAAAGCCAGGTCCAAACTTGTTAAGAGGACCATGGCAACCACTGAAGTTGGGCCTGTGCAAAAGAAGGCCAAAACAGCTCAGTCTGAGTCTGCACCCTTAGCCTCTGTGGCTGAGGGGGAGCAGGCTCCTCACCCTGGTTCATTCGTTGAACCTGAAGCCTCTGTGGCTGGTGCCTTTGTGGCACCTGAGACTATGGAACAGGCCAACCCACCTGTTTCTGACCCAGTCTCTAAACATGTCCAGTCTGAACCCCTCATCACCTCTCCATAATCACCCACTTCATCCATCCATTACCAACGCAAATCTCTAGCCAAAAGAAAACCAGCCCAAACAACCACCTCCTCTGTTCCCTCCCAACAGGGTTCAGTTGTAAGAGAAGCCACCCCTGCTGCCTCTCCTATTTTGGGAAAAGGTTCAGCACAATTGGAGCCTGCTTCATTCCAACCTGAGTCCACCCAGAGTCAGCCTAGACCCTCTGGTTCCTCCCAACAGGAACCAGTTGTACAAAAGGAGATAACCACCTCCACTATTCCAGCCTCCCAACAGGCTGAGAATATTGATAGACAGGAGCCCTCTCCACTCCATACTGAGTCCACACTGTCCCCTACTTAAACTTCCTTACACCCTGAGTCTGCACGAGGTGCCCACACTGCTGCTATAGACCAATCAGCAGCTCAGCCTCAAACTTCTGCTCCCCATGATTTGGCTGTTCTACACCAAACAGCTGCTGAGGGACCAACAATCCAAGCTGATGAACCTCAGGGAACATACCATCCCTTTGGTGAGGCTGCTCCTTCTATGCAAATTCCATTAGCAGGTTTCACCACTGCTGATGTTGAAATGCGTATCCCATCTCCCCATGATGAGGTGCTTTTACACCAAGGCACTGCAGAGGGAACACCCACTGGCTTTCATGAAGGTGCTGCAACACAGGCAGCATCTGAAAGGCCTCCAACATCAACCCCTTCTCCTGATGATGCAGCTACAGCCGCTGCTTAGGGACCCTTTGACCCCTCCAAGCTGGGCCACATTACATTTGCCCAGGCTATGGAGCTTCTCTCAACTGTTCCTCTTCCCTCTCCATCACATCCTCATACACCAGCCTCATCATCTTCTTCTCCATCAACCCAATCTAAACAGTCCACCCATACACCTCCATCTCCTAAAGACCTGCCTTTGAAGGATCAGCTTTCTCTGCTGACCAACAAAGTGGGTTCTTTAGAAACTACTATGACCTCTCTACCCTCTCTTATTTCAGACTCTGTGTCTGAACAGCTTAAGGGATTCTTTGATTTGTTCAAGGATTCTTTCCCTGCCACTCCACAAACTGATAATTCTCCACAGCTGCTGGCACTCACTGCACAGCTGCAAACTGTATCCACATCCCTCTCCTTAATTCTTTCACTACAACAGGACTCTGTGTCCTCAATGACAACTATTTCTCAACAGCTGTCATCTCTCCTAACTTCTTGCAACTCTACACTTCCTGATACTCTGGCCAGCTTGAATACACTCATTGGCTCCCTATCAAATTCTGTGTCATCAAACCTTGCTGATGTGCAAGATTCTCTAGAACTCCATCTTGGAGAGCTTTAAAGTTTGCTGTTCACAGCTTCTGATAGGGAAAACATTGTTAAGCTGACCTCCCTTGCTGATACCCAATCCTCTTCTCTTCAAACCTGTCTTTCCCAGCTTGCAAAGGTTAAGGACAACTTGGCATTCTTAGTGAATAGCCTTGTTGGCCCCAGGCCTGCTGCCAAAACTGCTGGCAAGCTTGATGACTTCGTGTCTTCAGGTAGACCAGGTGTTGAAGGTGCTGGTACATCTCCTTCAAAGGGGGAGAAGTCATTTGCCTCGAAGACTAAGTCTAATGGGGAGAAAACTTCTTCTCCTAAGGAGAAATCAGTGCCTGCAATACTCACTGGTCAACCAGCAGGAGCCTCAACAGGTACACTGGAGGGTGCCTCCCACACTGCTCAGCCTACTCAGGCTGAATCTCCAATCCCTGCTCAGTCTAAGGGGGAGGAATTCATTCCTGAGGGTAGGCCAAGGAGCAGAAGGAGGCATCTAATTTTAGAAGAAGAAGAGGACGAGGAGGAAAGTCCTGAAGCTGCTGTCACTACAGCAGCTAAAGGAAAAGAAAAAGCAGCAACTGATCCTCAGCAGCAGAAAGCAGCAGAGCTTAAATTTCACAAAGCCAGGGCCAAAGAAATGGGTCTTCCTATGCACAAATATTTTGAGTTTAGAGAAGAACAGCTTCAAGCCCTGGAAGCTTTAAGGAAAGAAGAAGAATCTGCCAAAGCTGCTAAGTCTTTTGCACTTCAAGAGGCAAGGAAAGTTAAAATGTCCTCTCTGGTTGTGCAAAAGAAAATTTTGGAAGCTGCTAAGGGATCAGCAGAAGAGAAGGAAGCTGAAAAAGAAAAAGGTGCTCTGGTCTCAGTGACCAAAACTTCAGTGCCTTCTGCAAGAGCTCAGTTTCACTTTGACAACCTGGCAAGAAGAAAATTTCAAGATGTTGCTGATAGAAGGCTTGATAAGGAAGCAATTGTCAAAGCTGTGCCCATATCAAGAAAAGGCAGTCAGTGGAAGTTGAAAATAACCAGAATGGGTGCAGCAGGCCCTGAACTAGAAACATATGACTACACTGACGTTGCACAAATGGGGTACAGAGAATGGATTGAGCTGGCATTTGCTCTGAGTGAGTCTAAGTCAGAAACTGCTAAGACTGTCAGAGCATATGTCAAGAAGCTGATGGAGAGAGTGAAGAATCTTGGTCTGATCTCCAAAGAAGTCAGTGAAGGTGTCTATGTGACACAACCAAAACTAAAGGCCAGGAGGACAAGGAAGGACACTGAGATGGAACAACTCCTCATCCTGATAGAACAAGGTGACTATGCTATTGAGATGAAAGGAGTTGATCACAGCCTGCCTAGTGGAATTGAGTTTGAAGATGGCAAGATCATTGAAGAGCCTGAGCTGGGGGCATTTTTTGTAGATCCCTTAACTCAGAGGAAATGCTTTCAGAGAGCATCCGATCTATACAAGGTGGATCTGAGACAGCTTGTAGCCTTCAGACTTGCAGTTTCATTCTGGCAGTCAAGCAGGTGGAGAGCAACTATCTGGGATCAGCTCAAAAGGCTGTTATGAAAGAGGTGAACTTGAGGATGCCAAGTTTATGATAATAAGAAGTGAAATTGAAGAACTTGAGGATACTAGAGAGGAACTTGAGAAGATGTTTGAAGGTCCCCCTCCATTGTGATGAAGTCCATCTACCATCTGGGTAGGTGAAGAATGGAAGCTGTCCATCAGTTGGACAGGCTTACCATTATCTGCTCCCAACAAAAACAGTCCAAAATCTGATGTACATTAGTTGTACTTTATTTACATAAGTTGTAATTTTCTCTTTTGCATTAGTTGTAATATACATCAGTACATCAGTTGTACTCTTGTAAGAACATGTGTTGTTCTATGTAATCAAAAATCAGTGTATATATAAACTGATCTTTTACTTTATGTTGATGTTGTAATTTTATTTCAACAAATGTACTGTAAAAATATATAGTGATTCTTGATAAGGCAAGCTTAGACTGGTTATTGAAAATAGGGGGAGATTGTTAGGCACAAAAAGGCCTCAGTCAAACCTGTTCTGCATCTAAGGGGGAGATTATTAATCAAACTTGTTGATGCTTTTGAAGGTTGAATTTAAGGCCTGTTATATGCCTTATTGAAACCTGAAAAAGATTTGCAATATCATCCTGAAGCTGTTCTATGTGTTGCATGTGCTGCAACAAAGGCAGTTTTGCCCAAGCTGTTCAGTCTGCTGAACAGGCTGGACATAAACTATCTACGCTGCTCTACACTGGTAAGCAGCTTGGGTAGTTTACAAGTGTTCTGTTCTTTGTGAACAGGCTAAACACTTTATGGAATGTGTTTCCAAGTCCTCATGTATTGTTTTTTACTGCAAGAGCAGTTTACAAAGTCGAAGACAAAGTGGAAATCAGAACTGCTCAGCCTGCCCAAGCTGTTCTGTTACATGAAGACAAAAGGTTATTTGAAAAAGGGTGACAGACCTTTTTCTTATATCAAAATAGGCCTTTACAAAGGAAAAAAAACACAAAGTTGACATTCCTTATTTAGTTAAAGGCAATGCAACAGTAGAAAAAGTGAAAAGACAAAAGTTCTGCCCACATGAAGACAAGTCTGCTTTTCAGAATATGCAGAAAAGTTTATGTTGTCTTTTCAACAAGTTTAGTGCAGTGTCTAACCCTTGTGTACTCACGAGCTGCGAAGTTTACGTATTCGAGTATGATATGTTTGTCAGGGGAACCGAAGATAGGGCCCCATCTCCAGAGCGAAAGTAGGAGCTTGATATTGCTATTGCCAAGGGATTCCACATCTTGTTGACTGTATGTGTATTCTGTACTGTAGGGAATTTTGAGGATCGGTATCAGGTATGTATATGAATGCTGGGGTTCGGGTTTGGTTTGTATGTCGAGTCGATTATTAAACAGAGTTGCTTATGTAATGTGAAAATGTTTTAATTAATCAGTGTTTGTGTCAACCCTTAATATGTGTGATGGATTCTATATGCGTAAATGACACATGTGTATTGTAATTGACGTGGCTTTTATCCGGGTTTGGAGGGTGTTACAATAACTCAAACCCTGAAGTTGATCAAACAAGTCGTCGATGCGTGTGAGCATATATATGTTCTTCACTGTCACCTTGTTCAGTTCTCTATAATCAATGCACATCGGCATCTTACCGAACTTTTTCTTCACAAACAATACAAGCGCTCCCCATGGGGATGAACTCGGATTGATGAATCCACGATCTAATAACTCATGTAGTTATGACATCATCTCTTGCATGTTAGTAGGTGCCAGCCTATAAGGCGTCTTAGCTATATGAACCGCTCCAAGGACAAGGTCAATGCGAAACTTAACTTGCCGATCTGGCTGTAACCCAGGCAACTCATCTGGGAATACCTATGGGAACTCTCTAATCACAGGATATCCTTTTTGGTCTTCCTCTCTTTCCGGGCGTCAATTACATAAGGCAAGAAGGTCTCACACCCCTTAGATACATACCGCTGGCTCTGGCCATAAAATCTATCCCGATCTCGCCTCTGTGCCACTCCCTGTATACTGTCACACTCTCACTGTCTGAAATGAGTATACTGATCATCTTCTTTGCACACAGAATATCGATCTGTCTGTCAGTCATCCAATCCATACCCACAATCACATCAAAACTATTGATCTCCATCAGTAGCAGATCAATAAAAAACCAGTGCGCATCAATATCTAATACACAAATTCTATAAATCCGGCTCACTAAAGCTGTACTCCCATCAACTCTCTCGACAATCAACAGGACAGACAAAATAGTAGAAGAAATAGAAAAATACGCACAGTTAGTAATAGACACACATGAGCGGTCCGCTCCAGATTCAAATAACACACGCGCACTAAGCCCATTCAGAAAATACATACCAGAAACCACGTCTGTCGACTCTCGGGCCTCCTCTGCGGTCGCCTGGAACACTCTTCCACGAGCTCTAGGAACGATCTGTCAACGACTCGAAGTTGCGGGCTCAACTCTGGTCCTGCTGATGCTCGCTCCCTACACTGGTGCCCCTATCTCTGGACAATCTCCCGCTCTATGGCCCGGCTTCCCACATCGGCAGCCCAATGAGTCTCTAGAAGCACAGGTGATGGTAGTATGCCCATACTGACCACATCTATAACACCTGGGATACTCGGGCATACACGGCCCGACATGAAAATGATGACACCTCGGACAGTCTCTCTCGCCAACCCTGATGGCCGGGACCCCTGTCCCACACTGCTCTGGCTCGGAGCACTAAACCGTGAAGTCTGAACCTGGCTAGGTGCCCGGTACCTCTGACTCTAGCCTGACCCTCTCGGTCGCTGAAATCTAATCCTGTATCTGTCCTTATCTGTGCGGGGTCCAGAACTCTACCCCTCCCCTGAACTCTGCCCCTGAAATCGCCACTGATCTGGCTGTCTGTCTCTCGGCATGTCTCGAAGATATCGCGAATAATTAGAAGACTGCTCTAATGTCCCTATCCTCTGTCTCTGTGTCGGTGGCTGCTCCTTCTGTTTCTCTATCTTTCTCACATCTACGCCATCTCTAAGGCCCTAGCAAACGTGGGAGTATCGTGCAGTCCGACGAACTCACAAATATCTGATCTCACCCCGTCAATAAACACATCTGCCTTTCGACTCTCGGTATTAATGTGCAGTGTAGCAAACTGTGAATACTCTGTTGGTACACCCTATGTAATGATAGCAGTCTAAGCAATCTATCATTTTGGTTTAAGTAATATTCAAGGTATTGGAAATTAACTAGTGTTTGATATATATGTTTATGTATGTTTGTTAGTTATTGATTGTGTATTTGAACTTGATGTAACATATTACAAGAAGTTCAAACATAAAGTTCAAAGATTAATTCAAGCATAAGTTAATAACATAAGTTTCAACACTTAGTTGTTTAAATGAAATGCTAGATTCGAATCATATAAGGCTTGGCATTCGAATCTGTGATAGATTCGAATGTAGCCCTAGATTCGAATGAGCCCAGATTCGAGAGTGTCATTGTGGACAAACTCGAATGGGCCTTGGGCCAGATTCGAGTTTGGCCCATAACAGACTCGAATCAGGGTCTATAATTAGGGATAGACTCGAGATATTATCAGACTTTTTGCAGAATTCGTGAGGGATTAAGCATAAAGCGATCTCGAGTTTATCAGCTTGGTGAGTGTTCTTTCGGAGAGAATCAGTTCGTAGGATCGTTCGTGTGTCGTTCGTTCAGCCTCTGATAGTCTCCGTGTTTCGTAGTTGAGAGTTGTTTCCGTCTACCCGTTAACGAGGATTCCGCACTCGTTGACGGCTCCGCGTCTAGATAGATCAAGATTGGTAGTTAATGAAGAAGCATCGAGGAGGAGAGTACTAAGGGAATCTGATGAATCAGATTTTGAAGAAGAAGAGATTGCTCCCTTAGTGACTCGGCAACGGGCCTAGCGTCACAGGTTTATGCAAGGATCATCCTCAGCATCTGAAGCACAACCGGAAATCCCCCAAACTCAAACTCAAGAACCTCAGGCCACCGTTACACCACCACCACCTCAACCTGAACCATATATTCCATCACCAATCCGCCCAACTCCTATACAGTCCATTCCATCAACCTCCACCACATATACCGTCAATCAACGATTCCTGCAGCGTAAGGCTCGTGTTGACTTCCAGAATGTCCATATCTTGAGCATAACCAAAGCAATCGGTGAAATTTAGGCACATAATGCAAATCTCGATAAAGATAATGCCTATTTGAAAAAGATTGTGCAGAAAGTACAGGAAGAGAACACAGAGCTCAAATCATTTGTTGCAGATCAGGCCGCAGAGATAAGGGCGATGCGCTCCCTAACTGAGCAGTTATTGAAAAATTTACAGGCTCAGGGGGAGACATCGTGCCGTGATCCTGAAGTACAAAGGCCGGGAGATGACGATGAGGAAGACAATCAAGGCAATGATCCCAGCCCTAAAAGTCAGAATGAGCCAGTAGATTTTTCTGCTGCTCAGACTGCTCAATCTCAGGGGGAGCCTAGTCTAGCAGAAGGTGAAGGAGGAGAAGCTGGTTCGTCAAGAACTTTGGATAGCGACATGATCGATGCGCTAAAAGATATTGAGGAAGAGCTTATGGAATTTGACTTTGAAGATGAAGTCGAAGAGTTGGAGGAAGGGGAATTCATTCCAGAGGAGGTTGTTGACTGGAAATCTGACGACGAAGTCATAGAGGACGAGGACGATCATGTCAACGAGATGATAGTAAATTCACAACCTATCACGGAACTATATGTGGGCAATAATAATAACGTGATTGATATAGACTACATCAAGATAGCCTCAGTCGAAGATATAGAACTTGAAGAGGCAGAGAAAGAGCCATCTAGAGCTGAGTTGATAAAACTTTGGTTTAAGAAGGAGGAAAAGAAAGAACAGCTGAAGATGAAAAAGAAGATGAGAGTTCCAGGTGCTGGAAATTTCTCAGGAGGGATTATAAGCTGGTTCTTTGACCGAGAACTGCAGCTGTTTATTTTGAAAAGAAGATATGGCCTCCAATACTTGAGGCGAACACTGAAAGCTTTCAATACACTGCCCAAGATTGAAGTAAAGGAATTAGCTTGGAAAGAACTGGTCAATATAGGCGAGGACCCGTACGCTGAAGTCATGGCAAAAATAATATGAAAAGAGGGTCGTTCGGGAAAGTTTGAAAGACTCAAGCCGAGATCAGGCAAAAGAGTAGAGGATGGATCAAGGATAGATCCTCATACTGGAAGGCCTTGGGCCAGAATGGTTTATAAGCCAGTCAAATGCTTGAAGAGGGTGCCTATGAAATCGATGCCACATAATATTTTGAGCAACATGAAATGGTGGTACGTCGATAAGGACACAGCAGAAGCAGTCATGGAGGATACACAGGACAAAGTAATTTTGAGAATGTATGATCCTCTGCACTTAATAAATCTATCAAAGGACGACCTGAAGAAGCTACATGATCAGCCTATCTTCTTTATTGAAGCATGGAGATCTGAAGCCAGGAAGTTCCAGAAGGTAGTGAAAGTTTGTATTGATGCTGGTTTATATGTAGGCAGTAGTAGTATATATAGTTCTAGTACTTAAACTTGATGTAAATAGTTAGAAGCTATCGTCAAGGGGGAGTCTGTTGGTACACCCTGTGTGACGATAGCAGTCTAAGCAATCTATCATTTTGGTTTAAGTAATATTCAAGGTATTGGAAATTAACTAGTGTTTGATATATATGTTTATGTATGTTTGTTAGTTATTGATTGTGTGTTTGAACTTGATGTAACATATTACAAGAAGTTCAAACATAAAGTTCAAAGATTAATTCAAGCATAAGTTAATAACATAAGTTTCAACACTTAGTTGTTTATATGAAATGCTAGATTCGAATCATATAAGGCTTGGCATTCGAATCTGTGATAGATTCGAATGTAGCCCTAGATTCGAATGAGCCCAGATTCGAGAGTGTCATTGTGGACAAACTCGAATGGGCCTTGGGCCAGATTCGAGTTTGGCCCATAACAGACTCGAATCAGGGTCTATAATTAGGGATAGACTCGAGATATTATCAGACTTTTTGCAGAATTCGTGAGGGATTAAGCATAAAGCGATCTCGAGTTTATCATCAGCGTTAGTGCTGTTTCGGAGAGAATCAGTTCGTAGGATCGTTCGTGTGTCGTTCGTTCAGCCTCTGATAGTCTCTGTGTTTCGTAGTTGAGAGTTGTTTCCGTCTACCCGTTAACGAGGATTCCGCACTCGTTGACGGCTCCGCGTCTAGATAGATCTCGTATTGGTAGACCTTACAAGTGGTATCAGAGCCTACGTAGTGTTCTTCGTGTTCTTCGTGTTCATCTAGATACATTCTAGGTTTCTTGACGCTAGTTGGACGGTTTTTCTCTCAAAATCGTGTTTTCAAGCTTAGCAAATTCTTATTCGGAAAATACTTGTGGTTTTTCACGTTTTTGATCGAAATCATTATTTTTCGTTGGAAAAGTACTGATTTAATCTGCAAAACGTCAAAAAATCAAAGTGTTAGCCGTTTTTCGAGTTTGCGGCACTCGAATCAAATAGGGGTAATTAGGGTTACACTTAGTCTCGAGTCTAACCAAAATCCGCTCCTTTCGAGTCTACTTCAGAGAGTTTCGAGTCTATTTCGAGTCTGTGCTACATTTGAATAGGATCTCGAGTCTACTTAGTTTCGAGTTTAATTCGAGTTTAGATTAGTTTCGAATAGGGTTCGAATCTACTGGAATTTCGAGTTTGTCTGACCTTCGAATCTGAGGATTTTCGAATCTGACATAATATCGAGTTTAATTGAATTCTAACACTTAATTGAATTTAATCCCAAATAAATTGGAATCTGATTACATTCGAATCTACCTAGATTCGAAAGAATTAATTCTCATTAGTTTCGAATTAAATTAATTAAGGTAAATTCAATTACTTTCGAAAAGATGTCAAACCTTCAAAAATTCCTTGAAATGGACCACGAGGTCGGAAAGGCAAACGCTCCGCCTAAGCTGATGAAAGTCGAAGATTATTACTGGTGGAAAGATCGGTTTACCGATTTCGTGCGCTTTAATGACATGCGCATGTGGGTGTGTATCGACGAAGGATATATTCCACCAGTGTCAGAAGTTGAAGGCCGTCAGAAAGTCTTGTCATACCAAATGATGAAGGAGGATGATAAGAAATTGTATGAAGCAGAAAACAAAGCTTTCTCACTAATCCGAATGGCTTTGCCTCAAGATATACTGCACACATTTAGGACTCAAAAGACGTCAAAAGAAATTTGGGAGTCGCTAGAGAAGAGGTGTGAGGGTAATCCTAGGGTTCGTAGAAAGCGCACAGAGCTGTTGAAACAACAGTTTGCAATTTTCAAGGCGTTAAAGGATGAACAGCTGGATGATATCATCACCCGGTTCTATCATCTGTTGACGGAACTTGAAAGTCACGGGATTGAGTTTACTGATACTGACAACAACAACAACAAGCTTCTTGATGCCTTACCAGCCAAATGGGCTATGTACGTGGCAATGATCAAGCTGAACGAGGACAAGTACTACACTCAATCTCTGGATGATATTGTGGGAACGTTGCGGGCATATCACTTCGAGCTACTGAAGGCCGAAACTGATTACGAACAAGTCCAGAATCCAGCAATGTATTTTGGAAAGACATCAAAACCTTCAGAGACAGCCGAACCGAAGACTGCTACAACGTTTTTCACTGGAGAGACGTCGTCACCAGCAGAGACTGATGACACATTGAATCGCGCGTTCTTAGGATTAGGAAGATCGGAAGAACCGCAGCCTCAAGCACAACAGGCATCGACCTCTCAGAGCTATTCGAAGATGCCCATGAGCGCAAAATCAGCGGAAGAACATTTGAATCTGCTTGCTTCTTTTGTGGCCGCGTACGAGAATTGTGTTCAAGGGAAGATTAACGATCCTGCTCTCTGGGACGAGGACTACGATCAGATCGACCCTGATGATCTTGAGGAAATGGATCTTAAATGGCAACTGGCCATGGTAACCCAAAGGGTTAAGAGATTCATTAAACGAACTGGGAGGAATTTGACGCTGAATAACAAGGGGATAAGATTTGATAAGTCCAAGGTGAAATGCTACAATCGTCAAGGACTGGGACACTTCGCCAGGGAGTGTCAGAGACCGAAGGTGGAGACATACCAAGGACAGAGTCAGCATCAGGGACAGTTCCAAAATCAGTCCCAACAACGATACCTTCCGAGTTCATCATCTGGTCAAGCCAACCTAGCGGGTCTACTATCCAATGTCACTTCAGACAGACAGCTAGATGGTACCTATGACTGGAGTTCACATCCTGAGTCGAATGCTAGAGCCTTCATGGCTGAAGTCACAGAAACTGGGTGTGATGGGGACGAGCAGACCACAAGGGACAGCAGTCCGATGTGGGTAGAGAAGGCGAATGATCAGACAGTACTGGAGTTTGCTGCTCAGATGGCCAACGTGGAATCTGATAACTCAAAGGTTAGTCTGACTTACTCTTTTTTTCGTGAATTATGTGCGTTGTGTGTTAATTCTAACGATAGGTTAAATCTAGTCTTAGAATCACATAAAACCATAACTACTCAAAATGAGAACTTAAAAATTGAAAACGCTAGCCTAAATGATATCAAGCAAGATCTTAAAGAAAAGCTTAAGGCTGATGCTCAAGACGTAATAGTTCTAAAAGACAAACAGAGTGAGCAGTGTGTTAGGATAGAGCTTATGTATGAGCACGTAGATGCCTTGACCAAAAGTCTTAAGGACAAGGACATAGAGCTAGCTGAAACAAAGGTTAAGGTAGCAGAGGCGAATAGCAAGTTGGAAAAGTTTAGGAATTCAAGCCTAAACCTAGGGAAAGTTTTAGATGCCCAAAGACAATCTAAGAATCCCGTAGGTCTAGGATTTCACGAAATTCCTCCACCTTTCAATGCAAACTATGTGCCTCAGCCTCAGAGAAAACTGACAAATCAGTAGACTTAGAGGACCTACCTACACCGACACCAGAGCCTATAGTGGAAAATACACCTAAGGTGGCTGACACAACCGTCAAGGTTAAGAAAGTCAAATTTGTGTCTTCCTCCAGTGAAACACCTGCAGGAAAACAGAAAATTGCTTGGGCTGATCAGGAGGATGAGCCAGTCGCCATAGATGTACAAAACGAAATAGACACTAGTGAGACGCCTAGATCTAAGGGAACACTCAAAAAGTCCATAGATAAGATGTCTTGCTTCAGATGTCACGAGAAGGGGCATGTTGCTTCTCACTGTCCGCTTAGGAAAGCCGATGTTGCACCTAAGACAGTGACTCCAACACCTGTTAAGCCCTCAACCAGTGTGGCAAGCACCAGTAGTTCTCAAAGTAACGAGAAAGCTGTGCAGGCTGCACCCAAACAAGTTGTGAAAAACACACCGGTTAAGGTTGGACCAAAGGAAGTGATTAGGACAAATTCGTCGAATCGTGTCATTGATCAATCTAGGTCAGCACCACAACAAGTCTATAGGAGCACAACACCTAGCAGGTCACACACTCCAGTTAGGTCTCATACTCCAGTTAGACAGTATGCACCGGTAAGAGCTCAGGGATCACAGTCTGAAATGCCATATAATAAAGATTATTCAAGAGCTCCACAACAAATGCCTACTCCAAGGAAAAGAGTGAACATAAATCACTCGGCACCACAACAGACTCCAGTTCAAAGACCCAAGTCACCTGAAAGGCGAGATGGGTATTTGAAAGAGTTCAAGTATGTGGACGAGAATGGTATAACCAAGTCAGTTATGGCTTGGGTTCCCCGTGATAACTAACCTATTTTCTTTCATGTGCAGGATATTACCACAGGTCCAAACAACAAGTGGTTCGTCGACAGTGGATGCTCCAGGCACATGACAGGGGAAAGAGGTCTACTTACAGACTTCAAGGGTGGGAATCGGGGATTCGTATCTTTCGCGGGTAACAAGGGTGGATATATCACTGGTACCGGAGTGGTCACTAATGGGACAATCAAGTTGGACCAAGTTTATCACGTTGATAAACTGGTTCACAATCTCATTAGTGTATCTCAAATCTGTGATAAGAAGAACTCAGTGTTATTTACTGACACTGAGGCGTTAGTGCTAAAGCCGGGATTCAAGATTCCTGAAGAATGGGTGTTGATGCGGGCGCCAAGGAAGAATGACTTGTACATGCTGGATATGAACAAGTCGGAGTCTTCGATGGGGCCAATCTGTCTATTATCCAAAGCTTCGGAGACGGAATCCGTACTGTGGCACAGACGCATGGCTCACCTGCACCTAAGGAAGATGAACTACATAACGAAGAATGGACTAGTGCAGGGTGTGCCTATGAAGAGCTTTCAGTTCGAGGACAAGTGTCTACCGTGCATGAAGGGCAAGCAACATAAAAAGACACACAAGTCCAAGAAGCAGAACTCCATAACCTCAACATTCGATTTGTTGCATATGGACCTTTTCGGCCCTATCAACAAAAGGAGTATAGGAGGTAGTTGGTTTTGCTTAGTTATCACTGACGATTACTCACGGTTTTCTTGGGTTTTCTTTTTAGGTACGAAGGACGAGACGGCTTCCAAGCTCATCGGGTTCTTAGACCAAGTGGAGAACTCCTACGGAACAAGGGTTAAAAGAATACGTAGTGATAATGGGACTGAATTCAAAAATACTGTAATTGATGTATATTGCCTATCAAAGGGCATAGTGCATCAATTCAGTGCACCATATGAACCTCAACAGAATGGGGTGGCCGAACGTAAAAATAGAACATTGATTGAGGCTGCAAGGACTATGCTTTCGGATTCAAAGCTTCCTACCATGTTTTGGGGGGAGGCAGTGAATACCGCGTGTCATATTTTAAACCGAGTCCTTACAGTCAAATCATTGAACAAAACATGCTATGAAATTTTGAATAAACGGCCACCCAATTTAACTGGATTCGAACCGTTTGGGGTACCATGCACTCTTTTACGAACAAAACATCAACCGTAGTTTGGTGAAAAGGCTGACGAAGGATACTTCCTAGGTTATGTGCCTAACTCACCAAACAAACGGGTTTTTAACAAAACAAATGGTACTGTGGAGATTGTGTATAATATTGAAGTCACAAGTTATACACATGAACCCCAAACTGGTCCGGAATGGATATTTGACTATGATAAGTTATTTGAGTCATTTAACATTCCTTTGGATGATAATGCAGGTACAATCGAAAAAGACATGGCGACGTTGCACCTGAATGACAATGGCCATATCTTTCCGAGGACTACGTTTGAATCCACATCTGAGCCTACTGCGACTGTAGATAGATCTCCAGAAGTCGATGTTCCTGAAGCACCTACCACTGAGAATCAGACTCAAGCTTCAAGTTCCAACTCTGAGGAAAACGTCCATGAGGAGGAAAATGTGGAAGCTGAGCCTGTTCCCCCATTAGGTGAAATAGGATCTAACTTAGGAGATAATCTAAGGGTTGATGAGATAGAGACCTCTAGGATTAACAAGAACCATCCATTAGAAAGCATCATAGGAAATCCTAACGAGGGTGTGAGGACTAGGAGTAGTGTAAATAACAACACAGTGTTGTTGTCGACGATAAACGACTCCGATGCATATCACACATGTCTCTATTCATGTTTCATTTTGCAAGTAGAGCCTAAGAATGTGCAAATGGCACTTAAGGATAACTCCTGGGTTGAAGCGATGCAGGAAGAACTTTCGCAATTTAGGAAACTAGAAGTGTGGGAGTTAGTTTCATTACCTCGAGGGGAAGTTGCCATAGGAACCAAATGGGTTTTTAAGTGCAAGAGAGACGATCGGGGTATAGTCACGCGCAACAAGGCTAGATTAGTTGTAAAGGGTTTCAACCAAGAGGAGGGAATCGATTACAACGAGGTATTTGCACCAGTAGCAAGGCTGGAAGCCATTAGGTTGTTTCTAGCTTTTGCCTCCTTCAAGGGATTTAAGGTATATCAGTTAGATGTTAAGAGTGCTTTCCTGTATGGGAAAGTGAAGGAGTTGGTGTACGTAGAACAACCGCCCGGATTTACAGATCCAAAGTATCCTGATAGAGTATATCGTTTAGATAAGGCTCTATATGGATTGCATCAGGCACCTAGGGCGTGGTATGAGACTCTATCCAACCATCTGTTAGAGAACGGTTTTGAAAGGGGTAGGATAGATAGTACTCTGTTTGTTAAGAGGAAGGGAGATCACTTTATCTTGGTACAAGTGTACGTCGATGATATCATCTTTGGATCATCAGACGAACAGATGTGCAAAGATTTTGAGAAGGTGATGAAGTCTAAGTTCGAGATGAGTGCTATGGGAGAGTTAAATTTCTTTTTGGGGTTACAAGTTGACCAGAAGAAGGAAGGGATGTTTATCCATCAGACTAAGTATGTCTATGACATATTGGAACGTTTCGGGATGGAAGGAACAAAGTTGACTGCCCATTTCAGCACGCCGATTCAAGTGAATCATAATCTCGGGCCGGGTACTGAAAGTGATACTGATGTGGATCCGACTTTATATCGGGCCATGATTGGGTCACTTATGTATTTAACTGCTTCAAGACCTGACATTATGTTTGCTGTTTGTATTTGTGCAAGGTTTCAAGCGAATCCGAAGGAGATGCATATGAAGGCTGTGAAGCGGATTCTACGATACCTCAAGTCGAAACCGAAGCTGGGACTTTGGTATCACGCGGAGGGAGATCTAGAGTTGGAGGCGTTCACAGATTCTGACTACGGAGGATGCAGCTTGACGCGCAAATCAACAACTGGAGGTTGTCAGTTCCTAGGAGGGAGATTGGTATCCTGGCAATGCAAGAAACAAACATCGGTAGCCGTGTCAACGTGCGAGGCCGAGTATGTTGTTGCTGGTAGTTGCTGCTCACAGGTTCTGTGGATACAACAACAATTGCGGGATTACGGTTTGGCTTACACTCAAACTCCCATTAGGATAGACAATCAATCTACAATTGCTATAACTAACAATCCAGTTAAGCACAGTAAAACAAAGCACATAGACATTAGGCATCATTTTATTCGTGATTGTGCTGAAAAGAACTTAATCAAATTGGTAAAAGTGGCAACAGAAGATAATAATGCATATTTATTTACCAAAGCATTTGATAAGTCACGGTTTGAGTATTTAATTCAACTAAATGGAATGCGCAACCCAGAATAATTTGACCTTAGTAGTAGTAGCTTATTTTCTTTTATAGTCATAGTATTTCTTTCTTTACAGTAGTCTGCTAATTTAGGAAAGTTTCTATTTTTAGTAAGTTTCTAGTTTTAGTAACTTAGTAGGTTATCTTATTTTATTGCTATTTCTTATGAAAAACAAAAGAAAAAAATAGAGAAAATCATAAAAATACAAAAAAAGAGAGAATATCATAAAAGGAGTTAAGTCTTAGATGCATAGGTTCAAAGTGACGAAAATTAGCACAGTCGTTACAAACTCTAAGTGTTTAGGCTTTCACACATAATGCAACTAAATTCTAAGTGTTATACTTTATTTAGTTTGATGTGTTGGTAGGCATAATACATATAGGGAATCTCGAGGCTAATAAAATATTCTAGAAAAAGTCAAGCGTGTCACTAACTTAGATGTATGACCAATCGGTCTTAATTTTTATGTACAAGACATACAAACTTTGAGTCTAAATGAGGTATGCAAACTTTCTGGGGATGTATGGCAACATCAAATACATCTTAAAATGGAAAGAATAGAAAAATCATACAAAATTGAGAGTCGAAAACATGTAACTTTGTTGTACGTAAGTACAGACCTGTTGCCTCTGTTTAGATTCGGGTTAGCAGATATGTCGCTCTGTTGTACGTCAGTACAGACCTGTCACCGCTGTCTTGCTAACTTTAAAAATAAACCTTAAGTCAAACTAAGACACTTTGTTGTATGAAAATACAGACCTGTGTCCGATGTTTGTCTTTTAAAGAAAGTTTGCAAATACCAACAAGTTAGAATCTTTGTCTGTGTGCCTTGATCATAAAAGTATGTCTATGTCTGAGTCACGTAAGATAATTTCATGATAAATAAAAATGCCAAGAGATATTCCGAAATGTAGCATGTTTAAAGGGGTAAAATACCAACAATCGGCTAAATAGGTATGTCACGACAAACAGTCAAAGGAATCAAAAAATTCCTAAGTGTGAAAGTTTAAGTACTGAAAGTAAGTATCAGACATCGCTATCTGATTGAACCTTTCTTAGACTATACTCATCAAAAAGATTTTGTTTAGAGGTTGTAAATTTTATAAGTATAGCTTAAGTCTAGATTAAAGTTTTGGTCAAACTTTTATTTTTATTTTATTTTACCTTAGTTTAATTTATTGTATTTTATTTTAGTTTAATTTTTACTTAGGTAAAAGGTCAAAAATTACTGAGGGTGCATTCAAAGTTGGATAATATAAACATTGCGTGAAATATCTTGTGCTTAGGGTAAAAGAGTTGGCAAAGTTTATCTTGTTACACAATACCGTAGAAAAAGGTTGAAAAAGTTGAAGTTATTTCAAAATTTTTCTAAGTGTTTGGGGTTTTCGAGTTTAGGACAGACTCGAATTGGAAAAGCTTCGAATCTGTCATTAGATTCGAGTCTGGCCTTAGATTCGAAGGTTGGTAGTATATATAGGTCAACAGTGAAGTCATTTAATACTTACTGTTTTCGAATCTATACACTCGAATCTAACCAGGCGATTTCGAATCTGTTCTCGAGTCTATCGTTTCTCTCATAAACGACAATTTGTCGAGATTATTGCTAAAGTGTTCGATTCTACTCCTGTATCTAGGTATAATCAACTTGATTGTACAAGATTCATGTAGTTTTATACACCATTTTAGGCAAAATCATCAATTTTTGAAGCTTTAAGGGTCGAAATAGGGTTTTTACAAAATTACCAAGTTTGGACCGATAAATAGTCAAATTAAAGGCACATATCTGTGATTAATAACTAGTAGGACTAATGAATGTAATTTTCTAAGTCCAAAAAGGTTAAAATCAAGAGATTTGGTGTTTGAATAGAGTCGGCGGTTCGAATCTGTTCCTGAGGTGTCTCGAATCTGTCATTAGACTCGAGACGACCAGGAGATTCGAATCTGTCATCAAACTCGAATCTAGACTTATTCGAATCTGTTACATTCGAATCTGTCTTTTATTTGCATTATTTAATTTAAATTTTATTAAACTTGTAGAAATTTAATTGTGTTGGATTTTGTACTTAAACAAGTTCAAAATAAAACAGATTTGAATTTAAACAAGTTTATTCATTTTAATGAATCTAATAGTTTTGTTTATTGTGCAGAAATGGCTGTACGAGCGTTTGTGCCTAAGCACAATATGGTCCTTCATCCTGATCATAATCTCCCTGAGGCGCAGGGATTCAGACAAATGCTAGATTTTCTAGTTGAATCTAGGATTGGATTTGCGTTGTCTCATAATGTTCAGCTAGTCTTACCATATATCCGTCAATTTTATGATCATCTGCAGGTAGACTGCTCGGTCACCCCGACAGTGCTACGAACTCGCATAGCTGGACAGCCGCTGGTCTTTTCGGCGGATATGTTGCGTCAAGTGTTGCAGCTGGGCACTCAAGAAGAAGAATCTGGACCAATTGAGTTTCCTCTGAGTATAAGGCAAGCGGCCTTTCAGAGAATGGGTTACAGTCTTGATGTGACGAAGGTGTCCTATATGAAGAGCGGGTTAATCGGACAGTGGAGATTTCTTGCTCATGTCTTTATGGTATGCTTTGCTCCAAAGAAAGCAGGGTTTGACTATATGGTTGCAAAGATTCAGTCTGGGATTGTCGCGATGGTGTATAATCGACCATACAGCTTCTCGGAAATGTTTTTCTCTGAATTTGTTCACCAGATCACCGCTCCGGAAAATCAACAGTTCTTGTTATATCCGCGGTTCATCATGATGCTTATAAGGCACTTCTTGCCAAATCTGCCGCTGTCAAATGACATTTAAAGCGTTGCTGTTATGGATAAAAGGATCTTCGCTGACTGTTCCTCGCACAGAGGAAGGTTAGTTGTTCCAGTTGAACGTCCATTGTTTGGAGCCATACTGGATAGGAATTTTGAAGCCCCAGATGTTGCCAACTGGGCAGGGGAAGTTGAATTTCGAGCCGGGCAGCCTCCACAACAACAACAACAACAGCCACCGCCACCGCGTGTTCAAAGGCGAAGACAAAGACTATCCGCGAGTCAAACTCAGGCGTCTAGGCCTTCCACCAGTCAGCAGCCGGAAGTACAGGAAGCCGGGCCTTCAAATATTCCAAGCAAAGCTGAACAATTATGCCAAACTCTTAATGAAATCTGGGAGGCAGGGCCTCATGCTAATGAAGATGTAGCTGCCGCGTTAGTGGGTGAGTTACTAGAGCCACCTGAGGGAGAGGAAGACGTGTTGAGAGATGTTGAAGAATATGTGCCCGAGCAGGCTGATAATGTTTTGTCATCATCTGCAACAGAATCAGAAGAGATGGAGGAGTTAGAGGTTGAGGCTCCTGAGTCAGTTTCGACTGAACCTACTGTTCAAATTGGAACGTATGGATCAAGATTGGTAGTTAATGAAGAAGCATCGAGGAGGAGAGTAATAAGGGAATCTGATGAATCAGATTTTGAAGAAGAAGAGATTGCTCCCTTAGTGACTCGGCAACGGGCCAAACGTCACAGGTTTATGCAAGGATCATCCTCAGCATCTGAAGCACAACCGGAAATCCCCCAAACTCAAACTCAAGAACCTCAGGCCACCGTTACACCACCACCACCTCAACCTGAACCATATATTCCATCACCAATCTGCCCAACTCCTATACAGTCCATTCCATCAACCTCCACCACATATACCGTCAATCAACGATTCCTGCAGCTTAAGGCTCGTGTTGACTTCCAGAATGTCCATATCTTGAGCATAACCAAAGCAATCGGTGAAATTTAGGCACATAATGCAAATCTCGATAAAGATAATGCCTATTTGAAAAAGATTGTACAGAAAGTACAGGAAGAGAACACAGAGCTCAAATCATTTGTTGCAGATCAGGCCGCAGAGATAAGGGCGATGCGCTCCCTAATTGAGCAGTTATTGAAAAATTTACAGGCTCAGGGGAGACATCGTGCCGTGATCCTGAAGTACAAAGGCCGGGAGATGACGATGAGGAAGACAATCAAGGCAATAATCCCAGCCCTAAAAGTCAGAATGAGCCAGTAGATTTTCTGCTGCTCAGACTGCTCAATCTCATGGGGAGCCTAGTCTAGCAGAAGGTGAAGGAAGAGAAGCTGGTTCGTCAAGAACTTTGGATAGCGACATGATCGATGCGCTAAAAGATATTGAGGAAGAGCTTATGGAATTTGATTTTGAAGATGAAGTCGAAGAGTTGGAGGAAGGGGAATTCATTCCAGAGGAGGTTGTTGACTGGAAATCTGACGACGAAGTCATAGAGGACGAGGACGATCATGTCAACGAGGTGATAGTAAATTCACAACCTATCACGGAACTATATGTGGGCAATAATCATAACGTGATTGATATAGACTACATCAAGATAGCCTCAGTCGAAGATACAGAACTTGAAGAGGCAGAGAAAGAGCCATCTAGAGCTGAGTTGATAAAACTTTGGTTTAAGAAGGAGGAAAAGAAAGAACAGCTGAAGATGAAAAAGAAGATGAGAGTTCCAGGTGCTGGAAATTTCTCAGGAGGAATTATAAGCTGGTTCTTTGACCGAGAACTGCAGCTCTTTATTTTGAAAAGAAGAGATGGCCTCCAATACTTGAGGCGAACACTGAAAGCTTTCAATACACTGCCCAAGATTGAAGTAAAGGAATTAGCTTGGAAAGAACTGGTCAATATAGGTGAGGACCCGTACGCTGAAGTCATAGCAAAAATAATAAGAAAAGAGGGTCGTTCGGGAAAGTTTGAAAGACTCAAACCGAGATCAGGCAAAAGAGTAGAGGATGGATCACGGATAGATCCTCATACTGGAAGGCCTTGGGCCAGAATGGTTTATAAGCCATTCAAATACTTGAAGAGGGTGCCTATGAAATCGATGCCACAGAATATTTTGAGCAACATGAAATGGTGGTACGTCGATAACGACACAGCAGAGGCAGTCATGGAAGATACACAGGACAAAGTGATTTTGAGAGTGTATGATCCACTACACTTAATAAATCTATCAAAGGACGACCTGAAGAAGCTACATGATCAGCCTATCTTCTTTATTGAAGCATGGAGATCTGAAGCCAGGAAGTTCTAGAAGGTAGTGAAAGTTTGTATTGATGCTGGTTTATATGCAGGCAGTAGTATATATAGTTCTAGTACTTAAACTTGATGTAAATAGTTAGAAGCTATCGTCAAGGGGGAGTCTGTTGGTACACCCTGTGTGACGATAGCAGTCTAAGCAATCTATCATTTTGGTTTAAATAATATTCAAGGTATTGGAAATTAACTAGTGCTTGATATATATGTTTATGTATGTTTGTTAGTTATTGATTGTGTGTTTGAACTTGATGTAACATATTACAAGAAGTTCAAACATAAAGTTCAAAGATTAATTCAAGCATAAGTTAATAACATAAGTTTCAACACTTAGTTGTTTATATGAAATGCTAGATTCGAATCATATAAGGCTTGGCATTCGAATCTGTGATAGATTCGAATGTAGCCCTAGATTCGAATGAGCCCAGATTCGAGAGTGTCATTGTGGACAAACTCGAATGGGCCTTGGGCCAGATTCGAGTTTGGCCCATAACAGACTCGAATCAGGGTCTATAATTAGGGATAGACTCGAGATATTATCAGACTTTTTGCAGAATTCGTGAGGGATTAAGCATAAAGCGATCTCGAGTTTATCAGCTTGGTGAGTGTTCTTTCGGAGAGAATCAGTTCGTAGGATCGTTCGGGTGTCGTTCGTTCAGCCTCTGATGGTCTCCGTGTTTCGTAGTTGAGAGTTGTTTCCGTCTACCCGTTAACGAGGATTCCGCACTCGTTGACGGCTCCGCGTCTAGATAGATCTCGTATTGGAAGACCTTACATACTCATTAAACTTATCCACATACTATTGAACGATCATATCACCTTGTTGTAGATGAAGAAACCGACGTTCCATCTCTCGGCGTTCATCATGGGGAATATACTGTAACTTAAACACTGCTCAGAACTGATCCCAAGTCATAGCATATGCAGCAGATGGGGTCGTCAAAGACTCAAAGGACTTTCACCACTGTGAAGCCCCTCCCCTCAATAAAATATGTAGCGTAACTCACCATGTCTCGCGGATCTACATGTGCTACCCGAAAGGCAGCCTCTATCTCTCTTACCCATGCCATCGCTATGCCCGGCTCACCCCCACCTCTGAACTCTGGTGGAGCTCTTGTCATAAAATCTTTAAAAGATCCGGCCCTCTGGGTCGTGCAAGATGAGGCACCTACCCCTGAATCGGTACCCGTCAACAGAATACTAACCCAAGCACCCTGGCCTATACCCTAACATGTACCTAGCTGACCGAAGAACTGCGCTAGAATATCAAGTAAATCATACTTACGGACATACTTGTCGCCCGTTGGTGTATCTACACCGAATCCCTCACCCTAACCGTGCCATACCAACCTACACAAACCGGAGTAATTAAGACAACAAATAAATCACCCAGCATTATACAATAAGCTAGGTCAGTATTCCGCTAGAATCAGTCTCAGGAGTAATTCCCAAGGATCCGAACACGATTTAAGTTCAATCATCCGCTAATGATACTCAGACTACAAACCACAAGCTTTGAGCATCATGTAACACCCGCTCTTTACACATAAAAGCCACGTCAATATAATACCATAAGTGGCATTATCGCAACAACTCTATATACTCGTGTAAGAAGGTGATACAAATCGCTGTTAATTAAAAACTTTATGGCATTATCTCCACAAAATCTCATACGTCTGATACAGATAATTCATAAAACTGAACTAACATATAAAGTCTGGCTACTAATTATCATACATATGCTGATCAGATACACAAATACAGGTTAACAACTTCCTAAAAGCTATTATCATCATACAGTAGTAACATGCATATATAACCCCGATCAGTCCCGGCTCCTACTTCTGCGGTGGCTGCGGTTGTGACTCAACCTTCTGTTATTCTTGTATAATCAATCAAATAATCAATTAAAACAATTAAGAACAGAATTAAACAACTAAGCGAATGATTATATCACCAAAAGTTGATTACAGAGAGAAATAAACGATTGCAACTGTAGCCCTAATTCTATGTCAATTTCCGTGCCAAAATACAATGATGTCAGATCTCTATCATTTACAAAAGACAAAATCTATTTATACCTAAAAGTCAACTTTACAGTAATTACAAAATAAACCCTAAACTTATTTAATTCATCAATCTAAACTAGATTCTAACATTCTCCCCCTTTGATGAATTAAACTAAGTCTTCAATTTGAAAGTCCTAGTTTCATTTCAAAGCGTCTGATGCTTTTTCTGTTTGACAGCCTCCAATTTAACTTTGAGATAAATTCAACCATGAGCTTTCTGTCAGTTACACTCAATGCTCCCTTCTTTGTCTTTCTTTTCTTGTCAGCTGCCAATTTCCCTTTCAATCCATTCATCACCTTTTGAAGTGTTCCATCACAAAATTTATTCAGTTCAATGCTTCGCATAGCTCTCAACTTTCTATCTTTGTCTTTATACATTACAGCAGGATGCTTGACCATAATGACTTGATATTCTTTCAAATCTTTAGAGAACTTGATAAAACGATTTGGAGCAGTAATATTTATCTTTCTCGTTCCTATTTCAACTCCAATCTGTAGATTTTGCACAGACATAAGCACCAATTTGGTGTGCATGAAGTGAAAAAGTGTCTTTAATGCAAATCTACAGTGCTCATTCCTCTTGTTTCTGCATAGTTCATCAAATAAATCTTCAATGTCGACCAGATGCATTCCAAACATGTCAGCCTCGGTGAATGTATAAGTATTTCCATCAGTCCTGGTCACAGTGAAGGTAGGATAGAAGATCTTAACAAAACGATCGTTTTCAATCTTAACCAAATCAACTATCCTAAACTCACTTCGAACCTTATCCACCGACTGTGCTTTATTGTAAAATAAGCTCGCATAATTCGCTAAGTTTGGCATATTCGGCTCCAGAACTCTGAATAACTTCAAAAACGTACATGGAGCATGTTCTTACAGAATATTTTCTTTTCAAGGTGATCTTCAGATATGGAAGTTTGTTCCTCTTTCTGAATTACTCAGTAGTTTGTTTTGCAGATAATTCTAACCCTTTTAACTTCTTCTTACTGATCTCATCTTCATTGAGCAGTGTCAGTATATCTCTGATTTCACTCTGGACAATCTGTTGAGCTTCAAATCTTAATCTATGTTGTTTTTTAGTGTCATCAGCCAATATGTTTTCATTGAAGAATCTGTCCATTACTTCAACTTCATTCAACTCCGTAACCACTTGTGGAATAACATTCTCCTTTGGAAATGATTCTACTAGCTCTTCTTTAACATTAATTGTAACCTCACGCTTTTCAACCGTTGGTGTTGGTATATCATCTTCCATTATCTCCTGAACTAGATCCTCTTCTTCTTCGATCCTATCAGCTCTCACAGATATATCAGTCAAATCAATCATATCGTCATCACCAGACAGTTCAATTTCCACTTCTTTCTCTACTTTGTCAATCATTAGAGTCTGTCCTTGAGCTTCATTATCACTGTCATCATACTCTTCAAAGTTATATATTCCTGATTGAACACTTAAAGGAACTGGAACATCTTCATAAAGAATCAATTTCAACTCACTTTGAGCATTAACGGGTTTTTCTTTGGAGCTTCCAGCTTCACCCTTCTCTTGGCCTTCTGTCTCTTTCTCTTTCTCTAGATAGGTTATCATTAAAAGACCAGCACCTTGCTCATCAAGCTTCCTCCTCTTCTCCCCCTCATGATGAGCATCATCAGAGTCATGATCGTGCTCATCATGCTTTCTTTTTGGAGCAGAAGTTTGAGCCTTACATGTTTGTTCTACCGCCGATATTCTTTCAGACATATCTCCTAAATCAGTTGTTACTGTGCTCTCTAGCCCAATCATACGCTCCCTCATCTCATCAAATTGTTCAAAAACAAAATCTCTCAGCTCGTCAATAGCTTGATTTGGATCTCTTTGGTTCACCTCTGCTGTCACATTCTTACCTTTCAATAGTTTGTGAATATTTGTCGTCTGGTCCATCATCTCTAAAAATTGACTGGTCATTTGATTGGAGACTCTAGCAACTGCTGCGTTCAAAGCTTCATCCAGTTTGGCTCAGTAATAAATGGAGAAAGACTAACCACTGGGTCACTTAGACTTCCAGTTGTCACAACATTCAAACTTGTGAAAAGAACGTCTGTGTGGCCAGTGCTTAGAGTTGGCAATGTCATGGCTCTGACTGGACTCTAACCTCTTCAAGTGACGGACCAACAAATGCTTCCGACACTAAGGTTGTTCCGGCAGGAACACTAAGTTCAACTGCACTTACTTCAACGTATGAAGTTGACTCAAGTGTCCTAGTCTGTATCGATTCTATAGTATGTGCAAGAATTGAAGTTGTACACCCGGGAAGTTATGTACTATATTCAATATCCATAAAATCCAAAGGATTTAAGGATAGATTTTGTGTTTCATCCTGGTGAGAAAGTGAAACATCTTCCTGTTGAGAGGAGAATGAGTGGCTGGGGGGTGTGCAGTCATCAGTGGGATACTGACTGATTCAATGCTAACTCCCATTTGGGAGCCAACAGCAGATGTGGCTTGATCCCGGCTGTTTGGGCTTGGAATCTCCCTCACACTCTCCCTAGCTATTTCAAGAACATCAATCTCTAAAATTCTCTGAGCTATAGATACTTCAACCATTCCAGCACCATCTTCTTGTGCATCATTTCCATCATCATCATCATCATCAGTCCCTTCCTCAGCTCCTTTAGCAATATTTGATAAAGTTCTTTCTGAATCTGAGCTTCTCTCACCTCCCCTTATAGCACCTCTACACCCACACTCTCAGATTGGCTACCCTGAAAATCAGCCCCGTGCTTATGTTCCTGCTCACATACTGCTCCTTGGTTAAGAGAACCCGGTTCTTGGGTTTCCATAGGAGCGTGATATATTCTGTATAACTTTACATTCTCACTCTCTTGATCCGCATACTTTAACAGAGCCTCTGGAATAGGCATCACATTCGCATTCGGCGCATCCTGTACCCCATGTAGACTCATTATCACATAATCTGGGCACCTCTAAGCATTTGATCGTTTTGGAATTTGTTCATTGACCCTTAAGATGCCCCTTATCAAGATTTGAATAAATCTTTGAAGTGGTACAAATTTTCTTGCTCTATTAGTCGTCTTTGCCAACACCACTTCCTTCAAATCCTCCCAAATACACTGAGCATAGTTGTAATGTTTATTAAAGGCAATCCCGTTAAAAATTCTTAGGCAATGTATGCTGCATCTATCAATGCCGGTATGCTTGGACGTCATGCCTCTGTTGACAATGCCATACAACGTATACCACTCTCCATTAAGACCATTTCTGTGAAACTTGGAGCTCTTTGGTAGAGGTTTGGAATATCCTAAGCATATCAAATCATGAACAAGCTCTTCGTCAAATACAAAGTCTTCAAAGGGCTGCTAGTTCTGGAAAGTTCACAGTAACAATTCGGCGCTGTAGAAATAGGTTATGTCGGAGCCTGGACAGTGTAATCTTTGTCTTGAATTGATCAATGGTAACCTTAAAGTGGTGGTTACCATCAGCCGGTACGAACTTGATGGTATGCCAAAATTGTTGTAAGTACACTTGGGGGATAGAAGGTTTATATTGGAGTAGGTAGCCCAAAGGATGTCCTTTAAGGATGTCGACAATTATAGAATGGCTGACTTTTATGACTTTTGGATCAAGACGGTGGTTGTTGTCACGAAAGGGTAGGCAATATTTGGTTTTGACTAATTGAGTATCTGGTATGGGCGATGAAGGTGAAGGTCGGGTGATAGATGCTGATTTCACTGGTTTGGATACCAGTGTATGGTTTGATAATGAATGGGAACCAGATGAATTTGAATGTTGAGATTGAGCTTGGGAAGCCATTTGAAACCTGTGAAAAATAATAGACATGTTAGAAACAGCAAATAATCAAATGAAATCCTGCAAATAAAAAAATAAAACATTTTACTAGAAATTAGAAAAATATGTGTTTCACTATTTAAAGTATCGGGATTCCAGAGAATAATATTAAAATATTATTGTTAGGATTCCAAAGTCAATCATTAAGAGACCAATGACACTGAAACACAGATTTTAATAATTTCTTGAAAATGTGAAATTTTTTCTGAAAAATTAAAAATCCTCAACACTTGTGAAAATTTTGAAGTTGAAACTCGATTGACACATGAAGTTTCTCGGATGACACATGAACCAACTCGCATGACATAAGTATGAAACTCGAATTGAATAAAGACATTCTCGAATGATACATCAAGTAACTCGAATGAAATGAGTGACCAACTTGAATCATATTGACCACTTCTCGAATGCCGTGAAAAATTGATGAAAATAAATCTAAGGCATGATCTAGTCAACTCGAAACAGATTTGTTTTTCTATTTCCTGCAAGTATCTCCTTCCCTTCTCCAGATCTAATGCTACACCGATTTGCTTTAAAATTGACCTCTAATCCTTTGTCGCATAGTTGCCCAATATTGAACAGATTGTGTCCTAGACCGTCAACGTAGAAGACTTTTTGAATCGTAATCTTGTCGTACTCAAGACTCCCATACCCTTTGATCGGACAGAATTGATCATTTCCATATCGAACCGTCCCACAGAATTTATCAACAAAGTTTGTGAGGGTTTCTCTCTATCCGGTCATATGCTTTAAGCACCCGGAGTCAAGGTACCACACATGATTTACCTATAAGACGAAATAAGACGTGAGGTACCCACTTATAGTTGAGTACTTTGGATTTTGGTAAATCATGTGGATTGTCTTTAGACTTCTCATTGGTTAATATCTTTGACTTAGGAACCCACTTTTTAACAGTTTGTTTAGGTATCCATTTTTGTACTGCTTTTGAAATATACTTCTTTGGAACCTTTTCCTGTTTAAAAGTAGGAACCCTTTTCTTCGGTAACCAAACAAGCTTATCTGATTTAGCATGCATCATATGACAATGAGTAAAATTTAAAGCAAGTAAATCAGTTCGAGAGTATTTATTATGTTGGTACATCCTGTGTGACGATAGCAGTCTAAGTGATCCTACATTGTGATTCTAGAAAGTGTTTGTTATATATGTTTATCTATGGTTGATAGTTATTATTGCTTGTGTGTTTGAACTTGATGTAACGTATTACAAGAAGTTCAAACATAAAGATCAAAGAAAATCAATCATAAGGTAAAAACATAAGTTTCAATACTAAGTTAAGTATGTGAAATACTAGATTCGAATTATATAAGGGTTGACATTCGAATCTGTGATAGATTCGAATGTGGGACTAGATTCGAATGAAGGTAGATTCGAGAGTGTTAGCAAGTGCAAACTCGAATGGGCCTTGGGCCAGATTCGAGTTTGGCCCATAACAGACTCGAATTAGCCTCTATAATTAGGGATAGACTCGAAATATTATCAGACTTTTTACAGAATTCGTGAGTGATTAAGCAAAAGGCGATCTCGAGTTTATCATCAGTGTTAGTGCCGTTTCGGAGAGAATCAGTTTGTAGGATCGTTCGTGTGTCGTTCGTTGAGCTTCTGATAGTCTCCGTGTTTCGTGTGTGAGAGTTGTTCATCTAGATACATTCTAGGTTTCTTGACGCTTGTAGACGGTTTTTCTCTCAAAATCGTATTTTTTCGTGTTCGTCGAGCTTAGCAAATAGTAATCCGGGAAATACTTTGTGGTTTTTCACGTTTTTGATCGAAATCAATATTTTTCATTGCAAAAATATTGTTTTAATCTGTAAAACGTTAAAAAAATCAAAGTGTTAGCCGTTTTTCGAGTTTGCGGCGCTCGAATCTATTAGGGGTAATTAGGGTTACACTTATTTTCAAGTCTAACCAAATCTGCTCCTTTCGAGTCTGATACAGAGGGTTTTGAATCTATTTCGAGTTTGTGCTTCATTCGAATAGGGTCTCGAGTCTACTTACATTCGAGTTTAATTCGAGTTTGGTCTAGTATCGAATAGGGTTCGAATCTGCTGTGACTTCGAGTTTGCCTGACCTTCGAATCTAAGGACTTTCGAATCTGACATAATTTCGAGTTTAATTGAATTATAACACTTAATCGAATTTAATCCCAAATAAATTGGAATCTGATTATATTCGAATCTACCTAGATTCGAACGAATTAATTCAAATTAGTTTCGAATTAAATTAATTAAGTTCAATTCAATTACTTTCGAAAAGATGTCAAATCTTCAAAACTTCCTAGAAATGGACCACGAGGTCGGGATGGCAAACGCTCCACCTAAGCTGATGAAGATCGAGGATTATTAGTGGTGGAAAGATCGGTTTACCGATTTCGTGCGTTTTAATGACATGCGCATGTGGGTGTGTATCGACGAAGGATATATTCCACCAGTTTCTGAAGTTGAAGGCCGTCAGAAAGTCTTATCATACCAAATGATGAAGGAGGATGATAAGAAATTGTATGAAGCCGAAAACAAAGCTTTCTCGATAATCCGAATGGCTTTGCCTCAGGATATACTGCACACATTTAGGACTCAAAAGACGTCAAAGGAACTTTGGGAGTCTCTAGAGAAGAGGTGTGAGGGTAATCCTAGGGTTCGTAGAAAGCGTACAGAGCTGTTGAAACAACAGTTTGCGATTTTCAAGGCGTTAAAGGATGAACAGCTGGATGATATCATCACCCGGTTCTATCATCTGTTGACAGAACTTGAAAGTCACGGGATTGAGTATACTGACACCGACAAGAACAACAAGCTTCTTGATGCCTTACCAGCCAAATGGGCTATGTATGTGGCAATGATCAAGCTGAATGAAGACAAGTATTATACTCAATCTCTGGATGATATTGTGGGAACGTTGCGGGCATATCACTTCGAGCTACTGAAGGCCGAAACTGATTACGAACAAGTCCAGAATCCAGCAATGTATTTTGGAAAGTCAACAAAACCTTCAGCGACCGCCGATCTGAAGACTGCTACAGCGTTTTTCACTGGAGAAACGTCGTCACCAGCAGAGTCTGATGACACACTGAATCGCGCGTTCTTAGGATTAGGAAGATCGGAAGAACCGCAGCCTCAAGTACAACAGGCATCGACATCTCAGAGCTATTCGAAGATGCCCATGAGCGCAAAATCAGCGGAAGATCATTTGAATCTGCTTGTTTCTTTTGTGGCCGCGTACGGGAATTGTGTTCAGGGGAAAATAAACGATCCTACTCTCTGGGATGAGGACTACGATCAGGTCGACCCTGATGATCTTGAGGAAATGGATCTTAAATGGCAACTGGCCATGGTAACCCAACGGGTTAAGAGATTCATCAAAAGAATTGGGAGGAATCTGACAATGAACAACAAGGGGATTGGATTGGATAAGTCCAAGGTAAAGTGCTACAACTGTCAAGGTCTGGGACACTTCGCCAGAGAATGCCAGAGACCGAAGGTTGAAACGTACCAAGGGCAGAGTCAGCATCAGGGACAGTTTCAGAATCAGTCTCAACAACGATACCTTCCAAGTTCATCATCTGGTCAAGCCAATCTAGCTGGTCTACTATCCAATGTCACTTCAGACAGACAGCTAGATGGTACTTACGACTGGAGCTCACATCCAGAGTCAAATGCTCGGGCTTTTATGGCTGAAGTCACGGAGACTGGGTGTGAAGGAGAAGAGCAGACCACAAGGGAAAACAGTCCGATGTGGGTGGAAAAGACGAATGATCAGACAGTTCTGGAATTTGCTGCTCAGATGGCCAACGTGGAATCTGATAACTCAAAGGTTAGTCTGACTTACTCTCTTTTTCGTGAATTATGTGCGTTGTGTGTTAATTCTAATGATAGGTTAAATCTAGTCTTAGAATCACATAAAACCATAACTGCTCAAAATGAGAATTTAAAAATTGAAAACGCTAGCCTGAACGATATTAAGCAAGATCTTAAAGAAAAACTTAAGGCTGATGCTCAAGACGTAATAGTTCTGAAAGACAAACTGAGTGAGCAGCGTGTTAGGATAGAGCTTATGTATGAGCATGTAGAGGCCTTGACCAAAAACCTTAAAGACAAAGACATTGAGCTAGCTGAAACAAAGGTAAAGGTAGCAGAGGCAAACAGTAAGCTTGAGAAGTTTAGGAATTCAAGCCTAAACCTAGGGAAAGTTTTAGATGCCCAAAGACAATCTAAAAAGCCCGTAGGTCTAGGATTTCATGAAATTCCTCTACCTTGTAATGCAAACTATGTGCCTCAGCCTCAGGAGAAAAGTGACAAATCAGTAGACTTAGAGGACACACCTGAACCTTTATCTGAGCCTATAGTAGAAAATACACCTAAGGTGGCTGACACAACCGTCAAGGTTAAGAAAGTCAAATTTGTGACTTCCTCCAGTGAAACACCTGCAGGAAAACATAAAATTGATTGGGCTGATCAGGACAATGATCCAGTCGCCATAGATGTACAAAAGGACCAAGACACTAGTGAGACACCTAAGTCTAAGGGTACACACAAAAAGTCCATAGATAAGATGTCTTGCTTCAGATGTCATGAGAAGGGGCATGTTGCTTCTCACTGTCCACTTAGGAAAGTCGATGTTACACCTAAGACAGTGAACCCAACACCTGTTAAGCCCTCAACCAATGTGGCGAGCACTAGTAGTTCTCAGAGTACCGAGAAAACTGTGCAGGCCGCACCAAAACCAGTTGTGAAACAAACACCGGTAAAGGTTGGACCAAAGGAAGTGGTTTGGACAAATTCACCGAATCGTGTCATTAATCAACCTAGGTCAGCACCTCAACAAGTCTATAGGAGCACAACACCTAGCAGGTCACACACTCCAGTTAGGTCTCATACTCCAGCTAGACAGTACGCACCGGTAAGAGCTCAAGGATCACAGTCTGAAATGCAATATAATAGGAATTATTCTAGAGCTCCACAACAAATGCCTACTCAAAGGCAAAGAGTGAATTTAAATCACTCGGCACCACAACAAACTCCTGTTCAACGACCCAAGTCACCTGAAAGGCGAGATGGGTATTTGAAAGAGTTTAAATATGTGGACGAGAATGGTATAACCAAGTCAGTCATGGCTTGGGTTCCCCGTGATAACTAACCTATTTTCTTTCATGTGCAGGAGATTACCACAGGTCCAAACAACAAGTGGTTCGTCGACAGTGGATGCTCCAGGCACATGACGGGGGAAAGAGGTCTACTTACAGACTTCAAGGGTGGGAATTGGGGGTTTGTATCATTCGCCGGTAACAAAGGAGGAAACATCACGGGTACCGGAGTGGTCACTAATGGGACAATCAAGTTGGACCAAGTTTATCACGTTGATAAACTGGTTCACAATCTCATTAGTGTATCTCAAATTTGTGACAAGAGGAACTCAGTGTTGTTCACGGACACTGAGGCGTTAGTGCTAAAACCGGGATTCAAGATTCCTGAAGAATGGGTATTGATGCGGGCGCCAAGGAAGAATGACTTGTACATGCTAGATATGAACAAGCCGGAGACTTCGATGGGGCCAATTTGTTTACTATCCAAAGCTTCGGAGACGGAATCGGTATTGTGGCACAGACGCATGGCTCACTTGCACCTAAGGAAGATGAACTACATAACGAAGAATGGACTGGTGCAAGGTGTGCCTATGAAGAGCTTTCAGTTCGAGGACAAGTGTCTACCGTGCAAGAAGGGCAAACAACATAAGAAGACACACAAGTCCAAGACTCAGAATTCCATAACCTCAACATTCGATTTGTTGCATATGGACCTTTTCGGACCTATCAACAAAAGGAGTATAGGAGGTAGTTGGTTTTGTTTGGTTATCACTGACGATTACTCACGCTTTTCTTGGGTTTTCTTTTTAGGTACAAAGGACGAGACGGCTTCCAAGCTCATCGGGTTCTTAGACCAAGTGGAGAATTCCTACGGAACAAGGGTTAAAAGAATACGTAGTGATAATGGGACTGAATTCAAAAACATTGTAATTGGTGTATATTGCCTATCAAAGGGCATAGTGCATCAATTCAGTGCACCATATGAACCTCAACAAAATGGGGTGGCCGAACGTAAAAATAGGACACTGATTGAGGCTGCAAGGACTATGCTTTCGGATTCAAAGCTTCCTACCATGTATTGGGGGGAGGCAGTGAATACCGCGTGCCATATTTTAAACCGAGTCCTTACAGTCAAATCTTTGAACAAAACATGTTATCAAATTTTGAATAAACGGCCACCTAATTTAACTGGATCCGAACCGTTTGGGGTACCATGCACTCTTTTACGTACAAAACATCAACCGAAGTTTGGTGAAAAGGCTGACGAAGGATACTTCCTAGGTTATGTGCCGAACTCACCAAACAAACGGGTTTTTAATAAAACAAATGGTACGGTAGAGATTGTGTATAACATTGAAGTCACTAGTTATACACATGAACCCCAAACTGGTCCGGAATGGATATTTGACTATGATAAATTATTTGAGTCATTTAACATTCCTTTGGATGATAATGCAGGTACAATCGAAAAGGACATGGCGACGTTGCATCTGAATGACGATGGCCATACCTTTTCGAGGACTACGTTTGAATCCACATCCGAGCCTACTGCGACTGTAGATGGATCTCCAGAAGTTGCTGATCCAGAATCACCTACCACTGAGAATCAGACTCAAGAAACAAGTTCCAACTCTGAGGAAAATGTCCTCGAGGAGGAAAATGTAGAGACTGAGTCTGTTCCCCCATTAGGTGAAATAGGATCTAACTTAGGAGATAATCTAAGGGTTGATGAGATAGAGACCTCTAGGATTAATAAGAATCATCCTATAGAAAGCATCATAGGAAATCCTAACGAGGGTGTGAGGACTAGGAGTAGTTTAAATAACAACACTGTGTTGTTGTCGATGATAAATGACTCCGAGGCATATCACACATGTCTCTATTCGTGTTTCATATCGCAAGTAGAGCCTAAGAATGTGCAAATGGCACTTAAGGATAACTCCTGGGTTGAAGCGATGCAGGAAGAACTTTCGCAATTTAGGAAACTAGAAGTGTGGGAGTTAGTTCCATTACCTCGAGGGGAAGTTGCTATAGGAACCAAATGGGTTTTTAAGTGCAAAAGAGACGATCGGGGTATAGTCACTCGCAACAAGGCTAGGCTAGTTGTAAAGGGTTTCAACCAAGAGGAGGGAATCGATTACAATGAGGTGTTTGCACCAGTAGCAAGGCTGGAAGCCATTAGGTTGTTTCTAGCATTTGCCTCCTACAAGGGCTTTAAGGTATATCAATTAGATGTTAAGAGTGCTTTCCTATATGGGAAAGTGAAGGAGTTGGTGTATGTAGAACAACCGCCCGGATTTACAGATCCAAAATATCCTGATAGAGTATATCGCTTAGATAAGGCTCTATATGGATTGCATCAGGCACCTAGGGCATGGTATGAGACGCTATCCAACCATTTATTAGAAAACGGGTTTGAAAGGGGTAGGATAGATAGTACTCTGTTTGTTAAGAGGAAGGGAGAACACTTTATCTTGGTACAAGTGTACGTCGATGATATCATTTTTGGATCATCAGACGAACAGATGTGCAAAGATTTCGAGAAGGTGATGAAGTCGAAATTCGAGATGAGTGCAATGGGAGAGTTAACTTTCTTTTTGGGCTTACAAGTTGACCAGAAGAAGGAAGGAATGTTTATCCATCAGACGAAGTATGTCTATGACATATTGGAACGTTTCGGGATGGAAGGAACAAAATTGACTGCCCATTTCAGCACGCCGATTCAAGTGAATCACACTCTCGGACCGGGTACTGAAAGTGATACCGATGTGGATCCGACATTATATCGGGCCATGATTGGATCACTTATGTATTTAACTGCTTTAAGACCTGACATCATGTTTGCTGTGTGTATTTGTGCTAGGTTTCAAGCGAATCCGAAGGAGATGCATATGAAAGCTGTGAAGCGGATTCTACGATACCTCAAGTCGAAACCGAAGCTGGGTCTTTGGTATCACGCGGAGGGAGATCTAGAGTTGGAGGCGTTGACGGATTCTGACTATGGAGGATGCAGCTTGACGCGCAAATCAACAACTGGAGGTTGTCAGTTCCTAGGAGGGAGATTGGTATCCTGGCAATGCAAGAAACAAACGTCGGTAGCCGTGTCAACGTGCGAGGCCGAGTATGTTGCTGCTGGTAGTTGCTGCTCACAGGTTCTGTGGATACAACAACAGTTGCGGGATTACGGTTTGGCTTACACTCAAACTCCTATTAGGATAGATAATCAGTCTACTATCGCTATAACTAATAATCCAGTTAAACACAACAAAACAAAGCACATAGACATTAGGCATCATTTTATTCGTGATTGTGCTGAAAAGAACTTAATCAAATTGGTAAAAGTGGCAACAGAAGATAATAATGCTGATTTATTTACCAAAGCATTTGATAAGTCACGGTTTGAATATTTAATTCAACTAAATGGAATGCGCAACCCAGAGTAATTTGGCCTTAGTAGTAGTTTATTTCCTTTTATAGAAGTAGTATTTCTTTCTTTTTATAGTAAATCTGCTAATTTAGGATAGTTTCTATTTTTAGTAAGTTTCTATTTTTAGTAAGTTTCTATTTTTAGTAAGTTAGTAGTTTGTCTTATTTTATTGCTATTTCTTATGAAAAACAAAAGAAAAAAGAAAGAAAATTATAAAAATACAAAAAAAGAGAATATAAAAAAATAAAAAAAAAAGGAGTTAAGTCTTAGAAGCATAGGGTCAAAGTGACGAAAATTAGCACAGTCGTTACTAACTCTAAGTGTTTAGGCTTTCACACATAATGCAACTAAATTCTAAGTGTTATACTTCAGTTTAGTTTGATGTGTTGGTAGGCATAATACATATAGGGAGTCTCAAGGCAAATAAAATATTCAAGAAAAAGTCAAACGTGTCACTAACTTAGATGTATGACCGATCGGTCTTAATTTTTGTGTACAAGACATACAAACTTTGAGTCTAAATGAGGTATGCAAACTTTCTGGAGATGTATGGCAACATCAAATACATCTGAAAATGGAAAGAATAGAAAAATCATATAAAATTGAGAGTCGAAAACATGTAACTTTGTTGTACGTAAGTACAGACCTGTTGCCTATGTTTAGATTCGGGTTAGCAGATATGTCGCTTTGTTGTACGTCGGTACAGACCTGTCACCGCTGTCTTGCTAACTTTAAAAATAAACCTTAAGTCAAACTAAGACACTTTGTTGTATGAAACTACAGACCTGTGTCCGATTTTTGTCTTTTAAAGAAAGTTTGCAAATACCAACAAGTTAGAATCTTTGTCTGTGTGCCTTGATCATAAAAGTATGTCAATGTCTGAGTCACGTAAGATAATTTCGTGATAAATAAAAATGCCAAGGGATATTCCGAAATGTAGCATGTTTAAAGGGGTAAAATACCAACAATCGGCTAAATAGATATTTCACGACAAACAATCAAAGGAATCAAAAATTCCTAAGTGTGAAAGTTTAAGTACTGAAAGTGAGTCTCTGACATCGCTATCTGATTGAACCTTTCTTAGACTATACTCATCAAAAAGATTTTGTTTAAAGCTTAGGTTGTAAATTTTAATAGGTATAGCTTAAGTTTAAGTTCAATTTTTAAGTCAAAATTTTTATTTTATTTTATTTTATCTTAGTTTATTTTATTTTAGTTTACTTTTATTTTTATTTTTATTTTTTATTTTATTTTAATTTTTACTTAGGTAAAAGGTCAAAAATAACTGAGGGTGCATTCAAAGTTGGATAAAATAAACACTGCGTGAAAAATCATGTGCTTAGGGTAAAAGAGTTGGCATAGTTTATCTTGTTACACAATACCGTTGAAAAGGTTGAAAAAGTTGAAGTTAGTTCAAAATTTTCGAAATTTTTCTAAGTATTTGGTGTTTTTCGAGTTTAGTACAGACTCGAAATGGTGTGGTTTCGAATCTGTCAGTAGATTCGACATTGGCTTTAGATTCGAAAGTAGGTGGTATATATAGGTTAACAGTGAAGTCATTAACTACTTACTGTTTTCGAATCTATATCCTCGAATCTACTTAGGCGATTTCGAATCTGTTTCTCGAATCTACCGTTTCTCTCATAAACGACAATTTGTCGAGATTATTGCTAAGGAGTTCGATTCTACTGTTGTATCTAGGTATAATCAACTGGATTATACAAGATTCATGTAGTTTTATACATCATTTCAGGCAAAATCATCAATTTTTGAAGGTTTAAAGGTCGAAATCGGGTTTTTACAAAATTACCAAGTTTGGACCGATAAATAGTCAAATTAATTGCACATATCTGTGATTAGAACCTAGTTGGATTAATGTATGTGATTTCCTAAGTTCAAAATGGTTAAAATCATGATTTTTGTTGAAGAGAAGGACGACGACTGTTCGAATCTGTTCATGAGTTTTTCTCGAGTCTACTGACAAACTCGAGAAGACCATGCTATTCGATTCTGTCATCAAACTCGAAAGGGGGACTTATTCGAATCTGTTAAATTCGAATCTGTCTTTTATTTGCATTATTTAATTTAAATTTTATTAAACTTGTAAAAATTTAATTGTGTTGGATTTTGTACTTAAACAAGTTCAAAATAAAACAGATTTGAATTTAAACAAGTTTATTGATTTTTAATGAATCTAATAGTTTGTTTATTGTGCAGATATGGCTGTTCGAGTGTTTGTGCCGAAGAACAATATGGTCCTTCACCCCAACCATCATATCCCTGAGGCGCAGGGATTCAGACAAATGTTGGATTTCCTAGTAGAATCTAGGATTGGATTTGCTTTGTCCCATAATGTTCAGATTGTTCTACCATATATTCGTCAATTTTATGATCATCTTCAGGTAGACTGCTCTGTCACTCCGACAGTGCTAAGGACAAGAATAGCAGGGTAACCGTTGGTGTTCTCTGCGGATATGCTGCGTCAGGTGTTGCAGCTAGGTTCTCAAGAAGAAGAATCTGGGCCAATCGAGTTTCCTCTGAATATTAGGCAAGCGGCCTTTCAGAGAATGGGTTATAGTCTAGACGTGACAAAGGTTTCGTAGATGAAGAGCGGGCTAATCGGCCAATGGAGATTTCTGGCTCATGTCTTTATGGTCTGCTTTGCACCAAAGAAAGTCGGTTTTGACTATATGGTCTCGAAGATCCAGTCTGGGATTATCGCGATAGTGTATAATCGACCATACAGTTTCTCGGAAATGTTTTTCTTTGAATTTGTTCATCAGATCACCGCTCCAGAAAATCAAAAATTCCTGCTGTATCCACGGTTCATCATGATGCTTATCAGGCATTTCTTGCCAAATCTGCCTCAATCGAATGAGATTCAAAGCGTAGCTGTAATGGATAAGAGGATTTTTGCTGATTGTTCCTCGCACAGAGGAAGATTGGCTGTTCCAGTTGAGCGTCCGTTGTTTGGAGCCATCTTGGATAGGAATTTTGAAGCCCCAGAGATTGCCAACTGGGCAGGGGAAGTTGAAGTTCGAGCCAGGCAGCCTCCACAACAACAACAACCACAGCCACCACGTGCACAAAGGCGAAGACAAAGAACCTCTGTGAGTCAAACTCAGGCGTCTAGGCCTTCTACTAGTCAGCAGCCAGAGGCACTGGAAGCCGGGCCTTCAAATGTCCCCAATGAAGCTGATCAGTTGTGCCAAACTCTTAATGAAATTTGGGAGGCAGGTCCTCATGCTAATGAAGATATCGCTGCAGCATTGGTGGGTGAATTACTTGAGCCTCCTGAGGGAGAAGAAGATGTGTTGAGAGATGTGGACGAATATGTGCCAGAGCAGACTGGTATTGATGAGT
>JAANYP010001974.1:394933-493939 GCA_020465985.1 Centrapalus pauciflorus | reverse complement strand
ACGAATCCCTCGGTAATCCCTCGGTAACGTAATTTACCGACGGTTTTCCGAGGGCCGGTATCGGTTACAAATATCTGGTCGGTAACGAGAATTACCGACGGATTTACCGACGGAAATATTTTACCGACGGATTACCGATGGATTGATCACCGACGGAACACCGACAGAATTTACCGACGGATTAGCGAGGGACGATATTACCGACGGATTAGCGAGGGACGATATTACCGACAGATTAGCGAGGGACGATATTACCGACGGATTAGCGAGGGACACCGTTACCGACGGATTAACGAGGGACACCATCACCGACAGATTAACGAGGGACACCATTACCGACGGATTGGCGAAGGAGAACATCACAGACGGTTTACCGAGGTTATTTACCGACGACATACTGATGGCTTTTCGAGGGCTTACCGACGAATTTTCGAGGGAATACTGAGGGAAAACTGCATTCGAGAAATAAAAAATATTTACTGTTTTTTTAATTAATTCCTGTATTTTTTTAATCAATAACCTTAATAATCCAGCAATCCAATAACACTACTAAATCAAAAAAAAAATTAACATTCTAATTTAATAGAATTCATCGGTAACGTTCCGATGCCATTTACATACTTGTATCAAAACAATATTCAAATGTAGAATTCGACAATATCATCAACAAAAATTAACCAAGCATCCTAAATGCTAATAAAGTTTAGTCAAACACAATATCTATTGAGAGGGACGTGATGAAATTGATGTTAAGTTGGCTAGCAACACATCATTTAACGCTTTAAAGCGTTCCTCCAATTCCTTTTTTTGCTCTTCCAAACGTGCATTCATCTCTTGCTCCATCTCCTTCTTCTGCTCTTCCATGCGTGCTTCAATTTCTTTATCTTTTTCCGCCAACAAGCGTTGAACCTATAAATAATAAACATAGATAAAATTGTTACCATTGAAATACTTGAAATTATAGTCTACATAGTTCCAATGCTTTATAATCATCACATTTACTTAATTATGACTTTTATTATACGCAATTGACATGGTAAACAACAATATAACTCTAAAACTTTAACATTTGTTCTTTTCAGGTAACTTTTTACTTCAAATATTGTCAATTATTAATTTCGAAGTCCTTAAACTGACGAAACTAACTTACGTCTCCAATTTGACTATTTAAAGTCAAACATTGCATTAAAGACACTTTAATGCATAAAAATAAGATATAGCGACGAGGTATGAAAAGTTAATAATATTTTGGTGTTTTTTAAGTATTTATGATGTGTTGCAAAAAGAATCATCGAAATCCGACATCAAATGAAAGTTTGTTGCTAAAATATGCAATTGCTGCATTGTTGATTGCTGTTTGGTGCAGAATTTTGTCAAATCAGAAATGACATATTTGAAATATAATCAAGTCTAAAAGTGTCTATTTATCAAACAAATGTCTTCCTAGAGTTTACAAGTTGAGTTTAAGTGTTTTGGTTCACATTTTGTTAAGTTTAGTATATTGATTTGAACCAACCACTTAGATATTAGTTTGATTATGTTTGGAACAGATTTGAGGATTGAATTTGATTACTTTCCTTGTGTTATTTCTGAAATTGGAGTCAAATAGGTGACCAATGAATGATAATAAACTAATTAACAACACAACATCAAGTATTTTTTTTAGATTCAACCTTTTAAAAATGTCTAGTTGACTAGTACAAACTTGCTTCAAAATCCAAAAGCTCACTTAAGTTCATAATGTGCAAGCAATGTGCTGAACGACAATTGTAACTATAAAACAACAAACAATCTAGTATTTGATGATATTCTACCATCTAAGCATGTCTACTAGACATATATAAAGTTGTTTTCCAAGCCAAAATGACACTTTAGTTCATCTTTTCAAAGATGTGCATATAAACTCAAATTTATAATCAAATCGAATGCATAGCATCACTAAAATTTAAAGGAACCATCAAATGTGGTCTAGGTGACTCCAATACTTCTACATAGTTTCAAGATAACTCAATCCTACAAAAAGATGCGAAATAAGACAAACTTTTAAAGTACACCGCTATTATATGCAATTGACATGGTAAACGACAATATAACTCTAAAACTCTAACTTTTGTTCTTTTCAGGTAACGTTTTACTTCAGATATTGTCAATTATTAATTTCGAAGTCCTTAAACTGATGAAACTAACTTACGTCTCCAATTTGACTATTTAAAGTCAAACATTGCATTAAAGACACTTTAATGCATAAAAATAAGATTTAGCGACGAGGTATGAAAAGTTAATAATATTTTGGTGTTTTTTAAGTATTTATGATGTGTTGCAAAAAGAATCATCGAAATCCGACATCAAATGAAAGTTTGTTGCTAAAATATGCAATTGCTGCATTGTTGATTGCTGTTTGGTGCAGAATTTTGTCAAATCAGAAATGACATATTTGAAATATAATCAAGTCTAAAAGTGTCTATTTATCAAACAAATGTCTTCCTAGAGTTTACAAGTTGAGTTTAAGTGTTTTGGTTCACATTTTGTTAAGTTTAGTATATTGATTTGAACCAACCACTTAGATATTAGTTTGATTATGTTTGGAACAAATTTGAGGATTGAATTTGATTACTTTCCTTGTGTTATTTCTGAAATTGGAGTCAAATAGGTGACCAATGAATGATAATAAACTAATTAACAACACAACATCAAGTATTTTTTTTTAGATTCAACCTTTAAAAAATGTCTAGTTGACTAGTACAAACTTGCTTCAAAATCCAAAAGCTCACTTAAGTTCATAATGTGCAAGCAATGTGCTGAACGACAATTGTAACTATAAAACAACAAACAATCTAGTATTTGATGATATTCTACCATCTAAGCATGTCTACTAGACATATATAAAGTTGTTTTCCAAGCCAAAATGACACTTTAGTTCATCTTTTCAAAGATGTGCATATAAACTCAAATTTATAATGCTTTCACCATGTGCCCACCAGGTTGTATAATTAGCGATAAACCCATATTTTAACAAGTGTAGCTTAACGTCGTCTCTTTCCTTGTAGTGTGTAATTTTACAACGACAACAAGGACATTTAATACGGAATACTATGTCACGACCTACATATCTTCTTCCAACAAATTTATGGTTAGAAAAAGCATAGTCTAAAAAACCATCAACTGCGATACAATAATCTGTATCAAGATACCCATGATCATCAAGCCTTTTATACATCCATCCTCTATCCATGTGTGTCATCATAAAATACCTATACATGCCCATAACTATCTTTATAAAACAACTATATAAGCATATAAACAAGATGTTTGATTCATGAAAACAAAAAAATTCAATTTAAGAACCATAAAAACAAGAATTACATCATACAAGTTGCTCGTGTATAATAAATGAAATCCTAGGTCTATAATTATCCACAACTTTAACAAATATAAAAGTAATCGGCCACTAAACAACACTAAGAAGATTTCACTTTTTTACACCTCATGTGAATCACTTAAATTATCATTATATAAATATAACAATTAGAAATACCTCTTATCACTGTTTATATATAACACTTAGAACATAAAACAAAAAAGAAATATGTATTTTATTCTTTCATTACAATGCATATGTTGACTATTATTTAAATATACCATTTATAAAAAAATCCTTAGTCATTGTTAGAATAAAAGCCACGTGAGACTCCATCAAAGTAAAAGCCACGTGAAACTTCGTCAAATTAAAAGTCAAATGACACTTTTATAATTTCTTCAATTCATGGCAGCCAACTGGACCCAGCAAAAAGACAAGTTTTATTTTTTCTATAAGTTAAATGGGCACGAGACAGACAAAGCAAATCAACAGTTCCATATTTCATGCAATTTTTTCATATTTTCTCTAAGTTAGTTTTGTGTTGTTTTACCTTCTCACCGGTGAACGAAGGAGAAGGACAGCGGTGAACGGAGCTTAATGGCAGCAGCGGCGATATCACAACAGAGTTCGAGCAGCAGCGGCGAGCAGCAGCGTAATGAACGAAGGAGAAGGACAGAGGTCGAGCAGCAGCGGCGGCAGTCGAGCGGTGTTCAGCGACACTCACAGCAGTGGTGGAGGAGCTGCTGACTTTGGCTCCAGCGGCTGACTTTGGCTGGAGAGCAGATGAAGGAGGAGGCGTGACTTTGGCTGGAGAGCAGATGAAGGAGGAGGCGAGAGAAGCTTTGTCTCCTGCGGCGGTGTTTAGGTTTCTTTCTGTGATTTCACATGCCTTTCACGATTTGTAAGGACTAAGGAGGGAAGTTGAAAATTAAAAAACTTATTTGTTGTAAATTATTTTAGTTTGAAAATTAAATGAATTATTATTGACTTATTTGTTTAATTTAGTTTGTATAACCAAACATTTATGTAATTTTTATATAATATTTATTAAAAATTATTCACGTAATACGTGGGTTCATAAATAAGTAACTTATAATTAACTATTAACTAACTAAAATTTCATTAAACTAAAAATACTATTAAATGAGTAACTAATTTGGCACATGTCAACCCCTTATCTAATTCATCACGTGTCAAAACATGTTTTTAAAAAGTTAGGAGATTTGAATGTATATGAAATTTATATACATCATTATAATGTTAATTAAAACAATGTTTTTGAAAAAAAAAATTAAATTCTTTAATTAAAGGTTTTACTTTCTGATCCGTTGGAACCAATTGTAAATAAATTAATTTAAGTTCTATCAAATTTCTAATTTAAGTTCATTGATGTGCCGCTAGCACACCTTAATTTTAATTAAGAAATGGATATAAATAAACTAGAACTAGCGGACAAATAGGCAAGTATTACCTATCGTTTACTGGCATAGCTTAAGTAAGTCCGGGTTGTCGAACTCAGGGACAATTGGTGTAATGATGATAGGAACCGTCAGTTAATGGTTAACTATTGTTGAAATTGATTTAAAATGCATGTAAGATAAATATGGACAAAGATCTATCGCAATGACACACACGAGAAGGAAAGGAGATTAATAACTCGGATTTCTAACAAGGGAGAATATGTAACCAAATGGGATCACTCCCCCTAAACAATGGATGAACAATTTAAAGCGCAGATTGGATAATATGCTTACATGATTTTTAATGAAACAACCACACAAATCTCTAAGCTATGATTGAATTATTTAATCATGATAGCCAATATTGTGATCACTCAAATCTCTTATACATGAAAACAATATCGACTCATAATGCGAGCAATGACAATTTAGCTATGCGGATCTCTCGTTATAGCACAATAATCCCATAACTCACGAATTGAACACGCAAATCTTATTTATTTGTTCAGAACTTGAGTCATGCAAAACCGAATGCTCACAATAAGTTTACGAACTTTGAAAGATGATTCGGTTGACAACGAATCATAAAATTCATGCTATATTCTCATAAAAACACAAATTCCCTCTCATTGTTATGAAAACACTTTTTAAACACACTCTTTCACCATCTCTAGTAGAAAGGTTCAAAGACACCAAGATATTTGGATCATCAAAAATGAATACTAACTATCTCGAACTCTCGTTATGGACATAATAAAGCATTCATAGCAAGTTTAAAGAGTCTCAAACAATACAACGAGATTTTCATTCAAAGAAAGCAAACTATGACATATCATCCAATCATATACAAAATATAAATCATCCAATGTTTAGGGTTTGTTACCCAAATGATTACATAGCAAAACTACTCCATTCTCATGGAGTAAAACACCATCTCAAAATAAGAAAGAATTCTACACATTAAGATAAACTTAGGTATAAGAATAACTCCCCTAATGATGTATCTGATGATGAAGATGCAATCCACCATGTCAAAACTCCAAGATAATCTCCTTCCTTGCCTTCCTTCTTCCCCTAGAAATCAAGAGTGTGTGTGTTTTTGGTGATAAAAATCGTCTCCCTTCAAAAATGAGCAGAATTCTCCTTTTATAGGCTGGGGAGAACTCGCCGAGTTCAAGGTTTGAACTCCCCGAGTTCATGAGTTGTCAGCTTATGATTTGATCTCCAGGAGGGAGAACTCGCCGAGTTCATGAAGGAACTCCCCGAGTTCATGAGCTGTCGACTCCTCATTTGATCGAGTTCAGGAGGAACTCCCCGAGTTCAGGTGGAACTCCCCGAGTTCAGGGGGAACTCCCCGAGTTCAGGAGGAACTCCCCGAGTTCAGGAGTAGGTCAGACTTTCTGTTTTGATGTGAACTCGCCGAGTAGGTGTCTGAACTCGCCGAGTTCTTGTTGTTTCAGCTCCTTCCACTTCTATTTACTCAACAAACACCTGAAATGACAACATGAACCTATTAGATCGAGTTTGAGACGAATAACAACAAAAAATCTATGCAAAACACGAGATATCGTCCGATAAAACATGTACAAATTGGACGATATCATTCATTCTTATAGATCGGGACGATTTATATCAATTATATGTTATTCAAATACAGACTAGAATCTTCAAAGGGGCGATGATTAATCGATCATGTTATAATGGATCATGTTGTATCTTAACAAACATTAGTTGTTACTATTAGGTAATGAATCATATTGGGCCTTAACATTTAATTATTTTTCATGTAGGTAATTAAAATATGTTATAAAAGGGTCATCAGACGTTAACCAACATTAGTGGTTCTTATTGGTTTATAATAAACTAATTTAGGTCATAACATATTATAACGGGTCATGTCGGGTCTTGACAACTACTAATTGTTCATTTAAGTTCGTAACAAGTTATAATAGGTATTGTTTATTTAAATGAAACATGTTGGACCTTAACAAACATAAGAGTTAATATCAAGTTGTAATAAGCCTTGTTGGGTCTTAACAAATGCTAGTTGTTCCTATTATGTCATATAACATGTTACAATGGACCATATATGACATTAACAAATACTTATTGGTCATCTAGGTTATAACAAGTTTTTATGTGTTACATTTTACGTTAACTAACATTAGTGGTTCTTATCAGTTTATAATAAGTTACAATGGACCATATTTGACATTCACAAGTACTTTTTGTACAATGTCATAACATTTATAATGACTTATGTTGAATCGCAACAAGTAGGTATCGTTCATTTAATGTTATAGTCGATCAAATATATGGATTATGTACATAGACTAAATATCTTTTGTGAACACTTTATTCGTTGTGAACATTGTGAACAACCATAAAATAGCTTTTGAATCTTATGAATCTTGTTGAAAATACTACCGAACCCTTGTATTAACCTATTAATCTTATTGGATCCTATAGATTTTATTAAATCCTATGAATTTGTCGAATCTTACGAATCTTGTTGAATCCTATGCATCTTGTTGTAAAAACTACTATGAATCTTTCGAATGTTTTGAATCTTGTTGTAGACACTTCTATGAACCTTTTGAATTATATGAATCATGTTACAAACACTTGTTGATATATATGAATGATTATATGTATTTTATTTGTTCACAACGTTCACAAAGATAACTTGTTCACAATGTATCTCATCCCTACATATATATTATTTGTTTAAAAAGTAACTCATTACCTATTAATATCAACGAATACAATTAATTTATATTTTCGGTTCTAACATGGACGTGTGTATTTGAATTGTATTCATATTTAACGACCTATTTTTCTAGAAAATGGAAAACACAATGTTTCCGAGGGATTACCGAGGGATTACCGACAAAAGACATACCGAGGGCATACCGAGGGAATGTTACCGACGGATTACCGACGAATATTTTACCGAGGGATTTCCGAGTGTTTACCGAGGGAATGTTACCGACGGATTACCGAGAGACGTGTTTACCGACGGATTACCGACAACAAATTTATCCGTCGGTAATCCCTCGGTAAACTCTCGGTATTAGCGACGAAATAGCGAGGGAATGTTTCCGTCGGTAATTCCGTCGGTATACCCTCGGTAATCCTTCGGTAATTTGCATAAACACAAACCGTCAGAAATTTGTCGGCAACTAGCTCGTCGGTAATACCGAGGGATTTTTTCCGTCGGAAATTCCGTCGGTAAAAGTCAATTTTCTAGTAGTGTAATTTGTAATAGTTTGTGGGTAGTGCTAATATATTTGCATCTTTTTAGGGAGAGAGAGTGATAGAAAGGGAACCATAGAGAAAATAGGAGAGTGGAAAGAAGATAGAGAAGAGAGAAATTACTGTGATAGTAAATGTCAAATTATATATAGGCCATAAGCTGGCCAATGTGTAAAAATGTTTTTAATAGGTATATCATTGAAACCACTTGATCTAGATCAAGTGGCCACCACCAACGGTGGTTGAGGATTTTTCCTTTGGCCAAGTTCTCGAGTTCAAGTCTTGCCAAAGTCGTTTTCTTCTTAGGTGGAGGTGTGAGGTTTGATCCTCACCCTTAAGATCTCTAACAAAAAGGTGCTAACCACTAATTTTCATCCGTTGTAATGTAATTTAGGTATTAAAAAAAATTAAATAAATAACAAGATCACCTTATGTAATAAGTTTGAAGGTACGTAGTATCAAAAAAATATTATCTATATATATAAATGTGCCAATAATTAAATACAAGTTATTGGATGATAATTGAGATCCTATATATAAAAAAAGGAAGAAAAACTGACACACACAGTGGGTTAACAACAAAGCTACAACGTACATTTAATATAATCAATCTGTACAATGTATTCTGGGACAAAAGTACCTCAAAATCTCACTTAAGGTTTGTCTCTTTTACAAAGTCAGATCAAGAGATTCACTGCTACCGCCCATTGTTTTTGCATGCATTGGTATTAATGTAACACTACTAGAATGTGAAGTAGAATTCGGTAAAAACAATGATAACGACAAATTGTCATCAGGACGTTCATCATATTTGTTTTTACGCTTTGTATGATCCTCTTTCTGGATCTTGATTTTCAAAGAGAGACTCAAATCAAGGTGCTCGGATTCTTCATGATCAATCTCTTTTCTTTTAAATGCCCTTTTCTCTTGCTCGCAATCTTTGTCGACGATCACCTTTGTGTCCATTAGCGTGGGTTTCTTTATTCGAATTTGGTTAAGCATTGATAATCCATTCTTGAGTAATCCCAATTGGTCAGATTCTTCGATAATGTTGCTTTGTACACTTCTCCAACCTGCAGCTTCATCTTTCTTAAAACCTGAATGACATTTCATAATGTTGCTTCTTGCAAGGATTCTCTCCGCCATTGAACCCAACACCCCATGCCTTAATCTGCTCATGACATGAGGATTCATATAATTTCGCAGACTCCAGAATTTATCTTCATATCTAAAAATAAAAAAATACTACAGTAAGATCAAAATGGACTAGCTAGCTATCGATCACTTGTAATCGGTGTCTTTGTTTATGCACCGATATTGTCGATAGATCGATGCGTTAGTTTTGGCATGCATTATTAATGCTACTTTAATCAGCTTAATTAATAGTGCTCATGATTAATATATAGGAGTTTTGAAGTACGATAAATGATCGATACCTTAAATCAGGAAGTGACCTTTGATTATAACTTTGGAGCATTGGGAGTTGGCTAAGATGGTAGATATGGTGATCATCACCCTCGCTAAAAAGCCCTTGTTCTGAAACAATAAAAAGAAACTCATTAATTACTTTCAAAATTAATAATATGAAACCCTGATTAATTTCATATCCAGGTTGTGGCGGCCGGGTCATCCGTTCAAGAATTTTGAAGTTTGAACTGTGAATTGAACTTAATTAATTCCTCATAATAACCCAAAGTATTAAATAAAAATATACCCCGAGGTTTTCATATAATTTATAAATGAAGAACAACAGAATTAAAGTTTTACCAGCTCTTAGATATATAGGGTTCAGCTGTAGTTTTTATTTTAAGAAACCCTAATTTAAAGCTTATATATACATTATGTCCTATGAATTTGACGCTATACCTCGATTTGGATCATCGATCTTCTTGCTCCTAAACATCTGACAAGAAAAAACCAGGAACTCAAAATTTTAAAGATATGTGTTTCGTAAAATATAAATCTAACTATTATAGTATACTGAAGTACTACTGATGCTTAAAAAAAATATAATTTCTCTTGAATGAATCAGATCAGTACCTGAAGATGGCTCTTGACATGGGAGATACTAAGTCCCTTAATGTTCATTAATTGAAGAACCAATTTAGGTGTTGCTCCTACACCATCAAAATTATATGGTTAAAAAAACATTAAATTTTAACATGAACGATCATTAAAAGCGTAAGCACATAACGAAAGATTGAAACATATGTAATTAAAGTAATTAAATAAACTATACTAACTTTCTTGACCACCCAGTCGTTCAATAGCATGAACAAACCGTAGATGGAGATCAGGTGTCCACCTTAGCCTCGGGTTCTTGGAGCGAACATACGGTCGAACAGATCCTCCACTGGCCTTCTTATCACTGGTCTCCTCAACTGTGCTGTTGCTAGATGTTGGCCCATTTTTGGGACAGCTAACAACAGTAGAATCCACGTGATCAACTTCTTGTGATTCATCATCATCATCACTGTCATCATCATCTTCGTGATGGATACTAGGGTTTTGGTTGGTGGGGTAATCTTCTTGTGCATCTTCTTCATAAAAGCTGCTGCTTTTCTTCATTACTGTTTTTGGATTTTGATCCAACAAAGATACATAAGATCAAGAAACAGTTCGAAATATAGGAATTAATTAAAGCCCTTAATTTGTAGTTTACTAGGCCAGGGTGTGTGGTGCTAAGAAGATATAGACATGGTTTTGATGTGGTTTCTTATTTACAAGGTGAAAGGACGATGAGTAGTTGGAATTGAACTTATTCTATGGAATATATATAAGAGCTTAATTAGTTGAGCTTTAGCAAGCAAAAGTTTGCTAGAATGGGAAAGAAAATACATTGCCCTAAAGATTTTAAAATTAATCTATCTCAATCTCTTTTAATTTTCTCTCCCCGGCCTCCACACACACATGGGATTATTAGATATTCACGTAAGAAAATATTAATTTTTAGGAGAAACATGAAAACAATTTTTTCTCAAACAATTATGATGCATTGCAATTTAAAATAAAAAATTTATTTATTTTTTAATAATATTAGTATAATGGTTATGTGAATTTTACATTTAAAAATAAAAATAAAAATGATGTTTATTTTTGTTATTAAGTTTAATTAACGAAATTTAATGGTTAAGATTTACGGAACTTTTAAATTGTTAAGTTTTAAATTTTTTGTTTTTTATAATCAAACATTCATATCATCTTTCTAATAATGAAAAATAATATATTAAATTTTTTAAATAAAAATCATATTATATATGTATGAAAATTGATCGTTTAATGATGATGAACCAACGTGCATCAGAAAATCTGTATAACATATTTTTTGTTTTTACACTTCTCACGAAGTTAAAACCTACTCATATTATATCCCATGCATATATATATATATATATATATATATATATATATATATATATATATATATATATATATATATATATATATATAAAAGGTGGGTTCAATGATGAACCATCGTGCATCAGAAAATCTTAATTCCTTAAAGAACCACAATGCATCACAAAAAAATTACACAATGCATCACACGAGAGATTATATATCAGACGAGGGATTGTGTATCACACGAGAAATGATGTGCATAACGATCCACTCATGTGATGCATAATCTCTCGTGCATGTGATTATACAGATTCAATAAAATCACATAGGAGAGTCGTGCATCACATGCATTAATTAATTGTAGTTCTCCAAGATTTTTAGATAAACAATTGGTTCTCCATTGAACATCATTATATGTAAATAAAGGACTTAAAACTTAAAAGTGTGAAATTTTGTGTAACGTTAATTTAAACATATTTAAGAAAAAATTTTAACTAAAGTTTTTTTAAGGGTGATACCTTCAGGTGCACTCAATTTTTATATGTGCTCTTTTGAACCAAAACCTATATGTATAGTATGGTTCGTGTGAGTACCTAAAAATGCAGTATACTGTGTGTACTTATGAACATAAGGGTTTCGAGTATGAACATACTATGAAATTTTATTTATTTGTATATTTTCGTAGATACAAATGATATAAAATTCTTTGTAAAAAAATTACATTTAGACATCTAGCATACTGAAAGTCATATGAATGTTAAAACATTTATGTGAATATGTGTATGTGAATATACATTCATAGTGATACAGTTCATGTGAACATGCATGTTTCATATATTTCTAGTGTGTGTTCATATGAGATTTTTGTCTTGTATTGTTAATTTAAACATGATAATGAAAAAATTAAAAAGATGACTTTTATGTATTCAGTACTCCGTAAAACTAGTACTCATTTGAACCAAATTATGCACACTCTTCAACTTCAACATTTTCGAATGTCCACCATATCTGTTATATTTATGTATGTGTCCGTACACCTATTATAATTTATAAATTCATTCGATGAAATATTAACTCATAAAATATATTTATTAATTATCTTATTATATGTTTAAATAATATGTTATAATTAACTCACAGACTTTAAACAACCCTTGATTCCTACTTTTCTTCTTATTTTTTATCCCTCTCACAGTCTCACCTCTTCTTTTTCATTCACTCTCTCATAGGCAACTAGGCAAACGCATATGAATATGATGAACAACAATTTTAAAGTATCTCATTACAAGAATATGTTTTATTTGGTTGATTTTAGTACAAATGATCATACGAAATCAAAAGCCTTTTTGAAGTGTCGTGTTAGATTGTTTGTTTGCGTGTGAAGATCATTATAAAAGAAGATCGAGCTAGCTAGGTACGTACCCATATATCACCCCACATTTGGCCACTTTCCCAAAACTCAAATCCTTGAACGAAGTTTTTTACGGACTATATGTAGTTTATAAATTATGTAAGAATCAATTCATTACATATATGTAACTATGTAATATATATGTTTGGTTATCCTAAAAGTAACAAGTTGTAAGATTTATTTGGTTAAGTTTTCTCCTTTGACAAATTGTATGTTTATTTGTCTTCTTGATTATTATTTCAAGTATTTAGTTATTACTTATATATAACTTTGATTTAAGTATGTGCTTTATTAATTAGGTCAAATGACACCAAATAGTAAACGTACAACTCTTTCATTTATTAAAATTTTAGCAACTAACATTACACACACTTTTTAAAATCTAAATCCTACTTTTAAATATACACATTTATGTCCATAAAAATTCAAAATTTTGACATGAAACATTGGTACCGCTAAGTTATAACTTCTTCGGTTGATAAATAATTGATTTTTATTGTAAGTTGCAGCTATTTATGCGGATCAAAGAAGGATGTTTGTCTCATTCATTCCATCATCATGTGCATCATGCATGGCTGATGGCTTGGCTCAAACTCATCAATAACGTTATTAATAAATTACAAATACAAATATTCCACACGTTACACTATTATAATTTATTCACAACTGCTACCTTTTAGAAAATTTCAATCATGTGCTACTAATTTTTAATTTTCATTTAGCCATATTTGATGCTGCAAAAGGTCAATGTATGACATAACAATCTTTTTTATTTATTTATAATATTACTGACTTCTATTTGTCATATATTGATACATTTGGCCTAAATACGTATTCACAATATCGAAAAAGTTGATTTTTTAAACTATGAAATATTATATTGGGAAGAGTTTCATGATAAACTCTCATTTACCAGGAACTTGTAAACTATTTTAAAGGAATTCATTTTATCATTCAAGTTAATTTTTTCTTTCTAGTTAGTGAAATTTGGCCATTAAAATTAATTAAAAACCTGGTTTTACTAATTATATCCGGGCTATAATAATCAAATTTCATAAAGCTTAAAAAAATTAATTTGAGGATTTTTCTGGAAAAAATAACATTGAGAGACGAAAACGTAAAAAACTGTGAAAACATGTTGGTTTTTTTCATGATAAACCCTTAAGAATATAATTAACTGACATATATGAAATTTAGTAAAAATATAATATGACACACACACACATATTTGTATGTATGTATGTTATTATTTAATTAGAAGATTTAGTTGTAGTTATTGAAATGGTATAAAAATAAAACTAAAATTGTTATACTAAAAGTTAGGCTATATTTGAAAACTATTTCACGAAAGTTATTTTAATTAAGACTTATATTTTTGTTAATAGAAAAACTAGCTCTCAAAAGTTTTAAGAAACTTGTTTGACAAACATAAAAATGACTGGATGGTGAATTACCTTGGAATCAAGTCAACATCTAAAGATCTAATATCCGATTTGAATAATTGATGAGATAAGAAGGGATATCAAATTATGAATTAAAGAAATCAACCCTTAGAGAAAGTCCACATGTAGTCCAACCAAATACAATTTTATATATATATATATATATATATATATATATATATATATATATATATATATATATATATAAAACCACAATGCACCTGAAAACTTGTGAAAACCGCACTGCACTACCACAAATGCATCAAATTCCCCGCGTGATGCATCAAAATCTCGTGTGATGCATCAAATTTACCGCGTGATGCGTCAAAATCCTGCGTGATGCATCACCTTATTTACGATCATGCCACCGCGTTTTTCATGAAATGCACCAAATCGGACGGTATGCGTAGATTTCCATAGTTTTCAGATGCATAGTGGTTTTCCATTGAACCCACCCCTATATATATATATATATATATATATATATATATATATATATATATATATAGGATATGGATCACGTGAGAATGAATTTTATCGTGAGAAATGGTGAGAAAGAGGGTTTTGCATTGATATTGAATCAACAAACTATTGATTCATGATTATTGATTCATTATCAATACTTTTGAACCAAATATATTGATTTGAATCATCATTTACGGGCTAAAAATGATGATTCAGTAATAATGCATTTTTCTGCGGTCATGATGCACCAAAAATTTTATCCATGTTTTTTTGTGATCCGGGTTCGATATAATCAAATACATTTGATTCAACAATGTCTAAAATGAATCAATAGTCACGAGTCAATAGTTTGTTGATTCAATATCAATGCAAAAACCTCCTTCTCACCATTTCTCACTATAACATCCCTTCTCACGTGATCCAGAATCTATATATATATATATATATATATATATATATATATATATATATATATATATATATATATATATATAAATTATTTGGGGTATGTAAATTTGTAATGATGCTCCAATTATTTATTTGCTCCCAAAAGCTATTCTTTATCCCATTCTCATGCATGCTCCACAACACATCCCATTTACATCTCAACCAACACCCATATATTTTGTATGAAAAACAAAATCACAATACTAATATTGATATTTCGCATACATCTCAAATCCACATACACATTACGGATCATTACATTAACTTTGTATTTTTTTAAAATTTAGAAAGGAAAAATAAAGGATATGATATATTGATTAAAGAGAAAGAGGAAAAACGGAAGAAAAAAGGAATACTAAGGTGGCGTTTGGCTTGTGGAATGATATTTGAATTAATTGTAATATACAATTTAGTTATAATATGTTTGGTATGATGGATAAAATATAGCTTTTAGTGTTGGTTAAGGACGTAGATTTGTAATCTAATTCTTGTATGGGTTAGTTACTAATTCATGTATGAGTTGATAGGAGTGTTAATTCCTATAAACAATAAAATTGATGGCAAGTAATTACAATTTAAGTCTTCATCTTTATTATCAAAAGTTCAAACAAGCTAAATTTAATTTTCAATTACTTCGAATTTCATTCCGTGAAACAAACGTATCATAATATATAGTCTAATAGATAATAAGTTAGGTGTTGTTTTCTTCCTTCCTTCCTTCCATTTTTAGAATGAATGAATTTAACATTTCTTTCCACGTGTTTTCTTCTTTAAAAAAAAGTTTAGGCAACACGGGCTTTTACCTTAATTTTTCTTCACCTTTTATCTATTTTTTTTTCCCCATTAATGATATTTGAGAACATAACACAAGTATCATTGATTGATCACTTTGAGGTAATATTCATACCAAATTCTACATTTGATGTGAATCCAATAATCAGACATTCAATCGATTAACCTAATTCTTGTTTATCATGGATTTTACGCGACATGATATGATTTATAAAAACTCATCTTGTTTGCAAAGGGTAATTCTAATGGCCCTCTTCCCTTATGATTATTTAACTTTTTCTTTAATATTTTAATATTGGGAAATTTGCGCAAAAATCTTAAAGTTGAACTATTTTTGTGATTAAAACCTTTGACCATTTTTTATTGCACAAAAAACTTTCAACCGGTAAAGTCTTATGAAATTAGGGCGTTACTGGTTATAACAGGTTGCTATAATTACATGGCACACATATGACGTCCACATGGCAAACCCGACTTACGTGGGTTTTCTAACGCAAATTCCCGTTTAATATTTTCTTTGAAGTTTTATTGATTAATAGAGTTGATTTTTTGAAGATAACCCAAATTTAAAGAGTTTTAATCGGTTTAAGGATTTAAAGAGGGATTTTAATCACAAAAATGATTCAACTTACGGGTTTTCTAACGCAAATTCCCCTTTAATATTTTATTTGAAATGTTATTGATTAATACAGTTGATGTGACATGCTAGAAGGAGTACGTGTAGTCAGTAAACTCGCAACCCCCGTTTGCAAATAAGACCATTATTTATACAAATTTAATGGCCTCTCTATTTTTGGTTGGCATATATTTTATCATTAGCAAGTTGGTAAACAGTTAGTGTCCAAAGTCGTCACTTTATAACAAATATTTGAAATCGAAAATTAACGTAAGAAAGGACAGTGGTTTCGAAAAGCATTTCTACATTTAGAATTGATGGTGGCCCCTACACCTTCTATGTTAGGTATTTCTTTCCAAAGTTAGCGAGAAATTAGATTCTTTAACCAAAGGTATTTTTAAATGTCGTCAAAATATATTAAAATATGGGACCTACTGTTGATGGACCAATCAGAGGATGACAAATATATGATATTCTTAGAAATTCCATAGAAGAAGTGTATGGATGAAAATAATTTCAATGAATCTGATTTGACAATTTTCTTCTGTAGTTTCAAACCCATCGAACCATACAAAAGAAATGACGAAAGAAGTAGATGAACTTGTTCATAAGTTAAACATAATAAAGTTTTTGTTGAAAACCCGATTATGAGAAAAGACCCGCAATGCAAGTGATCAACTAGGAAGAATGTTCAGCGATCTATTATAAAATTCGTGAGGTAATTGATACATAATATCAACTCATAACCTTATCATGAAATTTTAATAAAGGGATTTTTTTTCATAAAAAATCTTCAAGTTGAACCATTTTTACGATTAAAACTCACAATCATTTATGTTGTCTCAAAAACCCATTAATAAATCCGTCAATCAAGGTTATCGAGATCGTATGATCGGTCGATCCTATTATATCACCTTTTGATTTCGATCAGGATCGATATTTAGCAAAATCATAAGCGAGACCGTGGAATCTATTGTAAGATCGTAGGCTCGGTCACCAATTCGATACTTATTTTTTTCCGGTCCAGACTTTTTTACTCGGTTTTCCCATAGGACCATTTCAAAATCGTATGATCGTTTACTGATATGATCCTACATTTTATCTAAATCAAATCATTTACCCGATAGAATAGTGGGCTACCGCATTTATCGTGGGACATTAATTTTTCAGTCCAGTATGCGATACATTAAGCTTTATGTTGTTGTTCAATATTCATATCTAGTGCCAGTTCGTGTTCGTTCTTTTAACTCATAATCAAACATAAACAAACAGTAAACAAAAATTAAACGAACATAAACATACGAAAATAAATAAACAGTTATACGAATACAAACTAACATAAATGAACGATCAAATAAATACAAACAAACGAACATAAATGAACAATTAAATGCATACAAACGAATATATATTGAACAAACAAAGTTAGTGTTCATGTTTGTCCATTTAATTAGATAAACAAAAATTTTTGTTAATGTTCATTCGTTTAATAAATGAGTGAACATAAACAAATTTCTCGTCGAACGTTTCATTGAACGTTCAGTTCGTTTATAGCTCTTTAATATATCTTCGTTATCAATGACAAAAATATAATTTTAGACATTAAGAATAATGAAATCAAAAAATGTAACATATGACAGAAGAATATTATTGTCAAAATACATAAGTTGTAATAGAAGAAAGAATGAGAAATTCATTTTACTTCTCAATCAAATAATTATTGTCTAATTTTCAAATCAATCAATATAAGAAGTGAAAAAACCCATTTATATATTGAATTTTACATTTTCTTTACAGAGGCATTATATTTTAATATTGCACTGGGCATGAAATTGCTTCGGACCGGCCCTGGATCTTAGGATTGGTTGACTGTTAATTTTTTTTGCATTATTGTAAACACTAGAATACATGAACAAATGTTGTTTTTCAATTTAATGTATAAATATTTCTTTGAAGTGTTATACAAATAGTTTATTATGTTAAATTATAAATTATAGTACCTAAACTTTTTTTATTAAAATTAACGATTTGTGGTAAGATCTTACAATCCCATTCGTATAAAGACAAAACGATTTATAGATAAGATCTCGATTTTGACAATATTGACGTCAATAACACGGTGTAATTATTTGAAAAAAAAACATCAACGAAATGACTGAAGATATTTCTAATCCTTAGCATAATGATCTTTTTAATAGGTTCTTAAGTTCCATCTATTGTTTTTTCTTTATTTTAGTTCTCATAAGTTTTTTATACTACTTTGGTCCTTATACAGTATACACATGACTATATACTAGATTAATACAAATATAAAAGTATAATGTTTTTTTTTCTAATGACATAAATGGTAAAACAACTATACTTTCATTATATTTCAAAGGCATAGGAACCAAGATGATATGATAAGAAAAATATATTTTCCAAACGCAGCCTATATTTCAAAGACATAGGGACCATATTCATAATCTTGAACAAACCACAGAGACCATTTTTGTAATTTACTCTAAGAAAAACATAGACTACAATGTGTGATAAACAACAACCTATAAAACTATACCGGTTTTCTAACATAAATTTTCAATACATTTGTTGGAATTGGAATGAACTACAATGATAGGGAAAGTCATTGTCAGTTTGTGGCTCCTAGCAAGAAAAAAGAAGGTCCCACCCCACCGTTTTATTAACAAGCGTAGCGAGTCAGAATTGGGCACTTCCGTTTACCACGTTCTGGAGAAGTAGTCGATGATTAATTTGTACGTTACAAGTTATATTATGCAACACCAACACAACAGTGGCCAGTGGGGGATTTTGATAATCATTCTTCTAGAAACATCTCACTCTCACTATCATTCTAATACTCATTATCGGTGCAAGTAATCATATAATCAAATCAAATCATACTTTGTCCAAATTCTTGAGAATTGCCCCCACCAGGCCACCACAGATTCCTCTCTCTAGCACCACCAATCAAACTTCAAAAAGGTAACCAACCGGCTCTAATAACATTTACCCACCTCCCTCCTATACCATAACCTACTATCACCAATGCATTTCTTACTACCTTCGTGCGCTCGCATACACACCCATATAATATATATGTACACATACATAATACATATACACACAGGGGCGTAGCCAAGTATAGCATAAGGGGGCCATGGCCTACCCCAAACTTTTTATGATAATACTATATTTAATAAATTTATTTAGGTACAAACATATTATTTCATTTAAATGATTATTGTTTCACCCAATATATTTGTAAACAATTCACATGTTTCATTTTGTCTGTATAATAAATGTCACAAAGACACAAACTACATATATTTTTAATTAGTAGCCTATGAATTTACTACTTAGGATAGTATTGGAACAAACCATTATTTATTTGATGTTATATGTACATGTTTTTTTTTAATTTTGTGATTCATAAAGATACTTTAATAATTTGAGAATAAACTGTTGTATCGTTGATTTGGTGATTTTATTGATGTAAAAAACATTGTGTAGTTGAAAGTTGAAACTTTCAAATAAATAAATTTATAGTGATAACATGGATATATTATTAAATTTTTTATTAATTTGTGTTAGATATTTTATTTGGCCACCCCAAAATATAAATCCTGGCTATCCACTGCACACACACATATGTACATACATAGGGGGTGGGTTCAATGGAGAACCTTATGCATCGAAGAACTTGGAGAACCACAATGCATCGCTAGAAAATTGAAATGCATCACGTAGAAATCGATGCATCACGTGGAAATAATGATGCATTACGGGGGAATTGTGATGCATTTGTGGTGGTGCATGGAGGTTCTTCAAGGTTCTTCGATGCATGGAGGTTCTCCATTGAACCCACATCTACATACATATATACATACATACATGTATATATATGCACACACACATATATCCGAGTGTAGCATAATACTAAAAGAGTAACCCACCCTTTAAGACTTCCACCTACAGCACCTACGAACTAAGGAATAGATATATCATGTAACTCATAATTAAAGACATGTGTCAAGTATGAGCCTAGAGTTATACTGTACATTTCTTGTCCCCAACCGATACGCTCTGCTGTCATCCCAGGATGAGTATAGCATAATACTAGATTTTGAAAGGCGTTTAAAAAAGTGGTATTTGGATAGTAAAGACTCAAAACTAAACATAAAAAATTCTATATCAATCTTACTTTGTTTTCACTGATCTAGAAGATTTTAATCATCAAGTTTTTTCAAATACTCAAAATTGAGGCACATTCATAGGTTGATGAGAGAAGCAAAATAAATGAAATCCTTCAACAGGGAGAACCCGATGACACATGATTTAAGTGCATTGTCGTTTGATATAACAAAACAGCAGTTGAGAGTGTTCATATAAGCAGGACAATTTCACAGCCGTTCTTCAAACAAAGAGCATGTTATGAAAATGAGAAATTGAGGTTGAATATTATTATCAGTACTAATAATTTATTTCTTTTTGTTGGAAAAAAAAATAATACAAGCAGTCTCAAGCTATAAAAAGATCCGACATTTTGGGCAAGGTACCTGTCAACTCGGTGTTGGTAGGCATTGTGATGAATGAAGGTTCTACAATGGTGAAGAAAAGCTGAACTGAACACCAGTCTTTGCTCGATCATGTTCATGTTGTCTTAATATGTAGCAGTAGTTGACCTGGAAGAACATCAAACTGCTTCAGAAAATACAAACACACATCATGCTTTTATTATGCGATATACAGATCACAACGTTCAGTGGATATCTGAATTTTTTTATTTGGTTTAAAAGCATAATTTTAATCATGCTTATCTAAACATAAAGACCAGAGCCAGAGGAAGGATATCTAACCTCCATGCGGAACAATTTAGTGGGTACAATAAGCCCAAATCCCGCAGAACTTCGGAATGAATCTCGGTATTTCTGAAACGAAAGATCTCGAAAAGAGTTCTCCGTTAATTTAACAAGGCTCCCAGCACAAGCAAATGTGTGTCCATGAATATTGGAATCTCTCAAAACCTTCAATGGGAGATCAAAAGAAATGTCTGCAAAGGCAGTGACAGCAAGGTCTCCACCAAGAAAATCCCTTTCAGAACAAGTGTCGGAACCTGCATCTTCCACTTTGTCTTTGACTTCCCTTCTTGGTTCACTGGGGCCCAGTCCCCTTGTCTTGAAACCCAGTAATGAAGTTGGGCCTCCTAATGTGCAAACAGGGGAGGAATTCCCACCCAAGAAGAAACAGTCAGGTAAAGATACAGGTGTATTCAAGATTCCACTTCCCCATGGAAATAGAACACCACCAGCAACCCCAAAGTTGAGTGCAGCATGAGCAAACCCCAATGGCAAAGCATACCGGAGATCAAACTCCTGTCAAGGAATTAAAACCGAATGAATGTGTGTTAAAACCAAATGTGTTGATTTTCTTCAAAGAAGCTGCAGAAAGTTTCATGGTACCAGGGGGAAGAAATGAGCATATGGTGTAAACATTAGGTCACAAATATGAGGTTGCTATTTCCAGGGAAGGTGAGGAGTTTTACCAAATCGCATTACTATTAAGATATCATAACTTTTTTTTTTTGGTTTTTGCTCGTGCCAGGAGGAGGGGGCGGGGAGGATGCGCAAACCAAAAGAAAATAGCCTAAATGAGCAACATATTGGTTCGAAATGAAGCGATCCTACATATGAGGTCTGTGGGAGAGAGAACATAAGCATGGGTGACTAGGGGTGTGCAAAAAAACCAAAACAGAGCCATATTGTAATGCTAGGTTTAACATGAATGCTACTAAAGTCATCTCTTAAGCAAGGATCTAAGGGTAACAACAGATACCAAATCAAATACAATAATACATTACAAAAATAAGGGAATAGAAACGTTCAAAACACTAGAAATCGTAGCTTAATTAAGTGAAATAAAGATTTTAATAGTGAACATCAGGCACAAAAGAGCACAAAACCTGGCGGATATAGCGCACGCTCCTATAATCAGGAAAAATACCACCAATGTGAGAAGTGGAAACAAAAGCAAACCCTCTAATTGGTCTAAGAGGTGAGTTCCTTTTGTCAATCTTAAACGTGTACTTCAAATGTGAGAGCAAATTATGCCCGAGCTGCCTCCTTACTGACTTCGAAGCCCTTTGTGAAGGATCAGTTAATGTTCGCCAGGAGAGATTATATGCAAGGTCATGGTTCCTGGTTGATATTAGACCAAGAGACAGGCCCATTGATTGTTCTTTATAAGAGGAGAACTTCAGCCAATCTTGAGAAAGCAAGGATACACGAGCCATTACAGGATTGACCAATCTCATGAATCTTGGCAAAGACACACCAGTACTAACTTCCGATGTTTGGTCCCAACCATACGACAAAGAACCATCCCATATATCTCCATACCCGAGCATGTTTTTTAGCTTCAGAGAACCCTCAAGGGACCAGGACCTAGCCTATAAAAAGGTGAAGAAATAACATGTATGAGAAATGAAATGCCACTTCCTCCAAATAGATAAAATAGAAAAACTATATCCTGTATACTGTATCAATGCAAAAAAAAATAAAAAATAAAAAGTCTCAAAGTATTAAATTTAAGAGCAATAACTGTTTGAGCTATATCAGGAAAAATATATATTGTTCTTGATTCTTGCCCTTGACAAAAAAGAACTGGGACACAATAATTTCATTCAAGCAGCAAAAGTAACCAGTCAACGCATTATGCAACATTCATGAAATAAACAAAAAAGTGTTGGGACATGGCTTTGTAATTGACCTATGACATACAGACTGCTCCCACCATGACCTATTGATGTTCTTCTCCTTGCTGCTGCAGTATTATTCCCTCAGGTCTACCAGAGTAGTGTGGACAAACTGTACTTAATTTGATCCTTGTACCATGGAAATGGACAACCATAAACACCTTGACATGGTACCCTCATACAAGAGTTGCAACTTATAGTGTTTGAAAATTTCATTATCCGTTAGCATTCCACTACCGTTAGACCTACACTCTAATATCAAAGCAACGACGTTAACTGGCTCAGTAACATTTTACAGATTCACATATCAGGTCTGGAGATAAAATCTAAACACCCTGATGGCTGAATCAAAATTTAGAAGGGTAATTGGACTTCATTTAATAAGGTTTGGAAGAGCATCTGTTTTGTTTTGGGATATATATATATATATATATATATATATATATATATATATATATATATATATATATATATATATATATATATATATATATATATATATATATATATATATATATATATATATATGTGTGTGTGTGTGTGTGTGTGTGTGTTCAACAAAATTTGCAAATCAGAGAAAGCTACACGTCTGCACGGATTCTGCCCAGGATGCTCATAATAAGATAGAGATAGGATGGATGAGTTCCAACCCATCATTGTTGCTAAAGATCGACTCCTGGCAAGATAATCTTTTGTAACAGATACTCAGATCATGTAAATCCAAAAGAAAATTCCAATTGGAAAGGGTGCTGCTAGATACAGGTAAAAAGTATAGATGCGGACAAATAACGCCTCATTTCAGGATATATTTTTTTTTTCTTGTTTTATTTATTTTACTCAATAGGACCAGCATCATAATTAGCTGATCATCCTTTTGATCTTCTGTTTGCCTAGTAGGAATGGTAACCGATACAACAATGAGGAGGGAAAGTCATAAACATACCTGGATGACGGGATAACTAGATACAGCAGATTGACAATCAAGGTTAAAGTAAACCGGGTATGCAATGCTAGCTATTATTAATTACATCACACCAAAGAGTTAAACATTCAACAGAATCTTGTATGTCTGATTTGGCTAAGCTGATTCCGTTGTCATTGTGAAGACGACAGGAAGATCATGATACAAGTTGTCAGCAAATTCAAAGGCATCTTGATCTTAGTACTGACAGGCTAACAACAGAAAATCACCCTAAAATATATCAAGATATTTGAATGATTTACATGCTGATTGAAAAAGAGCCGAATTATTACCTCTATGATAAAAGCAATCATCGAATTTACTCAAGTATAATCATTGGATGAATTATATGTAGTGTGTAAAAGCTTGCATCGTAAAACTGACTCACTCCATTACATATGCTCTTCCAAAAAATACGACAATTTACACCTTGCATCATCCAAGAACATACCAAATTCATTTTCTGCAAATATTCAAGTTTCACTCTCTCTCTTTTTCTGATTAGAAATTGATACAAGATACTCGGTATTTTCTGATTAGCAATTGGTATTAGATACTAGGTATTTGATTATTAGTTAAAAACTTTTATTAAACTATATGCCAGATCAAAGGAATGTTCTTATGGACAGAGTGAGTACAACTTTAAGGTTATGTATTAAATGCCTATGAATGGATCGTCACATGACTACTAGGATTCGCATTTGATATGCATTAGACTAGCCTATCAAAATGCATGACACTTCTGATTTATGTAAATATTCAAAGTTTCGAACTTATAACCGTAACGGTAATAAACAAATTTTTGAAAGCCAAAATATATATCCACATAAGAAAGAGCTAGAGATGAATCTGCAAGATGCAGAACCAACCCACAAAACTTCTGATATACAGCATTGCCTAGGATTGTGGTTATAATCTCGTCTACCCGGTTTAGGTAGTCTATAATCGTTGCTAATTTCATGTGGTTGATCAACATCGATCATATAAACGTCACACAAATTTTGAGTAACTGTTGAAGATTAGATAACAACTATAATAACATCAATCGATCTACCCCACACTCACCAATAAATTTTAACAGTACAAAGTTGAAACAAAGGGAAACTACCTCAGGCTTCGTAAAAATGCCAACATCACCGGTGAGAGGGTTTTTGGACTCGACAACTTCAACAATCACGTTGGAAGTTCCAGGCAAGTCAGGCGGGCCTGAATCAAGCGTAACATTTACGGAATCAAAAATATCAAGTTTCTGAAGCCGCGCGTTAGCTATAGTGGCTGCCTGGAGCAACTCCTGGACTGACGTGGCAGTTTTTAGGGCTTGGATTTCGGCTTCGATCAACGATTCCTTAGTCTTGTTGTTTCCTTTGATTATCACGTCGTGGACTCTCAGCGGAACTCGTTCCGATGACATTCGCCTGAAAAGTCCTTCCATTCTCGCTCTTTCACTCTGCATTCTTGATTGCGAGGTTATTGGTGGTTCCTCCTCCTCCTCCTCTTCCTCTTCTTCTTCAACGAAATCATCTTCGTCTTCAGCAACTTCTGAAATTGGATCTTCCTTTTTCACCATTTCTGTTTTCTAGGATTCTGATCTTCGTTAGTGCAGTACAAAGGTGAGATTGATGCGAAGGTCCACGCCGGTACTGCAACTCTGCAAGTCACTGGAGTCGGCCAGTGTGCTCGTCCGGTCCAATGCCCTTGATGGCAAACTTGTAAACATATTGGGCTGGGCGGCATTCTTTTTCTTAATCAAGACAATTATAACTATCAAAACCTTTTAAGTTTAAAACATCTTGTTAAAAATATGATTAACTACGTCAAAGTAATCTATTGTCACTGTTTTTTTCAATTTGAGTAACATATTAAATTTTTTTTTTTGTATTATAGATAACATACTTTCCAGATTGAAATGTAAAAATTACTGACATGACTGTTTCTGTATCTATTCATCAGTTTTTATAATTTATAATATTGCTTAGTTATCTTTAAATTTGCTTAAAATATCAAGATATTATCAACATGTACTTTTAAATTACACAAAATGATGCACATCATATAACAATTAAACTGTCATTTATGTAAAAAAATTGCTGACTGGACAAAGAAACGTTAGATTTTTTTACCTTTCCATCTGATATGGTTGCCTTAAATGACTTGATTTGGAAAGTATGTTACCTTAATTAAAAAAGAAATTAGTATGTTATCCAAATTGAAAAACGGTAATATGTTAACTTTTGACACAATTAACCCTTTCATTTATGATTTATCCCAAATTATGTGATGTCATTTTCTTTGACATCTTTGCCTTGTTATATGTTGTCAGTAGGTTATGAAATCACGTGAATCATTTTTAATAAATAATTAATTATATAAAATGTATTTAAATTTAAAATCAAACCATATAAATATTAATTTTTATATAAAAAATACAAGAAAATTATTATAATTATTTATCATAGATACTATTTATCTGTCTTTTTAAATCTCTCCCTCTCTCTCTCATTATATATATATATATATATATATATATATATATATATATAAAATTAAGTTTGAAATTTGTGAAAAAAAATTGGTATTAGTGATAATTTAATTCAGGTGTAAAAATGGAAAAGATTGGAAATAACAAAAAAGATTGGATAATCCAATATTCGAATCCGAAATTTCAGATTCGGATAGCAAAACTCACCATCCGAAATTTTGGATATCCGAAAATTTACATTTCCAAAATTTGGATATCCGATTTTGGACACCCCTAGACGGCTAGACTGAGGGGTAAGTACATCAAAATATCAAACTAGGTTTGTAAATATTTAAAGTACAAGGACCAAACCTGTCAAGGAAAAACGTAACACAAGCGCCTTTACCCAATTCAAAATGTTAGAAGTTCGGCCAGGCCTCCCTTCCTTTCCTGACAGCTCTCAACGATGGCGAATAACGAAAATCTGTTTTCTTCATTGATTTCGGACATCAAAACCTACAATGGCTCAGACCCTCTTATCCCATGGCTCCGGTAAGCACAAGACCCTAAATCTTCAGTAACAGTTCTGATCTAAAATCTGAATGATCTGAGTAAAATTTATTTTTGAATTTTTGCAGTGGAATTAGGAAGATGACAGATTCATTACCTCCTCAGCTACTCAAACAGAAACTTCCTCGGTTTCTTCAAAAATGCGCTCAAACTTTCGAAACAGATCTCCGTTACCGCAATGATTTACGCTACCTGCGCGTTTGGATGAAATTGGTACCCTAACCGTTTACTTTGATTGCATCCCTTTTATTTATATTGATATGTAAGATACTAATTCGTATATCAAGCTGATAAATTAAGTGAATATGTAAGTTTATAAGCTAATTATTAAAATATTTTGAGGATCTTCATTTCTTCTAACTACATAATTTATTGGTCTGAAAGAGAAATACTATTCCCACTGTTATATACAAAGTTCTTGCTGTATGTGCTCAAAAATCAAATTTGTAAAGAAGGTGTGTGTGTGTGTGTGTGTTCTAGGTGAAAATCAGGTTATTTTTGTGGCAATCACTTGCTGCACCTCCATATCCTGTTATTCTAAACTTTATAAAATCAGAATAATATCTGTTCTTGCCAACTCCCCATGACACTGACTGTATTACAGCTTTGTTTTGGATCGAAAATCAGAATCATAAATCAGTTTTTTGCCAAACCCTCAGATTGAAAGTTTATCATTGTATTCAATCTAACCAAAAAATGGACAAAGATTGGTGTTGTCTGGATGTAAATCAACACATATCATTTATCAAACAAAGAATGGCCTGCTCAACAAATGAAGTAATCATCTGGCACTCAAAAGGTTTGTCATTCATATTCACGTCATTGCCGTTTATGTGAAGTTGGACTTTGTTGATGACCCTGGTGCTGTTCTGGAGAACATGAAGGCGAATCACATTGGGAACAAGAGGTCACTATTTTACCAGGCATATGCTCTTTATTATGAGAAGATGAAGAAGTTTAGGGATGCTGAGCAAATGTACCATTTAGGGGTTCAGAAGTAAGTGCTCTGATCCCGTTACCCATCTGAATTCTAACTTCTAAGCATCCACCTTCAATCTTTATGTGTAGTTCAGCTAACTACACAAACAGTAACTGATTATTCTTATATAGCATTCCAAAGTGTGAATATTGTGTGTGGATAGTGAGATGGTCTAACTCCTCTTGTTGATTTTGGTCCCTTGCCTGTTCCTTTTGCAGTCATATAATACGGTGATGTTGACTTTGGTCTCTTACGGTCCAACTCAGGATGACCTACTCAGTAGTCTGTCCTCGCAACATTGACTTCTTTTCAACATGTCTTAAACGGATTTTTCTACTATCTTTTAAAGTAATTAATCCAACTCTTGGGTTGAAAGAGACCTCAAGGGGCATTTGGATATGTGTTTTGGAAGTGGTTATCCAACAATTAGTTTCTAAGGTTTGGGTATTATTCTTCTGCTTATGATTAACATATTATTTAGGGGTCAAATATTTGAGTAATCAGTTTGATACTATCTGTAACAAAACTAGTTAGTCTGCTAATTAAATGGGTAGATTAAAATTAGTTGTTTACCTTTATTTAAACCACTACTTTCTCAATATATCAGAATGTGTTAAACACCCCAACAAAAAGTGATTACTGATTATATGATTTTTGATCTTTCATTGTTACACAATCACTTTCAAAACACTAATCTGAACACCTCCTCAGTATAATGGTTGCTTTTAACTGCCTAACAAGATGTGGCAGTCTTGCAGAGCCAGCAGACGAGCTTCAAAATTCATTTGATCAATTTCTTTACAGAATGGAACGACACAAAAATAAAAGGACTCAGGTAGCTTCTTTAAGTTTATAGTTTGAGTTTCTGACTCTATTAATCGTCTTCAAGGCCCATCATTGACCATGCACTGATATCATGCAGCATCATGAAAAGCGTAGCTCTGGAAACTCTCTACGTAATGACATTAGAAATACGGTAGATAACAATTTAGTTAAAGGCAGGCCAGCGGAAAACTCAACAAAAGATAATTTATCTTCAACAGAACCCAAGTCTCGACTAGTAGAGGATAAGAAAGTAAATACACAAAATACTGAAAATGAGAAGGGAAACAAGATAAGTACTGGGCGTCAACTAGACGAACATGCTGGTGATAACACGGTTGTGGTTAAATTTGCAAAGACTGCCATTGTTGGAAAATCTAAAGCTGAAGATGCACGCCATCATGGTCTCGTGGAGCCCACAATCAACACAAAAGAGGCCATGGATGCAATAAATAGCATGTTTCGGGAGCCTCTAGGTCCAGAACCTTTTCGAAAGCACAGTTCACATAGAAGCAAAGTAAAAGATGATCAATGCGTGAAGGATGTCCTTGAGGTGTTCAATGATAATGACTCATGTAGCAGGGTTGAACCATCAAACAAACATAGACCTGCGGAGGAACCATTTCAAATATATTGTGATGATGACGAAGAGAATCACAAGGAAGAGATGCACAATTTTGACCACAAAATGGCTCTGAACAAAGGTCCATTTGTTTTTCCATGTCCAAAGGACATCCCTGCAGAATGTTCCAAAGACACTCATACAGCAAGGCTTCCCCAAGCAAAGTTTAGAGAAGATACAGTTGTTTTTCGGTTTGTAGGGTCCACCATATCAGACGAGCCAAAGGTGGAAAATGTGTGCCACCATGGTCTAGTAGAGCCCACTGTTAACTTGAAGGAGGCCATGGATGACATTAATAGCATGTTTGGAAAACCAATAGAATTTGTGAGGAAGAGAAGACCAAGAAAGCAGGAGAAACCCTTTGAGGAGAAGCAAAATTGCAGCTCGTTTTTGATACTTGCAGATGATGAAACGGATCATCATCAACAAAAGACTAGCAAGCCAAGTAGTTCATCTACGAGAAAAGAAGATGATTTGTTTGAGCAAACCATTTGCACAAAGGAAGCCATGGATGATATAAACAAGATGTTCGCAATGCCATTGGACTTCTAAAGAACCTGGTAAGTGATATAACCCCTTCACAACTGGACGCTGTTTGAGAACGATAATCTGAGTAATCACTTTTTAGTGCCGGGAAACTTATTTCTACTTATTAATATTTTATCTGTTCATTAAGGAGGTGTTTGGTTCGTGGATTTTTTGGGATTCACTGAGATTTGCATTTTAAATCCTGTGTTTGGTTTGCAGATTTCAGTAAGGATTTGAAATCTCAGGATTTCATAAATCCCTTACTTCTTTGTTATTTGAAAACCTATTTTCCCTTTAGGATTTTAAATCCCAGTTACCTTGAAAATCTACGAACTAAACACCCCCTGAGTAATCAAAATTATTACAATTTCAAACAAAATCACATCAAAAATTATCTCCTGCATAGGTTGTATTATAGCTGGTTTGTTGATTCTGATTTATTCAATATCACATAGTCACTTTCAGAACACTCATCCAAACTTCTCATTAGGTTTCACTATATGCTTGTTAGTTGTCAAATGTTAATTGCTTTGTATGATAAAAAAATATTTCCTCTCACTCATTCCTTTCCGAAAGTTGAGGAGTGTAAATGACTAGCAAAGAAAAAAGTGTATAGATGAAGAATCGTGTTAATTCATTGAAAAGAACATAACAAAGTTAACTTGAATACAAAAAGATTACCATAGTCGTGAAATCAAACACTTCAAAACGAAATCAAGTTTAAGGAGTGGTTTCTGGACCACAAGAAGTAGGACGAAATGCCAATGGTCCTGATCCATAAACAATTGCTTCGTAGTTCTTTCCATGCAACACCTTGTTCTCAAACCTTAGAGGAGAGCCATTGATACCGTTGTTGATGTTTGACAAAAGGTTGCATGTTTGGAGAGGAGAGGAGACCAGTTTCACATGACAAGAATGGAGAGGATGGTCCAATAAGTAATGGGTCATCTTAAAATCTTTAAGCTCTGCGTAAAAGTAGCCGTCTTTGTTGGTCTCAAATGTGTTATAGTAGCTCACTCGTTTTTTATGGTTTTTGCAGATGACACTGACTTTGGCTGCAGGGATTGGCTCTGCATGAGTAAGAGACCATGATCCAAAGTATTTACAACTCTGGCAATACACTGTTCCTTCAACAACAACGGTGGCAGTTTTGTCTTGTTTGACGGGTGCCTCGTGGGCAGCCGCTAGGAAGGCCAGTGAGAGGAGGATTGAGATGACGATGAATTGATTGTTGGCCATTTTCCTTGAGTTAGACTATAAAGAATGAAAAGTTGTTTGTGGGATGAAGAATGGTAGGCATGGTGCACTAGATATATAGTTTTGCTGACATGAAATTTTGAGAACGACGTGCTAGCTACTATGGATTATATTTTAATCAAATATTCTAGTTTTTAAGAAATGAGACTACGTGAAGGTCATCATTACTTTTTTTTATTTTTTTTTTAATGGAATAGTTTCCTTTTCTTGCTTGTCCAATATCTTTGGTTTTTCTTTATATATGGTCTGAATGGATGTTTGATATTTCTTTTTTTTTTTTTTTTAAATTCTTCTATTTAGTATGTCCTCGGTTGATATGGTGATATTAGATATATTGAAGACGTGGATGGCACTTAATTTTTATTTTATTAATATTTAGTGATTAGTATATTGGACAAAATTAAACATGAAAAATCTAACAAAACCAAAATGATCCAAATTAATAAATTTAAATACATACATACGATACGGGGATGATAATACAAACACCATCTAAAACCAAAAGTGGGAGTTGCCATTTTCATCCATATGGGAATAACCGAATAATAACACAAACACCATGTAAAATCAAAATAACAACCGTTTTTCATTTTTTTCAATAATTCAGGTTTTAACTATTTTAAAAATTATTGTTATTTTCTTTTTCAGCAATTGACAAAAAAAAGTTTTCATCTTGACAGTATCCATGAACAGTCGGATACTACGCAAATTAATATATTTTTCGTTATTTCAATCAATTGATCAATACATCATACTACTTTTTAAATTACTTATCACATGTTATCATGTTTACAAGGCAATTCAAGAAAAGAAAATGTAGTCTGCCTTTAGGGGTCCTACTGACTGCTCCTTTCATAGCCAACTTAAAAGGAGTTAAATCGTATAACTCATAGTTAAATGATATGTTCAAAACTAAACCTCTTTTATAGGTTCTATATTCTTAATCACTAAGCTACCATCGTTGAAACAGTGATTTATGTGACTATAAAAGCAGATTTTAATTAGTAATTATTTCAATCTCACCAAACTTGCCTAAAATGAGTTAAATAAAGTTCTAATTGTACATTTGTGATTTGTACATGCATCGGGTCATGCATGGGTGGGGTACTGCGGTCTGGGCCTCTGAGGTAAATAGAATCCGATTACTAAAAGGTAAAAACGAATCTTAAAACTAAAGTAAAAAAATATTAGGATTAAATTATATGTAATTTATTCTAAACGTGCTTTGTTTGTAGTTGATGAAATCATGAAATGATGTAATATTAATATCAAGGAAATTGTTTTTGGTGATTTTATACATTTCATAGTACTCAAATTTAAAATACACAAGAACAACATACAACTTTAAAGTAAAACATATCTTTTGAAGTTCGTATAGGTGTGCTACTATAAATTTGATTGTTATAAAGTGTATAAATCATCAAAAACAATTTCATTAATACTAATATTACATCACTTTATCAATTATCAAAATGAAACACTTTCAAAGTAGGGAATAAAAAGACATAACATATATCAGAACAAAACTAAAAGTACGCACATATTCTTTGACATTTATTCGATTTTAAGTTCATGTCTTTAGCCACATAAGCTTGTAATGAGTACATCCGGTTTCAAGAGTGTGAAAATAATTTTATATGACCAAAACTTCAAATTACTTTTTAGACCTACTTAGTGTAATTTTGACTGAAGTGTTTTTTAATTTTTGAATTAAAAGCTCATTTTTTATAAAAGACTTGATCTATGATCTTTTGTTTGGTTAGAACTTCACGATAATTACTGATATCCGTAAAATAAGTCATACTTAATAATAATAATAATAATAATAATAATAACAATAATAGTAGGTCCTTTTAGGGATCCTGAGCTCTAACTTCTATTTCTAGTAGGTTGGTAGGTGGGTAGACTTTTATCCGACTAGGAATTTCTTTCCTTAGCCTTAGGGCAGATAGAAAACCAATTAAAAGCTTATAAAGAAAAGAATAAAAACACTTCTCTTTACCTTTGAGTAAAAGGACAAGAACTATATTATTGATTTTCTTGTTCCCTCTTACCCATCTGCACTCATCAAGCCAACTTTGCTCTTCGGGAGGTGAAAGAGGGGTTGAAATGGATAGACGATATCGAAGATATATATTTATATATACATGAGATTTCGGAATAATAAGTGATCACTCGGTTATTGGACACAACAAACAACCAGAAGTCATGCTTTTGTCACTTGTTGCCAAAAACCTATAGCTATTGACAAGTGTGTCAATGCCTTATAGCCAATAAAAAAAAAAGTCTCACTTTTAATTAAAGGTATTTTTTAAGCTTGAGCTTAAAAAAAAATTGAAGTTATTGAAATTTTTAAAAAACCATCTAATACCAAACATGTTGAGGATCTATTTGGCATAAACTAGCTTGAGCTGAAACTAGAGCTTATAATAACTGGAGTTGAAGCTGGAGCTGGAATTTATAATGGTTGAAGCTAGAGCTGGAACTTATAATAGTTGGAGCCGGAGCTGGAGCATTTATTGATAGATCGACGTGTTTGGTAAAGTAACTGGAGTTTGAGCGGGTAAATATATTAAGACATAAAAGTACATATAAATGAATAGAACAAAATAGAATCATAATTAATTGTAACACCCTACTTTTTCGACTAATGCCACATAGGACTCACAGTCCACGTCATCAAATCATAAGCAATGTCATCAAGGGTTAAACAGCTAATTACTACTAAATATCAACATCGGACATAAGTAACACAGGACGGGAACCAACCCCCGTCAACAAAGTCCGGCAACCACGACATAAGTAAAGGTTACAGTCATCCATGAGTCACTGGCTAATAAGCCAAACCACAATACATCAAGACTACTTACGAAAGTAGTCACTAACTACTGTCCACGCGGCGGGTTTCGGCTACTGCCCGCTGTATCCCTAGCCTCAGTCCTCGTACCTGAGATCCACGGTTAAAACAACAGTCAGCGGAAAGCTGGTGAGTTACTATAAACAACTTTAAACAGTTTATAAAATAGTTAGCACAACGTAACAACTGGTAAACAACTCTACATGCGGCCGACATCAACGGCCCGACGCCTCATCGGGAGCGACCCGGCACAGCCTGCATAGCCCACTCCACAAAGTAGTGGGTTGTCAGGTCCACTGAGTTGGGAATGACCCAACAGGCCTCTCTACTCTGCGTATCAACGACTATACGCGTGATCCACGAACTCTGCTCTGTGCTAACAAATATCAACGTATAAAAGGATCCACATCGGACCCGGATAATAAACAACAAGTAAGTAACTCACCTGAAGCACGACTACAGTCCCGCTATCAACGACAGTATCTACAAGTCCCAGGTCTAGCTACGAACCCTGGCAACAATAAATACAACTACACTGTAACGACTAGCTACGGAACTCATAACGACTACACTACTAGACTCCCTAGCTCGACATGAATCAACAAGCCAAGACACACGAGCGCGGCCAGGAGCGCGGCCGGGATCGTGGTCGCGGGCTCCTCGTCGCGGCCAGTCATCTCGGACGCGATGACTCCGCGCTGCCCCTCTCGTCGCGGCCGGGCTCATCTGAGCACGCCCGTGCTCGTCCGACCCGCGACTAACGACTCGGTCGCGTTCCACTACCAGCGACCACCCTTAACCGCCTCACCCTGATCGCGGGCGCGACCAGGGGAGCTCGGCCGCGATGCGGCGACGAACAGAGCAGGTTATGCTCTGTTTTTCATACACTACGGGAATCGCTTTTAATCCCGTTTTTACGCATTTCAGGGGTTATAATCCAATCCCAAGACATGATAACTACTTAACATGATAATTCAACTCAGTTGGTACGAATCACTAACCTTAAATCTGATTTTCGTTCTTGGATTTGAGTTACAACTTGAAGAGGTGATGGTGGTGATGATTCCTCAATTTTAGCTGCTGAGATCCCTCCTTTGGCTTCCTTTCTGGTTCCAGCTAAGTACACACACACATATGCACTTGAGTTTGAAATGAAATGAAGAGATAAGCTATTACTCGAGATATATATACGTTCTCGGTCCCGAACTCAATTAAAACGGGTACGGTACTCATTAATCACTGGGTAAGCACCCGTTAACCCAATTAATCTCAAATTAATGACTTGGGTTTAGAATGTCAATTAACTCATTAAAACAACCCCAAATTCTCAATTACTACTAGACCGGTTATTATCTCAACCGATTAAAATTACACGTAATAGCAATCTACTTTACTGACTCACGTGCAATTTATCAATCAAAATTTACCAACTCATTGAGGCGACTCTTAAAGCCAATAAATAAATTACACGTACCTGCTGCTAGATTCCGGATGTTACAAATCCTCCCCTCTAGAACTGATCCCGTCCTCGGGATCTCAACTCAGGTGAATAGATGCGGATACCGCTGCCGCATGTCCGCCTCGGGTTCCCAGGTAGCGCTGGAACCCTTATGATACCGCCATTGCACTAATACCAGCGGGATCTCTTTCTTCCGCAACTTCTTTATCTTGCGGTCTAGAATAGTCTCGGGATGCTTAACGTATCTCAGCTGCTCGTCTACCTCGATCTCCGCCATGGGAACCGTCTCCTCATGTGGGGCCAAACATCGTCGCAGGTAGCTAACATGGAAGGTAGAATGTACCCCACGCAACTCTGGAGGCAACTCTAATCGGTAGGCCTGCGTGCCCACTCGCTCAACTATACGGAACGGCCCAATGAATCTCGGACTGAGCTTACCTCGCTTCCGGAATCGAATCACACCCTTCCATGGGGATACCTTCAGTAGTACCCACTCGCCTACCTCAAACTCTAACTCCTTGGTCCTTTTATCGGCATAACACTTCTGTCGACTCTGAGCTACCTGTAATCTCTCTCTGACCACTGCTATCTTCTCACTAGTCTGCTGAATGATCTCGGGACCTGTAATCTCTTTCTCTCCCACCTCGGTCCAACACACAGGAGTACGACATTTACGACCATATAACGCTTCGAACGGAGGCATCTTAATGCTGGAGTGGTAGCTGTTATTATAAGCAAATTCAACTAACGGCAAATGTGAATCCCAACTACCACTAAAATCCACCACACAAGCTCGTAACATATCTTCCATCGTCTGGATCGTACGCTCAGACTGGCCGTCCGACTGGGGATGATAAGCAGTACTCATCTGCACTCGAGTACCCAACGCTCGCTGTAAGCTTTGCCAGAAGGTGGACGTGAATCGAGCATCTCTATCGGAAACTATTGAGGCTGGAACTCCATGTCGGGAGACAATCTCATACAAATAAACTCGGGCGAGCTGCTCCAACGTATAAGTCTCCCGGATCGGTAGAAAATGCGCTGTCTTCGTAAGCCGGTCTACTATTACCCATATCGCATCGTATCCACGTGGAGTCCGCGGTAACTTCGTAACGAAATCCCGTTTCATACCGGGCCACCAATATAACACACGGAGATCCTAATACATCTTCGTACTACCAGGATGAATAGCAAGGCGAGACTTATGAGAATCCTCCAAGATCAACTATCGTGCATCACCGGCCCTAGGAACCCAAACTCGACCCTGTCTCACATACAACCCTCGAGAGTCAGTCTCGAACTCCTGTGACTGACCCAAAATGTGCTCCCTCCGGTGGTTCTCTGCACGCATCCCGATAGCCTGCGCCTCTCGAAGCCTCTCTATCAGGGTAGACGTCACCTCGACCCTGTAATTACGGGCTCGGCTCGAAGATCCGCGCTCCTTTCGACTGAGCGCGTCTGCCACCACATTTGCCTTACCTGGGTGGTACTGAATGTCGCAATCATAATCCTTGATCAACTCTAGTCCCCGTCTCTGGCGCATATTCAGATCACGCTGGCTGAACAAATACTGGAGACTCTTATGATCGTAAACAAAGTAAACGGAACTCCGTACAGATAATGGCGCCAAATCTTTAGCGCAAACACGATAGCCGTCAACTCTAAATCATGGGTCGAATAATTCTTCTCGTAGTCCTTCAACTGGCGAGAAGCATAAGCAATCACTCGGCCTCTCTGCATCAATACACACCCTAACCCTGTCCCGGAAGCATCAGTATATACAACAAAATCACTGGTGCCTTCAGGCAGGGCTAACACTGGAGCCTGACACAATCGACGCTTCAGCTCCTCAAACACAAACTCCTGATCCTCAGTCCACTCAAACGGAACTGACTGGCGTGTCAAACGAGTCAACGGCACAGCAATCAAAGCAAAGTCCTGGATAAATCGACGATAATATCCGGCTAATCCCAGGAAACTGCGAATCTCTGCTACACTTCGGGGCCTCTCCCAGCTCATAACGGCCTCTATCTTAGCTGGGTCAACAGAAACGCCCTCGCCGCTAACGACATGGCCAAGGAACTGAACTTCTCGAAGCCAGAACTCACATTTCGAGAACTTCGCATATAGCTTCTCTCGCCGTAACACACTTAAAATCTCTCGCAGGTGCGCCGCATGCTCCTCTACTGATCGGGAATATATCAGGATGTCATCTATGAACACTATGACAAACTGATCAAGATACGGACGGCAGACCCTATTCATCAGGTCCATAAAGGCTGCTGGGGCATTGGTTAGCCCGAACGGCATAACCAGGAACTCATAGTGGCCATATCGGGTCCTGAATGCTGTCTTCGCTGTATCCTGCTCATGGACCTTCAGCTGATGATATCCCGAGCGCAAGTCGATCTTCGAAAACACGTTAGCCCCCTACAACTGGTCGAACAAATCATCTATCCGCGGAAGAGGATAACGGTTCTTTACCGTTACCTTATTAAGCTCACGATAGTCTATACACATCCTCATCGACCCATCTTTCTTCTTTACAAATAGGACCGGAGCACCCCATGGTGAAGTACTCGGTCGGATGAAACCACGGTCTAACAGCTCCTGCAACTGACTCATCAGCTCCCTCATCTCGGTAGGAGCCAAACGATAAGGTGCACGTGCAATGGGAGTAGCACCGGGCACCAACTCGATACGAAACTCTACCTGTCTGTCTGGTGGCAAACCAGGTAGCTCCTCGGGAAACACATCGGGGAACTCAGAAACGACATCAACGGTCTCTATACTCCGCTTCTCCTTCTTTGCATCAACTACATATGCTAGGAAGGAGGAACAACCCTTGGCTAAACAACGACTAGCCTGAATCGCAGAAATGAGGCCAACACTGCCCCTACTGCGCTCTCCGTACACGGTAATGATACAATCCGCAGAAACCGGTAGCCGAATGATCTTTTTGGAACACGCAATATCAGCACGCTGAGAAGCTAACCAATCCATACCAATAATGGCATCAAAACTACCGATCTCTATAGGCAACAAATCGATCCTAAATGGATAGCCGTCTATCTCTAATATACACTGGGCATAAATATGCCTAACTACAGAAGCACTGCCATTAGCAAGCTCTATGGCCAATGGCTCTGACAACTCAACAGGCAAAGCAGTAAAATATGCAGTAAAGGCAAGCGAAACAAAGGAACGGTTCGCTCCGGAATCGAACAACACTCGGGCACTATGACCATTTAAAATGAACGTACCCGAAACCACGTCGGCTGTATCTCGAGCCTCCTCCGCTGTCAGCTAAAAAAACTCGGCCTCTGGCTGGCGGGACAGTATCTCTGCGCGCTGAAGAGCCAACAGAACTCTGACCCTGGGTCGGCGGTCTCGTATCCCCCTGCCGCGGAGCTGTACAATCTCTGGACTGATGACCAGGCCGCCTGCAATTAAAACATAGCGGGTCTCTCGAAGTACATCCTGTCTGGGTGTGGCCGGGCTGACCACAACGGAAGCAACGCACATGGCGGGGATCACACTCCCCTGTGTGCCTCTGGCGGCATCTCCTACAAAACCGCTCTCTATTAGCTGACCCCGAACTCGATGCTCCTCCCCTCTGCTCGGACCCTGCAAAACGACTGCCCCTGTCATCGGGCCTGCGATCTGATCTCTGAGAAGACCTATCTCTGTGCCTATCTCCTCCCTCAGACTCTGCGCGTCGACGGTCGTCGCCTCTAGGCTGAAACTGACTGGGACGACTATCTCTGTCCCGATCTCTATCTCTACCTCTGTCAAAACCACCTCCCTGTCCAGCCGACTGAGTGACTCGTGGCTGTTCGACCACTGGATCTCTACGAGATAACTCGCTCTCTCGTCTACGAGCTAACTCGACTGCCCTGGCATAGGTCGGGATGTAACCGGTATCAATAAACTCTCGAATCTCCTTACGCAATCCCATCAGAAACCGATTAATCTTCCGTGACTCTGTACTAATCTGAATCGGCGCGAACAAACTCAAATCGATGAAAATCTTCTCGTACTCATCAACCGATCGCTGTCCCTGAAATAACGTCAGGAAATCAATCTCCAGCTGAGCCCTGCGGTCCTCAGGACAGTATTTCTCCTCGAAACGAGCCCTAAACTGGCTCCAGGTCATCTCATAGGCTGGTCCGTCTCCCATCATATCTCTAATCGTACGCCACCACTGCTGAGCGCTAGTCCGTAACTGGGCACTAGCAAAAGTCGTCATCTGATCAGGGTGGCATCCTGTGATACGAAAAGCCATCTCCATATCCTGCAACCAGTACATGGCCTTCACGGCCCCGGGCTCGCCGTGATACTCTGGCGGGTGTGCAGCAAGGAACTCCTTATATTTACACCCCTTGCCTGCCGCTCGCGATGAACCAGCTCCTGAATCTCTACCTCCGCCTGAACTCTGGGTCTGGGACTGAATACCCTCAGCACGGCCTTTCTCGTAGGCCTCCTGTAGTCGTCAGGCAAATTCCTCATCTGATACCCGTCCCCCAGTGGGACCCTCGGGTCTCTGCTCGTCTGTCATAGAATCTCTGCATAATGTAAACAACATTACTATAACGACAATAATATAATTCTACAATTCCTTAGACCTACTCATCAGAGATCAAGCCCAAGGATCTAGACACTGGTTTAAGCCTAAGCATCACTAATGATACTTAAACCTTAAACTAATGCTCTGATACCAAGCTGTAACACCCTACTTTTTCGACTAATGCCACATAGGACTCACAGTCCACGTCATCAAATCATAAGCAATGTCATCAAGGGTTAAACAGCTAATTACTACTAAATATCAACATCGGACATAAGTAACACAGGACGGGAACCAACCCCCGTCAACAAAGTCCGGCAACCACGACATAAGTAAAGGTTACAGTCATCCATGAGTCACTGGCTAATAAGCCAAACCACAATACATCAAGACTACTTACGAAAGTAGTCACTAACTACTGTCCACGCGGCGGGTTTCGGCTACTGCCCGCTGTATCCCTAGCCTCAGTCCTCGTACCTGAGATCCACGGTTAAAACAACAGTCAGCGGAAAGCTGGTGAGTTACTATAAACAACTTTAAACAGTTTATAAAATAGTTAGCACAACGTAACAACTGGTAAACAACTCTACATGCGGCCGACATCAACGGCCCGACGCCTCATCGGGAGCGACCCGGCACAGCCTGCATAGCCCACTCCACAAAGTAGTGGGTTGTCAGGTCCACTGAGTTGGGAATGACCCAACAGGCCTCTCTACTCTGCGTATCAACGACTATACGCGTGATCCACGAACTCTGCTCTGTGCTAACAAATATCAACGTATAAAAGGATCCACATCGGACCCGGATAATAAACAACAAGTAAGTAACTCACCTGAAGCACGACTACAGTCCCGCTATCAACGACAGTATCTACAAGTCCCAGGTCTAGCTACGAACCCTGGCAACAATAAATACAACTACACTGTAACGACTAGCTACGGAACTCATAACGACTACACTACTAGACTCCCTAGCTCGACATGAATCAACAAGCCAAGACACACGAGCGCGGCCAGGAGCGCGGCCGGGATCGTGGTCGCGGGCTCCTCGTCGCGGCCAGTCATCTCGGACGCGATGACTCCGCGCTGCCCCTCTCGTCGCGGCCGGGCTCATCTGAGCACGCCCGTGCTCGTCCGACCCTCGACTAACGACTCGGTCGCGTTCCACTACCAGCGACCACCCTTAACCGCCTCACCCTGATCGCGGGCGCGACCAGGGGAGCTCGGCCGCGATGCGGCGACGAACAGAGCAGGTTATGCTCTGTTTTTCATACACTACGGGAATCGCTTTTAATCCCGTTTTTATGCATTTCAGGGGTTATAATCCAATCCCAAGACATGATAACTACTTAACATGATAATTCAACTCAGTTGGTACGAATCACTAACCTTAAATCTGATTTTCGTTCTTGGATTTGAGTTACAACTTGAAGAGGTGATGGTGGTGATGATTCCTCAATTTTAGCTGCTGAGATCCCTCCTTTGGCTTCCTTTCTGGTTCCAGCTAAGTACACACACACATATGCACTTGAGTTTGAAATGAAATGAAGAGATAAGCTATTACTCGAGATATATATACGTTCTCGGTCCCGAACTCAATTAAAACGGGTACGGTACTCATTAATCACTGGGTAAGCACCCGTTAACCCAATTAATCTCAAATTAATGACTTGGGTTTAGAATGTCAATTAACTCATTAAAACAACCCCAAATTCTCAATTACTACTAGACCGGTTATTATCTCAACCGATTAAAATTACACGTAATAGCAATCTACTTTACTGACTCACGTGCAATTTATCAATCAAAATTTACCAACTCATTGAGGCGACTCTTAAAGCCAATAAATAAATTACACGTACTTGCTGCTAGATTCCGGATGTTACATTAATTAAGATTAATTTTGTACTTTTATTTTTCATAAGCTCAAGTTGTTTCTAAAACTTACTTAAAGTAGTTTGTGGTTCAGAAGCATATGGTTTTAATAATCTACTGAAAAAAAAAAAAAAAAAAGTATTCCCAAAGCAGCTTATGCAAAATAAAAAAGTTGAAGCTTTTAAAAAAGTAAAAACCATAAACTTATGTTCTCGTAGATTATTTCAGGTTGTATGCCAAAAAGACCGTAAATATCTTCTTTCGTACTTTCGCTTCCCAATTCTTTTTGTCAAAATAAAATAAAAAAACTTCAAAGTTATTGTTGATCAGCACCAACCGCATTTTTTTTATTTATAACCCTTGTATTTTCAAAACGTACCCACTTCGTCATTAAACATTTAAACCAATTAAACCTACTTTTAATAATCGTCCCACACACGTATTAAAGGCCACTAAGTAAAATGACAATTAATTGATATTTAATATTGTTGTAACTGTTGTCATTATTATTTATAGTATTGCACTGTTGCTATTATTACTTTTTTATTATTTTTGTTTTATAGTTACAATTATCAAGTAACTAACACATTCATGTCTGCGTGTAAATAGTTTGAATTTTGACGATTCTTAGCCCGTCTTATATTTTATAAATATTTGCTTGTTTAATTTTCCCTTTTTTAATATATTTTGTTTTCTTCTTTTGGACTTATCTTTTTGTAGGTACATGTATGAAAGAACTTTAAAGACTGGCCATTTATATTAAAATAATATATTCGGTGTTACATTGAGAATTTTCGTATACACTATTGTTTGTTTTTTTAAAGAAAATACAAGGTTATAAAATTATGATATATATATATATATATATATATATATATATATATATATATATATATATATATATATATATATATATATATATTTAAAGGTATATATACAAACTTAAAATAATGTTATATACATAACTTGTTGGAAATGATAATAGCATTGGCTTTCCAATTCTATGTGATGAGTGATGACAAAAAGTTTAAACGAAGATTATGTTACCAAATGATTTCTAGCATTACGTTATCATGTGCTAAAGGTAACCAAAGGTCAAATCTTATTATGGACAAAGATTTAGATTTAAGAGTAGGGTTAGAAAATATTTTGTTTTGTTTTTTTTTTTTAAAGAAAATAAACGATAATTATATTGAATGATAAGGATGAATAATAAAAAATTGAAGACAAAAACAATGTGATGTATTTTTCCCATGCGGGCCCATCACATATTAAATAATAAAGGGACAAGAGACTGACTATTCCTCGCTATGCTTGTCAAAAACCACAATTCGTTTTCTCAATTGGATTTTACGTGACAACCAAAAAACGACCATAAGACGGAACCCACACGAGCCGGCTGCCGGATTCCACACGTTCAAAACAAATTAACAACTGCTGTCACACCTATAACTTACCCACTACCATCACGGAAGTTGCTGGCCCCAACATACCTACCAATACTTTACACTTAATGAAACTACTATAAATCACAAAAAAAAAAAAAAAAAAAAAAAAAATCCACTAATAAAACCGATATTATTAGTAAGATTTAACATTTCAATATGCTTTTGCTTTACGCACAATCATATTTTCAAATGTTTGAAATATTAGTAAAAACTAACATATAAAAAATACTCTTGGACAAAAAAAAAAGGCTGCGAAACGAGGTATGTCAAACTAAGTAGAAGAGAGAGGAAAAAAAATATCAAATTTGCTGTGGTTGGTATGAAAATAATTATTCAAACCAAACATCCTCTAAATGCAATAAAATGTTATTATTCAGATTTTGAATCATCCATACATGAATATTATACTAACACCCACGGTACCTGCCTTTTACTCCTATGATTATCCACTTTATATGTGTCACATGGTAATTAGAAAGAAGTTAAAACAATAGTTTCTCACGTGAGGTCATACAAAGCATTTCTTTCATAATTAAATAATAATAATGTAACACCATAGGATTATATCATATGTATTTGTAACACGAAAACTTTAAAAAAATATTGATTATACATTCCGCAAAACATAAGAAAAGGAAAGTTGCTGGAAATTGGAAACTGAATGAAAATTACTCAAACAGCAAGCATTATGTGGTATAAGGGAAGTTATAGGAATAGGATGTGGCAAACACGTGAGTGAGTTTGAAAGAATGAAAGATACCATACCTCCTTCCTGCTTTACTTTCCAAAATCAAACAACACCCTCTTCTACCTATGTACATTCATCTACGTCCCATCCATATTCCCAATTCCTTCGGTTATTAAGAAGAATTTTGAGTAAATACTTACGTTGCTTCCGTCGACAATATCTCAAGTTCTGCCCACCAAAGAGGCGAAATTTTCGGTATAGCTCCATCTTGTGCTATTCTTGTTATCTCTTTTAGTCTAGACGTAACATCCCCCATTTTCGGCCTCCTGCTTGGGTCAGAATTAACACAACATCTTATCAGTTTACCAATTGCTTCGAGCTGATCCGCGTCAAAAGAATCTAATGTCGGGTCCAACAATTCTCTCATCGGGTTTTCTCCTCTCAAAAAGTCTAATGCCCAATCGTCAATGGCATCACCTCCAGCATAAGGAACTCTACCCGTTATCATCTCGAATAATATAATGCCAAAACTGCAAACATTACTTTCAGGGGTTGGTTCTGTGTTCACAAAGGATAACTCGTTGCATAGGCCGAAATCTGATATCTTGGCTGCATAGTCTTCGGTGAGGTTTACAGACGAAGAGTTTAGGTTTTTGTGGCATACAGGTGGTGTTAGTTGGTGCATGTGATCAAGACAGTATGCCATTCCCATTGCTATTCTCATCCGCATTCCCCAGTCCAAATGTTCCGCTTCTTGAACTGCATAGTTCATAAAAGATTGATGATGGGAGCTAAATGATCATAATCATAGATAAATTAGCAACTAAGAAATGTATTCGCTAACATAAAACAATCAACTTTTTTAATTATAGTTACTTACAGAAAGAGTAACAAAATGAATATACTCACTATGTAGATGTTCAAAGAGTGTTCCACTGGGAGCGTATTCGAATGCTATCATTCTCGTAAAAGGCTCCTCTTCCTCACAATAACCAAGAAGGTTTACGAAATTCTTGTGGTTGACCTTCGACAACATGTCAATCTGAGATTATATCAAACCATAAACTATTAGGAAACCGGACCAACAATGAGCAAAACAAGCAACTAAAGTTTGATACAAAAAAGTACCCTTTTCCGGAACTGGGTTTCGAGATTCTTTGACCAATCTTTAGTAGAAGGTGGAGCTACAGAAGCAACAGCTATTTCAACTCCACTGGATAATGTCCCTTTATATATGGTCCCGAATGATGTAGAACCAATTACGTTGCTGAAATCTTCACAGGCTGCCTCAAGCTCCGATCTTTTTAGCTTTGGTACCCCTGGTATGTTGGTTTCGGACAAGTTTAGTGTAGTTTTACCTTTGTCAAAGCTAATTTATACCAAATACATATCATTAAGGTCAATATAAGAACAAGGAACTTTTACCAGTGACAAACGCTTTCTGCAATTGTCCACTCAGTCCTGTGGCCCAAGGCCTAACCGTAGCCACTTTATTACCTCGCCATAACAACAGTGCCACAATGCCAAATAAAGCAGAGCCTCCTATAGCAACAGATATTATTATAACCAGATGAACGTTTGACGATGAATTTTGTCTTGAGAAAGCTGGAGGAACGGAAGGTGGAGCCACAGAGATTGTGGAAGGAGCAGGAGCGAGGGGTCGGTTTAACACAATTGAAGGTTCAGTAGAAGGCGATGGTGATGCCACTGGTGCTTTTGTTGATGACGGAGATGGAGACAGTGATGGTGATGGAGATGGAGATGGAGATGGAGACGGAGATGGTGATGGTGATGGTGATGTTTGTGATTGTATCAGAAAAGGTGTCGGGACAGCTATATTCTCAGAGTCCGCCAGCAATTTCCGGTGGGACTTGATTCCAGTTTGTGCAATGTTCCTGTTTAGTATAGAGCAGCTGTTGTCAACCATTTAAAGAAAAGTAGCCGAGTTCATCAAAACCAGGCGACTTTTTTAAGGGATTCAATAAACTACAAGTGTAACATCCCCCAAAAATCAACCAAATTGGTAGCTTACTATTGAAGACCCATAAACAGACGTACTAGTTACTATAAAGACCAACATAATACCCATATCATGGTTATAAGCATCCCATCACTAAGAACTTGCAAGCAGAATCACAAGCCATATAATAACCAGAAAACCAATATAGTTTAAGGAGTTGACACTATGGAGTGAAGGGAGAAAACAAATAAATCTTGTTGCAAGTACATACCATGCCATTGCTTCTCTTTGATCAGCTTTATTTAACAATGTAAGTTGTTCAACTTCAGGAGAAATGCTATCAAGAACCTCGTTGTTGTCTAGTAATCTACAGTTGTTTGAGAAAAGAGATGACATATTGTTGGTGACGAAAGTTTGTCGGAAATATGAATAATAAGTGAAAGCATTGATCCTACTTACAGAATAGATGGTGATATACTACTTCCGAAGTCAGATGGAAGTGCTCCTCCGAAATTATTGTACCTCAGATCCAACACCTTCAACTCTTTCATTTTGCTGATCTTTTCAGGAATGGTACCATAGAATGAATTATTCCGCAAAATTCTGCATAAATAAATATTTTTCAAAAACTTGATTCTTGGAAACAATAAATACTTGCAATCAAAGGGGCGGTTGATTTCATTCGTACATAGACTTTGCGTAAGGTAAATTTCCAAGATCAGGAGCAAGTGTTCCTCCAAGACGCAGATTAATGAGTTTCCTGTGAATATAATACGTAGATTTCAGAAACATCAACATCCTAGCTACCGAATACTTGAGAGTCTATAACATAGCAATAACTTAATTCCTGCTACGATGCAAAAATTTTAGTAAATTGAAGCCTATACGAACTACTTACAAAGCTACAACGTGTCCCTTGGAGCAGTTTACACCAAACCAAGAACATGGATTCGGTACTCCAACATCGTCAATCCAGTTGGACAAGGCCCCAAATGGATCATGCACCACTCCATCTCTAAATCTTAGCAAAGAAATACCTGCAATCAGACGGTTTGTGTGCGTTAATATCATGAAAAGATAAGAATGATCCAAGCATAAGTAGAATGAATTTGGATCCTCTGCATCTAGAGGATTCAAATGAATTTGGAAACCATTTTGTTTCAATTCATCTAAACTATCAACCATAATGATCCGAGCTGGATTGTGATACCTTCATCATTAAGAGAGAAGCAGGAATTCAAATTCTGAAACAGGAAACCGACTATCATCGTCAAAGTCAGCAATCGATGCCTCTCTAATCTACAAAGCACCATCATGTATTTACAAACACGAAGGTGAAACCTTCGAATCTTATCCGCAGCGAAATCAACGTGGATATCAATCAAACAAACAAATAATTCAGAGTAATTCACGAAAATCGCCGATCCACCAACTGAGTTGACTCTGAAAAATACAACACCGCTGGAGCAAATGAAAATTTCAATCACACAAATCAAAAAAAAAAAAAAACCAAAACTCGGAATTGTACAATCTAGCTAAAATATATACAACAAATCAAATCGAATTACAGTTGTTCGTGAAGTAATATGGACCGAATCAACTTAAAAAATGATTTAAAAGTCGGAAAGCGCGTTCTGCAGCTAAAGTTACAAACACGAATATCCCTAATATACTTTAAAATTACTTTATTGACTTAAAAAAACAATGGAACTAAGAACCGGAATATATGATACATACCGATTAAAGTATTTACAGTAAAAATCCTTCGAGGACGACGACGAAGACGAACGCATAGAGTTGCATATCGTATGAAATTGAAATGAATCTGGAAGTGTGGTGATTGACCAAGAGTAGAATACAAGTTAACGACGAAGTCATCATGGAAAACGGTGTTTTGGATTTAGTTTAGACATCGTAATCATCTTCGATTTTCATAATAGTAAATGTAGGGTGCGTTTTGGCGGGTGTAAATGGGGGAAGTTGCCAAGAAGGTGGAGCTCATCCAATTTATATAATTTCTTATTCGTGTGGCCAAGAACCTTTCTTTCTTTCTTTCTTTCTCAGAAATCTTAAAATGAATTAAGGTTTTTGATGATGCATTTTTGAAACTTTGAAGTGTATATTTTATGGTTTTCAAAATATTAGGTCAAAATTAGGGAAGTAATCTATTGTATATAATTGATTAGTCATCATATAAATATTTTTTTAAATACATATAATAATGGTATTCTATGTTTTCAAATGTATACTTGAATAAATTTTAGGATTGCTTACATAAAATAAAAAGATAAATAATTGTGTCTTAATTTCTTATATAGATGCAAAGGTTTGAAATCAACAACAAATCATATGGATCAAACTAGTGAAATTCTTGTATGTTTGTAATTAATAATGAAATAGAATTGATAATAACAATCAATTTATATTATACTAATATACATTTATTTTAAAGATCAAATATTTTCTTGATAAGTTATAAACTTATTTTTGACATTATAATATATTTGGTTATTGTTAGTTGTTGGATTCGGAATTGAATTTTAGACATATATTTATAATTATTTTTTTTTAAAAAAAAGTTGTTTTATTTTTTGTTCATTAAATTTTTTTTAAAAAGTATTATATTGTTTAACTCATTATACTTGTATAGCATGAATGGTAACAAATTATACATATGCAAGTTTTATTTGTAAAGCAATTCCAAGAGGAGGCAAAAATTCTGGGGACCGATTTTGTAATTTGTCAAAATGTTATATATTTGTGGTGTGTAGTTGACATGCGGCACTATTTACTATTCTTCAGTCTTATCTCTCAAGATAGCATATGTATGTAATCGATTTCCATGTGTAGAAAACTTTATATAAAACTCCATTCGAAAGATTACAAAATAAATTTAAAAAATTAATTTTTAACCATTATCTAATGTTTTAAATTATAGGAATCGACTAATCGTAGAACTCTTAGGTATTGTTTAATTGCATGCCCTGAGGAGTAGCCACATGTATTTTTTAAGATATCATACAAAGAACAGACATTGTCTTTTTAGTCCGATAAGTATTATATCAAGCCCATACATGTATTTTTTAAGTTTTCAGCCCAATAAATGAAAAAAAAATATTTAAAAATAGTATGTTGTATTGTTAAAAAACATTATTTTTCTATCTTGATCAAACTCATTTAAAAAAAATAATATATTGCATCTTTAAAAATACATTTTCTTTTGTCTAACTTTTAAATCAAACAACATAAAAGGCGATCATACCCCTTTAAAAATTAGTATGTTGTATTTTTAAAGTCTTTTAAAGAAGTATTATTATTTTATTTTGTCCTAGACATGAAAATGCTAAGAACCAACCTCGAAATAATATTATAATCATCAAACTTCTTGTTGGAGATGACATGCTAGATATCAATCCGATAACTGAAAAACATACATTTACATTATAATTAGGAGAGCGTAAGTCTCGTTGAATTTCTAGGGAGGCATTTTGAAGAAAGTTGACAGGGGTTTTATTAATATTAATCCTATTTTTAAAGTCTTGTAAAAAGACATTGTTCTTTTATCTTGTCTTGAACATAAAAATGCTAAGAAACAACCTTGAAGAAAAATCATCATCATCAAACTTCTTGTTAGAGATGCTAATGGTGCGTTTAGTTACCGAAAATTTTTAAAATTTTCATCTCACTTTTCAACAAAAATGAAAACTTGTTTACTTAACAACAATTTCATAAATTTTCATTTCACTTTTTAAAATACCACTTTTCATATTCTCTCTCTTACTTTTCTACTACCTACCATATTTCTTTATAATACTCTCTTTCTCTTTCTTACTTTTCCATCACCTATCCTATTTTTTTTATTTTATAATCACTCATCTTATTTTTCTTAAAACTAAAACTTCATCATCTAAACAAGTTTTCACTTTTCATAGAAACCCTTGTTTTTTTCTAAAAACTATAACTTGAAAACTGAAATTGAAAAATGACTAGTTTTCGCTAACTAAACACAACCTTAAGATAACTGAAAAACATACATTATTAATAGGAGAGCGCCAATCTAGTTGAATTTATGTGGAGTAAAGGGAACACAATGATTATATAATCTGAAATTAAACCAAAACACATGGTATTAAAAGAAGCATATGATTATTTAAAGTTCATTTGCATTCGCTTGAAATTAATTAATTCCATAAAAGATATTAAAAAAAACATTGATTACACTGGCAATATGTATTTAATAAAAACCACATAATTTCTTAAATAATAATAAATCTTAAACTAAAACTATTTGATCAATGATTGGTACACCAAAACCCAGTAATTACATATATATTAAATCTATAGAAAAGAGAATTATATTACTCAAGATCGAGTGCATGTTTTCTAAAAGTAAAAATGCAGCAAACTATACAAGAGATGTATGGAACATAAAAAGTCAACTTGCTTAGGTTATAATAAACTAAAGTACAAAACCTCACACACACTTTTAAATCTTTAATCACATGTTTTTTCATATTAGAAGATACAACTTCTGCTGATTAATTTTGGGTTAATCATTAAAAAACTAACATATTTTCATCATTTCAACGTTTTCGTCCCTTCATATTTTTTTTTTTTTTTTCAGAAAAATCCTCAAGTTAATTTTTTTTTTTTAGTTTTGTGAAATTTAGTTATTAGATTCCAATTTTTTTGTTTTGTTAAAAAAAACCCGTTTTACTGATTATAACTGAATTCTATTAACCAAAATTTATAAAACCAGAAAAAGTTAATTTGAATATTTTTCTAGACTAAAATAACATGGAGTGACGGAAACGTAACAAAAACATTAAAACATGTTGGTTTTTTACAATTAGCCTATTAGTTTACTAAATTAATAATCAGATAAAAATTAAAATGAGTAAAAAAAATTTTTTTTTGAAAAGTATCATTTTATTGAAACAATTAAAACAAACTGTAAATACATTTCGATATGACTATCAGGTTCAGACAAGAGAGAAAAAAACAAAGTCGACCCAAAAACCAAATTAATGCAATTAAAACATCATGAACGAAATAAACCAAACATCAAACTTTCCTTTAAACCTGACTTAGGCCATCAATCGACCCTATGTTGAAACAAACACCACTACAAAAAGGCCAATGAAGCCTGGTTAGAAATTAAATGTAGCCCGATTATTTAACCGGGTTTGAAGGGGGGTGGCTTTATTACAAATCAATATAGCCTGATTATTTAACCGGGTCCAATTAGAAATAGAGCCCGCTTCTATACTATATCAACCGGGTCCAACCAAATAAAGCTATGAAAAAGTGCTTAAATGGAGCCAGATTTGTTAATAACCATGTCGAATATATATTATAAAGCTAACACTGTGTTCCTTAACTCTATTAAATGAGGGGAACGGATTGAATCAAAGAGAGAAACAAGCAACGTCGTGTTCCATAACAAAACAATGAAGGGAAATGATTGAATAACACCAGCCTTTTGGTCCCATCTTCTTCTTCCCAAAACTGGGAGGGAAACGAAAGAAACGGCTTCATCTCCTTCCCATTACTTTCTTCTCCCTTCTGTCCATTCCAATCCTCTTTAGCGAACACAGCGTAAATTTGGTTTATATATATAGCAATGTCACTTCTAAATATATCTATTTCCAACATAAAGCTAAATTTAATAATAACATGTGCTTGCTAAATTCATAGATGCAGAATATACACAATTCCAAAAAATGATAATAAACTATTTCAACATATAACAAACATTTCAAGTTATAGGGCGGGCTCATTGGTTGAGGTCTCGAGTTCGAGCCTTGCTGGAGGTGTGTGGTTTGGTGATCACCCTCAGAGTGTCTAACAATGATGCTAATAACTAATCACTGACATCTGCTGTTCAGAAAAAATGAAAATGATACATCATCGTGAATGATCTAGACAAATTTGAGAGGAAAAAACATCACCCTCAATAATTGTAATAAAATTTATCAAACATCAATTTAGTAATTATAACTTTTGTAATTAGACAAATGTCACTTCAAAAGTGGTATTCAAAAAGATATAAAATTAATTACTATTAATAAATGTAGTTTGGTTTTTGATCCATGAATTATTTAATCGTAACATCTACTTTCACGTACGTACCTTGTGGCTCGGGTAATAATAATGTATAAAACTAACTATAAATTAATTGTCCCTTACGTTACTTCATTTGACAAACGGACCTGATCAACTTTAATTATACAAATGATCCGAAACATGCTGATATGTAGTTTAGTTTCGGGTGATCCTTATATAATAATTAATAGTGCAAATAACCAAAAATAATAATAATTTTTGTCATTTTTTATATTAATAGTAACATTATTATTTTATATCATTAATAACATTAACTTCAATATTTGTATCATTTATGGTAATTTTTTTTGTTTTTCGATCAATAATAGTAACAGGTGATCTGCAACTAACAACTTCTCAGCTATAAAAATTGGTAAACTCTTTTCATATTTTTATCAATAACAGTAACACATCAAAATTAAAACTCAATTTATTTTTCTTTTTTAGGTTTTGCTAAAATTTTATAAATACCAAAATAAACCAATTTATGTTTCAACTTTTGTTGTTGTATAACCAAATTTTAGTTTTTAATTTCCTATTATTATTTATTTATTTAAAGTTAATTTAATTATATCATTACTATTTTTTTAATTTGGTTAAATTTGTTTATTTACTATATTTTTTATAGCGTTATAAATTTTTTTAATATATTCTAAATATTATTTACGATTATATAATATTCGATTATTTATTTATGATTATGAATAAAACTACGAATCATTACAAATTTCACTTTTTACACACGAAAAAATATGAACCATCCTTTTTTTTGAACAAAATAGTACAAACTCTTCCGGTATTTAGCTTTTTCAATCTAAATGAGTCGTAGTTTTTTATTTGAAAAACTAAAAACCAAAATGGGTCTCAGTACTTTTATTAAAAAAACTATAAACTGCAATTATTAATATTTTTCCATTCATAGAAACTAAAAAAATGAATGGGTCATAATTTTTGCAATAGCAAAAATCCTTGTAAATCATAATGGTTAATAATTTTACTTTGTTTAAAAAATCTGAAAAATGAATGGCTTGTAATCTTTGTCATTCAAAAAAATTAAAATTCCAAATGGATCGTAGTACTTTCATTTGGAATTGAAAAGCTACAAAATATTCGGGTTTTTAATTTCTCCAAACGAAAAAGACTACGATCCGTTTAGTTTTTAGCTTTTCTGAATGGAAAAAACTACAACCCATTCATTTATAAAAAAATTTTGAACAAAAGATTTTAGTTTTGTTTAACAAAATATCTGCAACCCATTAATTTTTTTTTGTTTTTGACAACGAAAAAATAGGTTTATAGTTTCGGTTCGGTTAGTAGCTAACATGTGAACCGTGTTTTCGGTTTCGGTTACCCGATCTTCGGTTACCCGTTAGAAGTCGGTTACCCCCAGTTTGATCCACGGATACCCGTTATATATGCTTAAAAGCAAATAAATTATAGATTTATATATTTTTTAAGCACAAATTCTTTATAAGTTTAAAGTCATAGTAAACTATTTGACTATAAATCTTAAAAGTTACACTAAATTTATCTAATAAAACAATTTAAATAAAAAAATCATTTAAAATCTAGTATTTAATGTATTATAATGTCTAAATGAAATTATATATAAAAGCTACTAACTTGTATATATATAATCGGTTTCGTTCAGTTATCCACGGTTTTCTAAAAATAAAAACCTAAACCACTCTCGTGATGTTTCGGTTTCGGATCAAGCGATTTAAACGGTTCGGCTAGGTTTTTCACGGTTTTTCGGTTTTGTTTGAACACTCCTAGTTTCGCTGTATGAAGAATATTGCAACCCATTTTGATTTTTAGTGACCCACTCATATTGAAAACTAAAAAACCGGAACAATTGATATTTTTTTTTTGTTTGAAAAAACTAAAAGACAGTATGATTCCTAATATTTTTCCGTTTGAAAAACTTCAAATCGAAATGAGTCATGGTTTCTTTTCATTTTATATTTAATCGTATGTTATATAACCGTAAATAAATAATCATAATAAATATTAAAAATATAAAGTTATGAAAAATAAAAATTCTAAATAAATAATTTAATAAATTAAAAAAATCATCACTAACAATAATAGTAATATAATAAATTACCAAATAATAATAGAAAATTAAACTAAAAATTTAGCATAAACTTTCATAATATTTTTTGAAACTTAAATTTTATTTATTTTGGTGTTTATGAAAATTTTGAAACGCTTAAAAAGTAAAAAATAAATTGGTTTTAATTTGATATGTTACTGTTATTGATATAAATATGAAATGATGCTATTATTTTTTATAACTGAAAAGTTATTGATGGCCTATTAAACAAGTTGTAGGTCACCAGTTACCATCATTAATATAAAAATAAAAGTTATTAGTATAAACGATAAAAATACATGTTAATGATATTAATAATAAAAAATAAATAATATTACAATTAGTGATAAACATAAGAAAGATTACTATTATTTTTAATCATTTGTCCTGGATAATAAAAATAAAATTATTCCAGCAAAGCCAGAACACAAATGGTGTGGTGTGGTGTGGTTTACAAAATACAAATAAAATCACGTTATCTTTGGAATTGGAATTGGAATTGCAGAGGTTGGTTAATTGTTTGATGATGGAGAAGGAGAAGGAGAAGGAGAAGCTGGTTGAGGTATCGGAGCAAGTGGTATGCATCGACTTCGTACTTGGCGTTAAATGCAGAGCCACCGTCCGCCTGAGATCTCTCTGCGCCACTTCCCCAATCGCCTTCAAAATCCAAACATCATCTCCTCACAAATTCCTCGTCAAACCACCCACTGGACTCATCTCTCCTCTCTCTCAATCCTCTTTCCAAATAATCCTCAAACCCCAACCTCAATTTCCCTCTTCTTTCCCTCGTTCCGCCTCCGACCGCTTCCTCATCCGCACCTCCACACTTGCTCATCCTCACACAATCATCACCTCCTGTTCCTGGACGCATCATATCAAACTCAAAGTCGCCTTTGTCGGTCCCTTTTTGCTCCGCCACGCCGTCAATAACGGTGATTGCGATGCCGTGAGGGGTATCATTAAGTTCCAGAGAAGCTTGCTAACCGACTTGTCAACTCGTGAGGCTGAGTCGCTCCACCGAGTGGCCACCAGGTTGGATAACTCGGTTGATATGGTTACTTTACTACTGGAATCCGGTTTGAAAGTCGAGTCAACAACAACTCGTGGTTTAGAAGTCGTCGAAGATTCTAGATGGGTGGAGAAAGGATGGTCGGAGTTACACGTGGCGGTGGCGTTTGATCGGACGGAGGAGGTTTCGAAATTGATTAAAAACGGAAAACGTGGGACGTTGGATTGTAAGGACAGAGAAGGAAGGACGCCGTTATATTTGGCGGCAAGCAAAGGGTATGAGAGGTGTGTTAAACTGTTGGCTGGTGCAGGTGCTAATGTGGACGCAAAACGTAACGATGGTAGGACAGCATTATACAGGGCAGCAACGAAAGGTGACCATCGGATGGTGAAAGTGCTGATAGAGCTGGGCGCTGATCCTTCGATCGTGACCGATCATCGGAACCGGTCCACCATTGATATAGCCCGTGATGAAGGACATGTAAGTAGGGGAACACTAAATTAAAAGAAATATGCACATACATGCCACCTGATTATAGTTTATAAATCACAAACCCATTGAACATATAACAATAACACTTGAGGGAGGATTGGTTTTCAGACATTCTGTAAAATGACTTGCATTGTTGAGTATTTCATCTCAATATTTGGTTGGCACAAAAGTACAAAACAAATAACACAAGACATGTTTAGTTCATAAAAAATTTAGGTTTGAGGTTTTAATAAAACTGAAAACTAACAAGAGTTTTTTTGAGAACATATTTTATATGCAAAACATGTTTGAAAAGGTTAATAAGGGTTTTTCTATTTTCATTCAACTATCACACGCTTTATCTCGCTCTCATTTGAATACGAAAACACAATATGAAAACATAAAATTGGAGTTTCAATAGGTAGTTATAAATTAAAAACTAAAAATATTTAAAAACAGTAGATCTAAACGCGTTTTATAAAAACCCTTATTTTCATCGAAAAAAGGTTAACTAAGCATGCTCATATGTTTTCATTTGCATTTGAAGCTGCACTCCAGCTAGAGCCCTTTGGTACCAATGCAAACCTTAAATTAAATAAAACTGACAACGCTTGGTTTATATTTTTTTTCAAGGGTAAAAAGGGGTTACTATGGAACATCATTAGTTAGGGAATTTATTATGGTTATTTAGCTATAACTTATTATTCGTTATGTGACATGGATGCAGAAAGCAATCGTTGAGACCCTAGAACGAGGGGAAGAGGTGTTAAATGCTGCACGCCGTGGAGATCTTGTCCGCCTTGAATCTCTGCTAGAAACGGAAGCGAGTGTGGACTTCCGAGATCAATATGGTTTGACTGCTATTCACATGGCAGCAATCAAAGGCCACAAAGATGTGGTGATGTTGCTGGTGGAGTTTGGTTCCGATCTGGAATGCACGGATGTGGAAGGGAGGACGCCGCTTCATATGGCGGTGGTTGGCGGCAGAAAGGATATGGCGGAGGTGCTGATAAACAGAGGAGCGAACGTGAATGCCAAGTGTAATAAAGGAACAACTCCTTTACAGGTTGCTCAAGCAATGGGGAATGAAATCGTAACACAATTTCTTCTTCTCCATGAAGACTCTTCTTGATGCTCATCATTTTGCTTTAAATTTTGTTCCAGGTTTATCACCGTTCACTCAATGAGCAATGTAAATACAGGGGTGCCTAAAAGTTCACCAATTTTTAGGTTAATCAAAGCTGATGATCATATTTCAATTTCTTCGTTTGGTTAAGGTCCACAATTCTTTCTGGCAGACTAACCAATAGATTTATTTATTTTTTTTATTTTACTCGTCTCGATTGAGATTTTTTGGTTGATAATAAAAGATCTAACGTACTTTTAATTTTTCCAAAAATCGAATTCAGCCTTTTTATTTTTTGTTGGTTAAAACTTGAACCCATGGTTTTTAATGATTTTGTCGCTCAGCTTTAATAATTTAGTATGTGTACTTAATTAATAAGTTAATTGCAAACTAGGATTTAATTGTTAAATTGGTCAAATTGTGAGTACACACACATATTCGGTTCAAATCCTAGTGTCACTCCAAAGTCCAAACAATCCATAACATCCGTATCAGCATCAAGTTGGAGAGTGGTTTTCTTGACTGAGATGAGATAAGCACATGGTTTGAACTTTGAATTAATACACAAATTATAATACAATTCAACAAGGTGGTTGCAAGTACGGATCCATGATTTTTTGTCATCGGTGTCACATTTTTAGAGTAAATTTAATACTTAATTTTTTTTTAAACTAATCGGGTCACCGAAACGGATTGTCAATACAAATTAATAAATAACAATTTTTGAGCCTTTTTTTTTTAATGTTTTGGACTTATTATTTGTTTCTACTTTCTACTTCTTTTTAATTCTATTGAGATTTTTTTTTTCTTTGTAATTTTTATGATTATAACTCAATAATATTTCAATAAATTTGGGTGATAAAAACAACAAATTTAAATTATGTATGTGTATAATACTTTTATATATTTTTTGTAGGTGTCACTAAAAAAAATTCTTAGGTGTCACTCGAATTTTGATACATACGTAACTCAGTATTTGAAAATCTATCGGTGTCGAGTGACACCCATTATTATAAAGTGCAACCGCCCGGGTGGTTGTATCTGTACGTTTACACTTTATATAGCTACGCTACGACTACGAAGGTTCTGACTGAATCATAGACAGATTCATCATCCATTCAAAAGTCGAAACAGTTTCAAGATACCCTTCCCTTCCATACTAATTTAAGACATTAATACATGATAGGACTTACAGGAGTCATGATATCAATGAACTTCCATGCATGGTAAAATTTGACTGACATTCCGTAATCCGTATAAATTAAAAATTCATCCTGTGAATTCTTTTTTTTCTATAAACTACACACCAACACGACAACACAGCCCAGGGATAAGAGAACACTACATGGTACAAGAACTTAAATTGGAAAACTTCGTTTACCTTTTGGTTTTGGGAGATCCACCAGGACGCCAGAAACCTTTCCTGCCAACGAGGAATCGGTGCTGATGTAAGCTTGTTGACCAATGGAGTGAACGCAGAATCAGTCTCAACTTGTTTAACACATCTATGGTATCTTCAACTATCACAACTCCACCTGGTCTTGATATGCGATCCATTTCAGCTGCTACATCAACCGTATCACACCTGTAAAATTATTTCCCAGGTAGACAGAAACTCATCATCTTATTTATAGCACAACAAACTAGTGTTACTTCTGTCCTAGTAAAAACAGCAAGCAACCATGTAATAGAATGGTTAGAGCAAAAGTAAAATCAGAACAAAACTTAAGCATATGGTTATTGTGTATATCTAATTCTAATGTGTAATTTATGAATTGGTTTGGTCTTACTAAAAATGTTCATGTTTCCTCAACTATTCAGAATAAAAAAAATCTCAGTATCTATGTATCCCCAAGGTTGTAGCCTTACAATTACGACATAGTTTCTACCTTTTGAATTCTTGTATATTTTTATTAAAAATAAAGGGAATTTAAGGAGCTACATGAATAGTACTCAATAAGCTTATACCTCTGTGTTAGGTTGCTGAAGAGGAAGCTGGAATGCAGAAGATCATACGTTCTAGGATAGGTACTAAGTGATTCACACCAGTCATGGTAGATGCCAATCAGCCCTCTGTCAAATATTACAGGCAAAGTATCCGGTCCGTTAACAGGAACGACATTCATCACCCATAGAGGTAGATCAATCAAAGCAGCAGCAAACCTGATATAATTCAAACCATCTTAGACACGAGAATCAAAGAAACCTGGTATTCAGTACAAAATAACTAACCCTCCATATCCAGCATTCATATCCATTACATTCCTCACACTTGACCAGTTTACACCCAGGCTTCCCAGATAAACATTTGTAACAATTTCAGACCAGTGTCTGGTATCCTCATGAAAAATCTGTTCAGCATCCGGCTCGGTTGGAAGACTTAAAGGTTTACTTTTGAGCCTTTGCGGCCAAGGTGTAGGCCATGTATTTGTTACAGGAATTGTGGAAATACAGCCATCAAGGGGTGTATACCATGATGCTTTTTCTCGAAATTTCTCGTCACATAGAGGTGGATTGTTTTCTGTGCGTGATTCATAGCAGGAAGATGAAAGAGGCTTCTCATATATAACCAGACCTATTCCAGATGAATCAAAACTTTTTGCAACTACCTTCCAGCAAATAGCTTCAGTGAGAGCAACCATGGCTGCAAAAAATGGAGATAACTTAATTTAAACAGATAGATAATCGACTTTAAGAAGTCCGTTCTGGACCCCTATTGTGTGACGTAAGTAAAGGAAAAACCAAGTTAGAGTTTATATTATACACACCATCCCAAACTTTTTTATCTCTTTCATCGTCACGATAGACTGGTGTAGCAGACCAGATAAAAACTCCCCCGGGCCTCAAAATCCGATTCAACTCCAACAATGGTTTTCCACCTGCAAATTCGTCCATGAAGATTACAAAAGTCTAGAACTCATAACATAGAATAACAACGATTTCAAAACCAATACCATCTCCATCCCAGTGCACCCTGCATCTTGCACAGTGAATCAAATCGAAGGCATTGTCTGGAAATGTCAGCCTTTGTGTTCCAATTACGGAGAGAGTGGCTGGAATTCCTCGCTCAAGAGCAAACTGTATTTGAGCTTCATGTTCATCTTTTGGAGCAAATGACATGGTTATTACATCTTTGTCCAGTAAATATCCACCAAAGCTAGCAACACCACAACCAACATCAAGAATCACCCGTGTACGCTTCCCCCAGCCAATTTTTGGCAAATTCTAGAAGAAAACAAGGAACACAAACATAAGAAAGTGCTGAACTTCAAAGAGTGACAGAATTACAATGTTGCTGAGAATATAATCATCAAATGTAGCAATAAAGCAACCAATATGTGTTCAATAGTGCATAGAAAAAGTGACATGCTTATGGAGATGGTGAATGTGCTAAAAAAACTACAGGCATCAGATTTTAGACAATCCAAAGATGCCTAGCAGTCTAGAAGTGCATATAAGAGAATACTCTTTCACTGCCTCGGTGCAGTGTGAAGATCAACATACGAAGGCCACCATAAAGAAAAAATGAAACTGATAGTGAGTTAGTAACATATATTACCTTTTCTATGTATTGGATATAATGAGTAACTCCCTCTTTAAATTGCGTTCCTCCTCCAGGAAAAAGAAGAAAATCACCGGACCTTTTCACCCAGTTTTGTTCCTTCTTGTATTCAACAAGCTTAAGGTGCGGGACATTGTCAAACCATATCTGTAAATTGACGTATTAGGTTACAAAACCATTAACAACACAAGGCCCAGAGAAGAAAATTTTTTGCACCAAATCCTACTTGTGTAAAATACATGTTTAACATTAAGAAATAATATAAGAAAATAATAATTTTTACCCTGGAGCTAGAAACATTTAACTAACAAATAAACACATTTAGCAAACGGACAGCGATATTACTTCTGATGTCTAGACAATACACTGATAAAAAAATATTTAGCAGGTTCAATGGTAGTCACGCACTCACACCCAAAACATCAAATCAAAGCAAGAAGGTCTCCGTTCTTCCGGTGCATTAAGAACTTACGTTTCTTTTTCCTATATTGTGAAATGTGACTTGATTGGTGACCAGATAAATGACAGACCACCGAAGTGGAAAAAACTTGTGTTTGGAGTAGGCCGAGGGCTGTTAGGCCCCTAATCTAGTTGGGACATTACTGGTTATGTTTTGGTTTAGGTTTCGACTTTGTCTGTATATTATATTTGATGGTTACCCTCTGTTCTCCAATTAGGGGTGGAGAAGAAAGAAAAAAATTGAAGGAAAGAAAGGGCAGAGAATTGGTCCATTTTTTTCTTTCCCTCCCATTCTTCTCATAATTGGACAAAAAGTTTTAGGAAGAAAACCACCCCTACTTTCCCTCCTAATGATAATTTTCTTTCCCTTATGTTTGATGGAGAACACAATTATTTTTGGTTGCTTTCGTTAATTATGTTTCAAGAACAGATGTACTCTTCAATTAAACTTGTGACTAAATAATACCCGCTCCTATCCGTAGAAGTATGTTGCATTGACAGAACCTATATATACTGTGCCAAGAAGAAAATTATAATCATTATATTGACAACATACATATCTACCTCCCTCGGTGGAATTTTTTAAAGGGATTATAATTTTAAATTATGCTACCGTGCTCGTGCAGGACACTTGTTTCTATGGTCATATAATATCAATGCCACTGGCGAATCTGCATAAAATTGAGTGCGTGCAGTGCAGGACCATTTATTTATTAGCAGATCTTCATATCGTATTCTGATCACCAATAGCCCTATAAAACTAAAAATAACATGCACCGTACACCAAACTACTTCTATAAGCATCAATTTAATAAAGCATATTTTAAAGTATAATATAGAAATAAACCTTACCAAAGTAGCAATCTCACCATGTCCCTACTTTTAGGCCAAGGCACAGGCACCTTGTATCCATCAGGAAGAGGAATCAAACAAAGAGGGTTAGGTTTCGGGCAATGCCGCTCTCTATGCTCCATGTGTCTTCTCGATCTCAAAGACTTTATCGCCTTCCAGTTGTCCAAACACGGTATGTAATCCACCGCCAGTGGACCCGGACATACCTCCCACTTGAATACCAACTCCTCACCACCAACACTATCATCCGAATCAGGATCTATCGCGATATTACTTTTCTTACCGTCTATTTCTCGTAACGGAGGCGTCGGCAGCGCGCTGGAGATGTTTCGTGTGATTGAAGGATGCGTAGACGATGGACGGAGATGGTAGAGCGGCGGTGGTTTGGATGTGTTGGTGGTTAAGATAAAGAAGCCGACGAAGAGGAGTAGGAGAAAGAGAGATGCAATGAAAGGATATCTGCGTTCTTTCAAGATATTATGAACGGAAATAGCCATTGTCGGTGGCGCCGGAATCGTTTCAGAACTGTGAAGACGGTAATATCCGATGATCGGAGAGGGGAAGAGAGAGTGACAGAGTGTGTGAATGCGAAGTGCTATTGGGGGAAAGTGAGATCGCGGTAAACGGTGTTGAATCTTGATGGATATTTGGATTTAAAATATGGTTAAAGTAAACGTGACGTCGGTCTTTTCGACAAAAATGAGAGATCCAATGTTCAGGATTTCGACACCTGTGGAAATAAATTTGGACGGCCTAGATCAAACATAAAAAATACAAAAAAAAAAAAAAAGAAAAACTAAAAATGATCGCCCACCGTGGGGCTCGAACCCACGACCACAAGGTTAAGAGCCTTGCGCTCTACCGACTGAGCTAGACGGGCTTTTGAAAGAAATTTAAAAATTTCCTATATGTCGTATGAGTATTTCGTAGACATTTTTAAAGTTTATCCCCAATATATAATGTAATAAAAGAGTCGTCATCATTCATTCATTCACCATTATATAACTCTTGTTAATTAATAATTAGTATTTAAAATGTATTTTAATTGATAAATGTGAAAAGTAGACAATGAATTCATTTACCACGTATTTAACGTCAAGCAAGTAAAAATATGATTATTATATAGTTTTAAATATATGCAAATCTATTTCTTTATAACTATGAAATTAATTTAACGTTTATTGAAGAAGTCTACTTCACCAACATATTACCTTCAAATGAAGTAGGAAAAACTTTTGTCTTTTGACAAAACAAGGCAAAGTGGCAAGCAAGCTCTCAACTAGGCCAATTTGTAGGCACAAACATGTATGAGCAATGTGTTACCTAATCATATCATCTAACATACGTGTCAATAAACTGTTGAATTATCTAATTTAGAAATGATGGACAAATAACAACTAACATGCATCGACATTCAGAAAGAGGTATGAATGATCGTACATTCAGAAAGAGGTATTAGATATTAACTCATTTTCATACTATGCAATCTTGTTGTGAATTGTTATAAAAAGGATATATATCAATGTCTAGTGTTCTTGTTTAAGATGTATTTAGATTCTCCACTGTTCATATATATCATGCTCCACTTGCATATGTTTGTCATCATATGTATTTTAAAATGCTTTGAAATTCGCTTGCTTGGTTACTTGTGACAAGCATAGCATCTCACAGAAGATGTCTTTTAGGCTAGTGACAAGTGCCTAAAAACAGGCCATTTGGCAGTCAAGATGAACGAACATCCATCATCAAGAGTGTTTGTTGTTCATGGTTTCTCTCACTTCAGCTAGTTTCAAGACAGCTGATCAAGATCTGAACAAGACCTCATTTTTATGTTTATAAAGGTTTTGTTTTTTATGTTAAATCTTTATTCATCATTAAGAATGTTTATAAACCAAAACAACTGTGTTACTTAATTCTTTTATAGTATCCCTGTCCATGGACTGTTGGAACTTGGAACATTGTTGCTCATTCTAGCGGTTTTATCTAACAATTCCACCTCCACTGTCATTTATCACCAAAGAACATGTACACCGTACGCTGTAGGAGGGAACATGTGCCATTCAAACAATTGCAACCATTTGTGTGCAGTTTTTTATCACTTTTTTAAGGTTTTCATTAGACCTCCAAGGCTAACGAACGTTTTGCATACGTTTAGTAATACATTGAAATTATGATGCACCCAAAAAAAGAAGTGTGTCTTCATAAAAAAAAACAAGCATTCGAGTACTGATAAGAACACAATATCACCACAAAGAATTAATCAAAAACCATTCCCAATCAAAGGTACTATCTTTAGCAGCAAACATCACATGTTCACAGCTCGTAACAGCACCAAATCAAGCATACAGTGCCATCAGCGATGATCCATATATCCCACCTCTTAAAACCTCAGGACTTCTAATAAAAATTAGATTGTTTGTTAAAGAGATTTTGAACTCTTAAATCTACGAGGTGGCTCATGTGTCTTAACTCTTAAATCAAGCTCTTATCTCCTTAAGCAATGCAAACAATTTAAAATTTCATAGGACCAACCCTTAAATTCCAAAAATGATTTTAAACTTCTTACACTTAACCTCTTAAAACAAACAACATCATAACCACACTACTAAACCAAAATCGGTGTTTTTATGATTGAACCAAAACATGGTTGAGATTTGGAAAGCACTTGAAACAAGCATCATAATAGGGGGATAGAGAACTATACAACGATACTCCACATTGCACTTCTGACTGAAGTATATGTTTCTGGCTATTAATACCTCCAATCTTATAACTGAGTTGACCATAAGATAGTACCATTTGTAACGGTATGTCAATTAAACAGCGGCACCTTCATTGAGGAGCATCTGATCAAAATGCCACACACCTGATATTTCAAGAAAGTTATAACTATTAGCAACCATATGATAGCTGATGTTTTGACAATTTTTGAAGAGAATTGATATTATGAATAAGAAGATAGGAATATTTTACCATGGCCTTTTCCAACTCTCCTCAGTTGAGCAACATATTCAGATATCTTCTTAATCGCCTCAACCTTTATATCACATTGAAAGTAGTATCAACTTACCCTTTATGGCATGAAGGAAAAAAAAAAGGATAACCACTTAGTTGGATGTCAGAATTTATAAACTGGTATTTGTAATCTACCTGTTCGCCCAAGAACTCGCTTTCAACAAAATCAGCCAAATGCACGTCATTACACTTGTTGGCTACCTATTATCATCAAAGATCATAATTCAGAAACTCAAATCTTTAATCTTCAAGAATAATTCATTAATCCATTTGCTAGTGAGCCTACACAAATATGAAAAAACAATGTCATACCGCATGGACATTTAGTAGTTTCTCATTTGTCAATTTCTCAAGTGACAATGCAAGCTCCATAGCTACAATCAAAATAAGCACCAGAACAAATTTGTTAAATTGTGTGTTCATATCATTTATAGTTAAAAAAACGTCATACACAATTAACATCAACATCAAACATTTACGATATCTATGTTATGAACCCAAGAACTACAAAGATTACTAGTCAATCCGAACTTAACATACCAACAAATTGCTCTTTCATCCCATAACTCACAAAAATATGACAATTCTTCACCTATAGCTTCCAAAATTTGACTAATTCAACCATATCATGGCACAAAAGGAACTTACCATAAAGTGCATCTCCTTTCTCTGCATGATCAAACTCACACAACGGCGCTACAATAGATTCCAACTTCACCTTCCCACCACGTTTGTTCTGAAAGCATTAAATTTTGAAAAGAGTACACATATTGTCAATAACAATGAAACAGTCATGAAGCTGTTACACATACAACATATATCTGCTAGAAAGTTAACAAAAACCTGGTATTCCATAAATTTCTCGGCATGGCCTCTTTCCTCTTCACTAGACTCCTTAAAGAACCTATAAGAAATCAAATCATATATACCATAGTCGGATCAAACAATATGCTCCTGATTAATTATAGAAATTCTAATTACAGATGCATGAATAATTGTAGCAGCTTACTTGGCTAATCCTTTGAGAGCAACATTATCCCTATCAAAGTATGCATACATAGCATGGTATACATATGAAACACCGTACTCAACACTGAAAGGAACCGAAAAAAGAAAGCTATATCATCAGAAACAAGTCAACAACACAAACTCATCATCAAGAAAAACTTTTTAACAAATACAGCAAATATAATTAAAAAGTTATTAAGAAATGTTTAATCCCAAGCAAAACTACAAAAGAAGATATATAATAATGTATTAAATATCATGTACACAGTCACCTAGATCTATAAAGCCAAAACCCGTGAACATATATTCAAAATAGACCTAATAAAGTATGCATATATAACTAGACCTGAATCAAACACATATGGTGCCGCTTTTGATTGGCAAACAGAGTACATCAATCTAGGAATAGTCAAGACCTCACATCACAATATAATAGTTAAAATAGCAGCATATAAAATCAATAAACCTTTATTAAACAGATTAAAATTAAGGTAAAAACTCACTTAATCTGTTCGTTAATTGCTGCTTCAGATTCATCAGCGTACTTTTGACGAGCAAGAGATTGTTGAGGGCGAGTAGGTACTAGATTGAGCTCCTTTTTCACCTCTTCAAACGGTTCAAACACGACTCCTGTAATCGGCCTATTGTTTGAAGAACTTCCTTTCGCGGCCGCACAAACAATAGCAGACAGACGGGAAGCAGAGGATGGCATAGAACCGGTGAAATTCTCCCCGGTTGCTGCGGTGGCTCCGTTCCGTAAGAAGACAGCAGGGGGAGCTCTGAGAAGCATGATTCCTAGTGAGAGCAAGAGACTGTTTAGGGAGAAAGCGAAAGGGCAAATGGAAAATTATTGTGTATGTGACTGTGTGAGAGAGATAACGATAAGGAAGAAGAGGAGAGGCGATAGATATATAATATAACCCAATCAGTGTCAATGTATGGCCGCAGGATGGTATACACGTGGATGGAGGAGATTCGGTACTTCATGAGGAGCGTGGCTGCCCCGTGCGTTGTATAGTCTGTAGATGCTCCGGTAGTCGGGTCTGTATTTTTGTCCTCAGTCTATGTAGGTCGAATAATATATGTATTTATGATCAACCTGGCAAATTCCAGATTTTGTTTAGAATTTTGAAAAATTATATTAGCAGTCTACATTTTGAAATTTTTGTCACGTTTTTAGTTCTAAGTAACTCAAAATTTTAAAATTTTCTATTCTATCTATATAAATTAATTTCAAATATGATCCCTAATCAATTAATTTATTTTTTTATATTTTTATTATTCTTTCACGAAAAGATACTTGAAATAGATTTAAAAACAAGTTTGAGCTTTTGATCACCAAGCTCGAGCTCGAGCTCGAAACTTGACTCGAGCTCGATCGAGCCTTAATTTTGAAACTCGAGCTCGATCGAGCCTTAATTTTGAAACTCGAGCTCGACTCGATAAACTACTCGATACTATCGAGTTCGACTCGACTCGGCTCGATTAATTCGGGATAAAGGAAATTGAAATATAAATTCAAAATATTCAATCTAATTTTATCAAAACTACAAGCAAAAATGGTAAAAATATAATAATGTAATTTTAGGTTTAAGATTATATAGTTTGATTTGTATAAAAGTGATAAAAATATAATATTACAAAGTTGAATGGTAAAATTGTAAACTTGTAAACTTAAACTCGATTAGGCTCGCGAGCCTATCGAGAAGGCTATTTTAATACTCGAGTTCGACTCGATTACTACTCGAGTAGCTCGAGCTTGAGCTAGGCTCGAATAACAGTGAGTCGATTTCGAGTTTTCTACGAGTCGATCCCGAGTAACTCACGAGTTGTCTCGTCTCGTTTACACCCGTACCACCGCTTCCACGATAGACACCACCAACAACTGCCGCTCTCCGTCGTAATATTAAAACCAGATCTGGGTATGGTAGATTTTGTGGTTTCATCTTCTAGGTATGGGTCTTTGTTTCAAAATAGATTTCAATTTTGAATATTCAGATTTTGGTCTTTGTTTCGTCTTCCACTAATAAACACCTTCTCCAGTCTGGGTGTGGATTTGAGTCTTTGTTTCGAGTATTCAGATCTGGATCTTTGTTTCGCAAATGAACACCATCTATAATCTTTGTTTCGTCTTTGTTTCCAAAACTCTTTTTTGGGTGAAACATGATGAAAATGCCCCTATGACTTAACTAACCTAACAATCTTATTTGACGGCATGGACCATTTGTGTGAAAGGTTTGCATATTTGGTACCTATGATGTAAAAAAAACTCTGACGGACAAAAACCGCAAATACCTCCAAACCACAGGGACTATTTGTGTAATTTACTTTGATTATAAACTATAACTTTTAATTAATATTAATGTTATTTATGTCATTCAAACCAAAAGCTACGACTACAATTATTTTTACCATGCACACTTATTAAAACAAAAAATTCAAGACTTTCAAAAGACTACGGGTATGTTTGGCAAGACTATAACCACTTGACATAGATCAAATGCCCACCACCAAAGGTGGGAGGGGTTCCTCTTGGTTGAAGTCTCGAGTTCCAACCTTGCCAAGGGCGTTTCTCCTTAGGTGGGGTGTGGGGTTTGGTCCACACTTAAGGCGTCTAACATTGGTGCTAATAACTAACAACTAACATTTGCCGTTCAAAAAAAATGTTTGGCATGATTAGCTGGAGCTATGAGTTGAAGCTTTGAAAGTTGTATCTTTTTAAAAGAGTCAGAGTTTTTGTTTTTATAAACGTGTTTGTTAAAAATCTAATTTTAAACAAAACACTCAGGGGGCGTTTGGTTCACGGAATGGATTTTGATGGAATTGAATTTCAATTTTAGTGTTTAAGCATTGGTTTACAAAAATGAACAACTTGATTTTTATAAAACATTCTATTGAAAGCTCTCTTTTTAAGGAATTTGTAATTCCATTAAAGATGTGAAGGAATATTGAATTCATTTAATTATGGATTATGATGGAATCTAACTAAATATTACTTTGTTATATTTGATTTCCAATCGTTCAAATACACTAAACTTAGATTCTAATTCCATCAAAATCCATTCCGTGAACCAAACGCCCACTCAAGCTTTGTTTATTTCAAAAAAAAAAAAAAAAAAAACTCTTAGTCCTTTGTAGACTATAAGAGTTGAAGACGATATAAGATTGTTTGTTAAAATAAGGTATGCCATTTATTTTAATTACCAACTCATTTTTTTTAATTTATCACTTGATTGTAACCAACTCCTAGAATAAAAAGCCTCCATGTGTTATTTCCAAGCAGACAAATATATTATTAGCTTTTTCGATTTAAAACTCTTGTGAGATGTTATCACCTTCTCAAAATTATTTTTTGTTTAACATTCGATTATAAAAAGAACTAGCTGAATACCCGTGCGTTGCTCGGGTGATGTGTGATGAAATTAATATTTATACTTAATTTTTGAACGACAAATTAATCTACTCCTATTCCTAAACTACCATTTTGTCCCAAATGGGGACTTCAGAAGTTACTTTCACTGCCTAATTTCCAACTTGTCTCCGACGGGAGTCGAAGCCGTGATCTGACACTTACACGTAACCTCTCATACCAAATGGGCTAAACCCCATTGGTATTAATAATTAATTGATGATTTGATGACACAACAAAAATCTGTTTTTTTTAAGAAAATTGTATATTGTTTGTGAAAAAATGTTACTTATATTAATCATTAATATTAATTATTACACATAATTATATTTGAAGTCTATAAATATCTAGTTTAATACATGTGAGTTGATTAAAAGACTGATTTTAGTTAAAAAAAATCATGTATAAGAATGAAGTATATAGAAAAAAATAATAATAATTTACAATAAAATGAAAACTCATCATTTTTTCATCAACTAATATACAAACACGTATTTGCAAAGTATTACTTAATTACAATATCGTCTAACATAATTTTTTATAACAATTTATTCAAACCAATTAATAAAATGTTATCAAAGAAAAGCAGTTATTATAAAAAAAATTTAATTTATATTAATAAAATCACATTGAACAATTTAAATGGCAAATGACATATCCCATTGTTTTATACTTTTATCTATAAACTAAAATTTTAATCTATATTAATTAATATATATATTTATAGATGAAAAATTTAGAATAATCAACTATTCATAATTATTTTATAAAGGTATAAAAATAATAATTTTGAGTAACTAATGTTTAATTGTAATTTGTATATGTAAATAAATATCTCATTATTTTATGCAAGTTTGTTAGTTTGATAGGATTGTTGATGTTATCCCATTATAATTTGAATTTTAAAAAATTATATTGCGCCAAATCAGCAACCTTAATTTTCTCAATTTTAACCAATCATATTATTCCAAATCAGCCTTAAAAATAGGAATTTCTACCAATAATATTGTGCCACGTGAGCATTTTTCTCACTGCTCCGTCGGCAATATATATATATATATAATTATCAATTTATTTATAAATAGGTTTCTATAATTTACTATTTATCTATATAACTTTTTATGTAACTTTCAATATTATTATTTATTATCACTAGACATTAAACATTTATTAGAATTGTCATATAAATATAAAATCTGAATTCAATATGTGTGCATTATCAAATATTTTCAAATTTATGATTTATAACTACCTATTTGTCATTTTATATCATTATACCTTATAATTATTTAAATATATATATGCTTTCTAAATATTATTTAATCAACCTCATGTAATATTGTAATATATGGGTTGATAAATTAGTATATTAATATTTTGAAATTGTAACATATTTTCAATTATAACTTCTGGATAACTTAATTTAATTGATTATACAACATAATAGTTTATTGTATTCAGTTCGTTGTGTTTAGATTTGTTTGTGTTCAATCATATTTACTTATGTACTTTTATGTTTGAAAGAAACGTACACGAATATTTATATATAATAAAGGAGAAAAATAGATTTCTATGTATCACTTCTGCGTTTGCCATAAAAGATAGTTATAACTTTTTATTCTTTAAAAATAAAGATATATACAACTCACTCTTTTTTTGGATTTAAATATAATATAATATAATCTAAACCTAATATCATAAAGTCTAAATCAAATCAATTCTAGATCATTTTATCATGAATCTAATAAATCTAAGTATTATATATCTATATTTGATTATATATCTACACACATACATATTAAGAATATTAAATGTTTAATGAGTAAAAAATATTTTATAATCTTTTTATTAATAAAATATATAAATATTATGTTATATATAAATCAATATACTTTTGTTTTAATTTTTAGTTTATGTGGTGCCTTATTAGGCTAGTACGTAATAAATTATTGATACTGGATACTAAAAGTTCGGCCCAAGATACTACATTGGGCTTTCACTTAAAGGCCCATAAACAATTAATTATAAATTACTAACGATGTAAAATATGTTGTTCAAAACTTCAAATGGGTAATGTCCTATAAGTTAGTTTCCAAGTGGCATTTGTTTCAATGTTCGTTTTCACAGTCATTTAAATCCATAAAACGTGTATTCTTTACTTTTTTTATGGTTACTTATTTGTTATTGATTGTTGTAAGATATAAATTTATTAATTCATGGAATATTGTTCACTATTTTTTTACATTTGTAAATTGTAGTAATATATACATTTTTATGACTATTTGTACCTTACAAGGGTTACATTATACATGTTGGTCGCTGAGCGAAACCCCGAGAATATTTAATATAAATAATATTAGTAAAACTCGATAAAATTACGTGAGCAAAACATATTCCTTCCTCTTCTAAACTAGCGTGTGCAAAACATCACAAGACTAGTATTACTTATCTATCAAACCTTTTAAATACTAATTTTGTTTTTTTTTTTTTAATTTTGAATTTTAACGACTATTCTACTTTGAAGAAATATTCATATGTACTTTCACCTATTTTGTCTATTGGTAACTCTAACTCATAAATCATAATTGTTAAAAATATATATGATCAAGGTGTTGGGATTTGACCTAATTTAAACAAATTTATTTAATATTAATGTTTATATATTATTTCAACCCATGTAATTGTGATGTATATTCAACAATGGCGAGAGGTTAAGTTTTCGCATCACAAAATTTGATAACAACTTTTTCATTTTTATTTTTTGAAGTGACTTGAGGTGAATGGTCGAACTATTTTGTTAAGACAACATGGCTTTTTATAAATCACAAGAGACAAGTCCTCAAATACAAATCATCTTAACACTAAAATGAAGATAGTAAAAAAAACTGATACTATGATCAAAGAAACTAAAAGCAAAATGAGATGACCAACATAAATTGTAAAATGAAGTGGTGCCACTGGATCAAAGTTTTAGGAGCAAAGTGGTGGCTCATAAACACATAGGGTGTGTTTGTTTTCAATTAAGAGTGTCTGAATTAGGTCTGAAGTCTGAATTTTAGATCTTAACATAATTTGTATTGTTTGTTTAAATTCAGACTTAAGAGGTTACAACCTCTGAATTTCCCCTTGAATTTTAAGAGAAAGAGACTAGTCTGAATTAAAATTCAGAGCCTCTTAATTTCAGACTTTAAGGCCTCCTCTTAATTTCAGACATGGTTTTCAGACTTCAGATATTTAACCTCTTAAAAAACAAATATCACCATAAAGTACAATGAGAAACCCGAATTGACCCTAGGTGTTAAGTCAACTTACACTAAAACCAAATTACTATATTCTAATAAATATTAGATTGGTAATATTAATATATGATAATTCTCCAATTAAACCAAAACCCAAACCCTCCATGGATGACATCAAGCTAGCTTGAAGTAAGTCTCTCTTTAACAACCAACAAACTAAACCAAACAAGCATCAATACCTCCTACCCTCTGCTTAATTAGATGGAAGTCAACAACTTTTGGGAATGAAATAGAGAACAAAATGGTTTTTAAATATCAATATGTCGTATTCTTTACTTCCATCCTGATTTTGTCATATTTGGATATATCTGCTCGAAATGGGTACTTTAAAACTTATTTTCTCCACCTAAATTTCAAATTGCCTCCGATGAGAGTCAAACCCGTGACCTCTCATTACATATCACCCTCATACCAAATGGGCTAAACCCCATTGGTCTATTTAAATTATATGTTAAGCCTATTTGTTAGTCGTGTTTGGTTCAAGTCTTCAAGACTTAATTTTTGTAGTTTCTATGTCCTAGTTTATCTCTAGATATGGCTTGTGATCGAGTTGTGTCTACGTCTTGCAGACTTTGGCCTTGGTTTGTCAATTGACTCGTTTTTGCTCTTCTTTAATTAAACATATGTGGTATGTTTTGTCTTTAAGAAAATAAATTAAAAGAAATATAAAAAACTTTGTTAAATTAAGTAATATTTTTATTTATTCTAAAACGAAAACAGACGAAGCATCCTGAAACTCTGAAAGATGGGTTGATTGTTTTTTCTCTATATCCCACGATGCACATTTAATGCCTTGTCTTTGCACTCTTGCCTAGTTGCTTCACCAAGAAAAAGATGTTTGTTTTGTTTTTCTTTCCTTTCTTAAATATCATATCAAAATATTTTTTGGTCACATTTTGTTTACACTTTACAACATGGTTGTTAAGATCGTAGGATCGCTACCAAGTGAATTTTAGTAGGATCGATGTACGATCGTTTTATAACAAGATCGGGAGTAGGATCAATCACTGGTCTAATTTTTTCATTAATGAATTAATATTAAATTAATATTTACCTAAAATAAATATGTGTCATTATTATCCTTAATGATCATAGTTAAATTCAAATGTAAAAATTTGGATTTAAATGTAGAAGTGTAGTAAATAAAGTTAAAAATTTTTGTTAATTATTTTGCTAACAAGATTTAAAATTTAATTGATAAAACTTCAATTGTGAATATGATAAATTTTGATTGTTGATTTTCAGATATTCCATTTTTATATTTTATCATTTCTAAAATATATACACATTCACATCATTGAAGTTTTTTTGTTTCTTAATTGATATTTCATATTTGAAGTTAATAAAAATTAAAAGAAACATTTTTTTGCAAACACATTATCTGTTTTTAATAATACAATATAATAATATTTTTTATTTAATATCAAACAACTAAGTATTTTTTTTATCTTTAATTTAACTAGCTTTTAATTTTTTTTATTTTTATTATATTTAAATTTTATAATAAATTATTAAAATATAAAAAAATATGTATTTTCTAAATCAACTCATGTAATACATGGGCTGATAACCTATATATTATAATAAAACAAAACAATTCATATCATATGTCACTTTTACAATACAAGAAAATTTTATTTTTCCACATATTTTTTCAAATTTTAAATTTTGACTTAATTTTTTTCATTAATTAATTAGTAATAAATTAGATTTTGTAACATTTAAAATTAATGTTTACCTAAAATAAATATCTATCATTATTATCCATAATAATCATAATTAGATCCAAATGTAAAAATTTGAATTAGTTGTGGAAATTATTATTATTATGTATAATAAAGAAAAACATCAAATGTCACGTGTCACTGCTACGTTCACCAAAAAGATAATTACAACTTATAAAAAATAAAAGATAAATACAATTTAATATTTTTAGAAAAGATAAATATACTCTATTTTTTAATCTGTAAATAATAAAAAATAAACACAATTATCATTTTTATATGTTTTTATTTTTACTCATATACATTTTATATAAATAAATTTAATTAAAAATATCCACTTAATACGTGAGTTATAAACTAGTTATATATAATATGAATGAAAAAAATACTATGAATCATTTCAATTTTCACTTTTTCCAACAAAAAAACTACGAACCATCATTTTCTTAGTTTTTCCAAACAAAATAATACAAATCGTTTCATTTTATAGTTTTCTCCAATCTAAATGGGTTATAATTTTTTTATTTAGAAAACAAAAAATCAAAATGAGTCTCAAAACTTCTTTCATTCTTAAAACTATAAATCATAATAAGTCATGGTTTTTCTATTCACAGAAAAACTAAAAAATGAATGGGTCGCAATACTTTTTCATTCGTAGTACTTTTCATTTGGAATAAAAAATTTATAAATTGTTCGACTTTTTAATAAGTTCCAAACTAAATTGTCTACAAACCATTCAACTTTTAGCTTTCCCGAATGAAAAACTACGACCCAATCATGTTTTAGATTCATTTACAAAAAACTATAAATCATTCTGATTTTTCGTACAAAATAATTACAACTCATTTATTTTTCTGTTTTTAACAACGAAAAAACTATGAATTATTCCGGTTTATAGTTTTGCCGAGAATGAAAAATATTGCAACCCATAAAAACGATACATAACCACTTGCAAACACTTGCTAAACCAATTTCCATAATTTAACAGCTTATAACACAATCAACTCATTTAAATTATAGGTTTCTTACCTTCCCAAGTTAATATACACCCCAAGCCAAGATGAATATGAATTCCACAGTTCAATTCGATCTGTTACGTTTTTTTTTTCTTCTGTTTGCTCTTACAAACACACACAACACTTCTCAATTGTTTTTGGAATGAATGAAAAGGAAGCAAAGAGTTAAACGTGTTATGCATATAAACATATCGTCTATAACGCACTGATACCCGACCCCGTTATCAATATTTCATAATTAATATCAATATTCCCATTTAAATTTTGTGGTCTCATAATTATTAATAATCCCCAAGAATTATAACCCGGTAACATGTATACTCGACCCCGACACGTGTTCATTCCACTAATTGCCACCATCGCCCCAATGCAATATTAATAATTTAATCAACAAATAAATAAAATCCACATAATATTTTTCAAAGAAGGGGTGTTACAATTTTTAGCAACACTAAAAATTATGAATAATTGTGGTTTATAGTTTTTCTGCTTGAAAAATATTGCAACCAATTTTTATTTTTAGTTTTTTACATAATAATAAACTACAACCCATTTATATTGAAAAAACTAAAAAACCAAAATAGATCATATTATTATGCTGGGAAAAACTAAAAAGAAAATGATTCATAGTTTTTTCGTTTGGAAAAAGTGAAATTGAAATGATTCGTAGTATTTTTTTTCATATTATATATAATTATGAATAAATAATCGAATATTATCTAATCGTCAATAAATATTCAGAATATATATTAAAAATTTATAAGGTTATGAAAAATAATAATTGTAAATAAAATTTAATGAAATTAAAAAAGCAGTCACTAAAGATAGTAGTAACGTAATTAAATAAATTGAAACATAATTTAGTTTATTTTGGTGTTTATGAAATCTTAGAAAAACTTAAAAAATACAAAAATTTTGGTTTAATTTGATATGTTACTGTTATTGATAGAAATATGAAAAATTATTACTATTTTTGATAACTGAAAAGTTGTTGGTGACCTGCTAAACAAGTTTGCAGATCACCAATTACTATTATTGATAAAAAAATAAAAAGTTGTTACTATAAATGATAAAAAATAAATAATGTTACTATTAATGATAAAAATGTCAAAATTTATTAATATTTTTGGTCATTTACCCTTTGTCATAATCATACTCAAATTCTTTTGAAAGATTTATAAACCAAAAATAAAATAACAAAGGAATTGAACTGAATTTTATTCATATTCTACCAACCAAACAAACTATAGTATTTGGTATCAGTTAGATTTCATTTCTTCATGAACTTCATTTTTTTGACAGGTCTTATTACTTTCTGGAGTAAACATTTTACGAACCAGACGTCGATTTAGAGTTCAATAATGAGGTTTTTATGAAGACTGTAAAATACACTTGCCAACAACTTGCCACAAATGGACATTACTGACTTCACTAAATAGAAGCCATGCACTGAATCTTTTGCCCAATTCAATGTTTCAGCCAAATTACGTACGTACTAAATATAATTAAATAAATCGATTGATTATCAACGGTCTAACCAGGTAAGTTGAATTATTTTTCAAACAAACAAATCAAAACTAAATGATAATGACATATATAGGCATACAATTAATTAATGACCGGGCTTAAATTTTATTTCCCAAATGATAGTAATTTCAATTTTAGTTACTAAAACGTTGTTGTTTTTGTTTTATTAGAACATGTTAGTTTTATCATTTTTACTCAATTTTTTAACCTAAAGATTGTCTTTTCTTTTTCTACTTTTGTAAAAAAAAACTACTATTTATCAAATTTTATAAATTATCAATCTTATAAAAATAAAACTTTATAAATTACCGATTTTATAAAATGAAACTTTACAAAATACCGGTTTATAAATTGACGAAAGTTTAGAACACAAACTCATGTATTAAATGATAACTTTATAAATAATAAAATAATCGATAGAATAAATTCAAAATGTAAAGAAGTTATTTCTAAGTTTCCAATATTAGTTATATGACATTCAAAATAAATAATATCCACGTAAGCAATTATTAAAATCCAGATAAATAATTCACATGTATAAAAAAAACTTAAACAAATCATATTCGATCAATCAAAATAAATGAAGAAAAAACTAAAATATTAAATAAATCAAAATTCTTTAGGATTTGTTGCTCATATAACAATTTACATGTTGGATACATGTGAATTATTTAGATATGTATACTTATAATATTTTAATTCTTTTTTTAAGTTGATTGATCGAATATGATTTTTTTATGTTTTTTATATTTGTGAATTGTGCATTGGTATTTTATTTAAGACTTATGTAAATAATGTTCATTTTTAAATGTTCATTTTTAAATGTTCATGACTAATGTTGTAAAGATAGAATTGAAGTTTTACATTGTGAACTTATTGTATTGGTTTTTTATTATTTTTAAAGTTAACGTATAATGTATGAATTTGTATTATAAAGTTTCATAACAATTTATAAAAATGATATTTCACAAAATTTCATTTATATAAAATTGGTAAGTTGTAAAGGTTTCATTATATAAAATTGGTGTGTTTATAAAATCTGATAAATATTTGTTTTTTCTTAAAAGTTGAAAAATAAGAAAATAAGAAAATGTGTTAGTGAATAATGATGACAATTTTTTAGTAAATAAATTAAGTTAAAAATGATAAAACCATCTTGTTTTATTTTTTAAAAACAAAACTAATATCTTTTGACAACATAAAATGAAAATACTATTATTTTTAAAAAATAAATTTTATAACTATGATCTAGTTTATAACTCTACTTTTAACGGCTTAATAATAGGGCAAATGACTAAAAATAGTAACAAGTTTTGACATTTTTATCATTAATAGTAACATTATTTATTTTTTATCATTAATAGTAACAACTTTTTATTTTTCTATCAATAATAGTAATGGGTGACCTGTAAACCTGTTTAGCAGGTCACCAACTTTTTAGTTATAAAAAATAGTAACATCTTTTCAGATTTTTATCAATAATAGTAACATATCAAACTAAAAACATAATCTTTTTTTATTTTATTAAGTTTTTTAATATTCCATAAACACCAAAAGAAACCAAATTTTTATTCCGAATATTTACGGATAGATAATATTCGGTTATTTATTCATAATTATATATAATATGAATGAAAAAATACTATGAATAAAAAAAGTACAAATTGATCAGCTTTTTAGTGAATTCCAAACGAAATTGATTACTAACCATACAACTTTTAGCTTTTATGAATGAAAAACTACGACTCAATCATGTTTTTAGATTTTTTTTAGAAAAAACGATAAATCAATTTGATTTTTCGTACAAAATAATTGCAACTCATTTATTTTTGTGTTTTTAACAACGAAAAACTATGAATTATTACAGTTTATAGTTTTGCCGAATGAAAAATATTGTAATCCATTAAAACGATACATAACCACTTGTACGAAACTATAAACTCGAATAATTCATAGTTTTTTCGTTGTTAAAAACACAAAAATTAATGAGTTGCAATTATTTTGTACGAAAAATCAAAGTGATTTATGGTTTTTTGTCATAAAAATCTAAAACATGATCAATTTGTAATTTTTTTTATTCCAAATGAAAAGTACTACGAATGAAAAAGTATTGCGACCCATTAATTTTTTAGTTTTTTTATGAATGGAAAAACCATGACTCATTGTGTTTTATAGTTTTACGAATGAAAAATATTGAGACTCATTTTGATTTTTTGTTTTTTAAATAAAAACTATGACCCATTTAGATTAGAAACTAAAAAATGGAACGATTTGTATTATTTTATTCGGAAAAACTAAGAAAAAGATGGTTCGTAGTTTTTTTGTTGGAAAAAATGAAAATTGAAATGATTCACAATATTTTTTTTCATTCATATTATATATAATTGTGAATAAATAATCGCATATTATCTATCCGTAAATATTCGGGGTAAAAGTTTGATTTTTTTTTTTGTGTTTATGGAATATTAGAAAACTTAATAAAATAAAATAAAATTATGTTTTTAGTTTGATATGTTACTATTATTGATAAAAAACTGAAAAGATGTTACTATTTTTAATAACTAAAAAGTTGGTGACCTGCTAAACAGGTTTACAGGTCACCCATTACTATTATTGATAAAAAAATAAAAAGTTGTTACTATTAATGATAAAAAATAAATAATGTTACTATTAACGATAAAAATGTCAAAACTTGTTACTATTTTTGGTCATTTGCCCTTAATAATAATATATATGACACGTGATCATTTTTGTCTTACCTAGTAATTGGTCGATGATCCCACCTCATTAAATATTTGTTTAATGTCTTTTACTAACTATATGAGTTTTACAAAACTTAAAAAAGTCTCGTAAATATTTTCTAATCTTGCTTCACTTGGTTTTAAGTTTAACCAAATACGTTCTATTTTTGATCTTTTGAATTAATAAAGGGGAAAATTATTTAAAAAAAAAAAAACTCTAAAAATATTAAAAAAAAAAAAAAACGATTAAGTCCCTCTTTTATTTTATTATTTTCTGATAAGTTCTCAAACTAATTTTTTTTCTTTTGATAAGTTACCAAACTAATTAAAACTCATAAAATCAGTCTAAAGTTAATCAGCGAACTACTAATCAAGTAACAAGGTTTAACCTATTTCGCAGAAAACCATCAAAATATGTTCTCGATAATTAAGTGTATGGTCTTATCGAATCATGCAATTAATATAGTTGTATGGATTTTAAATATATGATTAATTAATATACCGAAATCTCGAGTGTATTTTAGAACTTAGGTTAAAAAGGTAATAAACGCGTACGTACGTCGATACAAGCCATAGCACACGCACTTGCATCTAGCTAGTATAAATAAACACAAGAATCCACTTCCATTTTTTCACATATGCCCCCAAAAAACTTGCTTCTTCTTCTTCTTCTTCTTATTTGGCATCTCTCTCTCTCTCTCTCTCTCTCTCTCTCTCTCTCACATCACATCACATAGATAAATAGATAGATAGATATAGAGAAAAAATGGCACCAGGACATTCACCGTGTGCGTCGTGCAAATTGCTCCGAAGACGATGTGCCAAAGACTGCATTTTCGCACCATACTTTCCATCGGACGAGCCTCACAAGTTTGCCATTGTTCACAAGGTCTTTGGTGCAAGCAATGTTAGCAAGATGTTGCAGGTACGCGCGTACGTATTAACTCGATCTGTCTGCATAAAACAATTAATCTCACCAACCCTCGATCTGTCTACATATATAGGTACATATATGTGTATGCATCTGAAACACATGCACATGTACATTTACTCCTTTAATTAGTACGTACGTACGTACGTACGTGTTAATATATTATAGATGTATATATGGATAAAATTAAAGAAAAGAAATTATTTAATTTATAGGAGCTTCGAGTTGATCAAAGGGGGGACGCTGTGAGCAGCCTAGTTTACGAAGCAAATGCCAGAATGAGAGACCCGGTGTATGGATGTGTAGGGGCGATCTCCTACTTAGAGAAGCAGGTTTCACAGTTGAAAATGCAGCTAGCAATGGCTCAAGCAGAGATACTATATATGCTTCCAAATTAAATGCAACAACAAGATCAGCAGCCTATATATATAGCACCGCCCAACGGTCTCGATGTCGATTCAAGAGATGACATATCATGCTCATCGATCATGTACTGTGCACATCAACAATCATCATCACTTATTTAACTTCACTACTTCTAATAATGTAACCCACTACTATCAAACTACTCTAAAGAGAGAATCAGCTTCTCTTTGGGCATGATGATGCATATCAATCAAACATATATCAATCAATATATGCTTTTTTAATCCCATTAATTAATTTAGTACAACTACTTTTTTAGATCTATATATAATCTTCCACTTTTCTTTAACATTTCAGTCTTCCACTTCGCTCTCTAGCTGTATGTGTGTGTGTTATGCGTGGTGTGCAAGTGACATGTGTGAAAGAGATTAAATTAATTAGTAACTCTCACTTGGAATTTGTTTTTATTACAAATTTAAATTGGGTGTTACTTCATATATACACCACATCTACATCCTATATTTGACCTAAAATATGCATTTTTTCATAATTCATCATTATACTTTATTTGTTTAAACACTTTTGTCCAATCATAAGATAAATATTTATAGGTCAAATGTATAGAGGTGGTGCATGAGAAATGAGAGGTGGTGGAAGAAATAGCCATTCAAATTAGAGAGAGAAAAGAATTGAAGAAAAGAATAGCAAGTAATTAAAGAAGAGCAGGTAAATGTTTGAAAACACGGGTACGTAGGTTTAGTGGAGTCAACCCCAGAGCATGTGCCACTACTAAAATATATAAAATTAAGCTACACACACAAACAAATAAACGTTTTTAATTATGATTATAGAATAACAAAGCATCGATTTTCGATATTAGTGTTGCATTTTTTATTTTTTTTTTTGGAACGGAGACTAATCAATAATCATGTCTTTTTTTTTTTTGTTAAGTCGTCAACAAAGAGATCTGGTGTGAGACCCACCTAAATTCAGTTCATTTCTTCACACAATCAAACAAATCTTTATTCCTAGCTAACAAACTGTAGAAATAAGACTAGTAAAATGAAGAAAAAAGAAAGTGAAAAAGGGTATAAATAAGTAAATGAACACCAATCTGTAGAAATAAAATTAAGAGTCGGTGCTCATTTTAAACAGACAAGATCTGCCGTTGTAGAACCAGCTAAGCATATGAGCATGTTGTCTAATGTCTAGTCATAAGGGATAAAATATAAGTTAGATTTTGAAGCAATAAGTCATAAGTACATTTTGTGCATCGATCACTTGTATTCGCTGCATGCATAGCAGTACACTATTTGAGCTATGTATGTTTGCAACGTGATCAAGAGAGCTTCTTCACGTGGAGTGGGTGGTGGGTAGACTAATGAGATTATGACAAGTAATTAACTAATTATTTTATACACACACAGATACTATATATATATATAATTCAGTCAATCTAATAAGTATTTGGATGAATGAAAAAGGATAATTATATTATTAAAAAGCAATGAATGCAAATAAATGAAAAAGATTCCTCATTCACACACTACACACACAGTATAATTAATGACCAGACCATTTTATTAGAAGTCAAAACACTGTTAAGAACTAAGAGCTTCAATAATAATTTAATTATGCAATCACCTAGTGCCAATAATTTTTACAGACTAGCACTGTTTGTTTACCTCTTAATAATGGAATCATTAAGAAGTCATTTATCTTTGAATGACTTCTTAATGATTCCATTAAAAAGTAAACATACAACCCCTAAAGGACCGGTATGTACCTGGGTATTTACAAGTTTAGCAATTTGCCTGAATTCAATTGTGATTCGTAAATCATCTTTTTATATAAATTTGGATCGACTCAGAGTTAATTAACCCTTGTGCAACTCACCTCAGATCGAGTTGTCTGGCCTTGTACGTATCCAATAAGTAAGTAAGATCCAAAAACCATTGCTTTATGGTTGTACAAAACAATAACATTTAGCTAATAATTTGTTTCTAGCTAGCTTTCCCAATGTAAACAAACAAAAGGGACTTTTTTTTTGTTTTTAATTAACGGGACACGTGCTTATCTCAAAACATACATGAATAGTCAAATCCTTTGCTCACAAAATAAAAAATAGAAATTAATAGTCAAATTTAGTACGTGGTATTAGGGTTACAATAATGTTAGGCCCATTTAGCCTTTGGGCTTTTAGGGTTTGCATAGTTTAGGGTTTCTTTATCTATATATAGGGCCTTTGTTAGCTTCTCTAAACCATATCATTGTACTCTTATTTTCAATATAATACTCGTTAATCTTTCAGTCATACCAATTTCTATATGGTATCAGAGCCGTCGATCTATGTTTGATTGTTTATTAAGCACCGGTTTCACGGATTTTGTTGACTGCCGCCGCACGCCGCCGCTGATTTTGTTGGGGTTCGCCGCCGCTGATTCTGTTGGGATTCGCCGTCGATGATTTGTTGACTGCTTCGCCGCCGCTCCCGTTGGTATGATCATTTTATTTTTGGGTTGGTTTTCATTTGGTTATGCCTTGTGGATTTAGTTTTTTGGTTCTGATTTGGATCTGTGAGCCTGCGTTTTGGTTGAACATTGCCGCTGCTGTGGTCTATGTTGTTGGTGGATTGATTTATTAGGGTTTATCATTTGCATGTTTTGCTAGTTTGATTGCGGATTTACTTGTTTAGTTTTGCGGTGTATTGATATTGGTACTCGGGTGGGTGGTCGATTATCGTTTCTATCATGGCGGGTGGAAAAGAGGATTCGTTACAGGCTATTAGTGTTCAGTTGGATGGTAAGAACTATGGGTATTGGAGTTATGTGATGAAAAATTTCTTGCGTGGAAAGTCTATGTGGGGATATATTTCTGGTACTAAGGTTAAACCTACTGATGCTGATGCTACTGATTATGTTATTGCTATTGATACATGGGAGACTAATAATTCTAAGATTATTACATGGATCAATAATTCTGTGGTTCAGTCTATTGGCATTCAGTTAGCAAAATATGATACCGCAAAACAGGTTTGGGACCATTTGGAGAGACTTTACACGCAGTCTAATTTCGCTAAGCAGTATCAATTAGAAACCGATATACGTGCGCTCCAACAGAATACACTAAGTATTCAGGAGTTTTACTCTGCCATGTCTGATTTATGGGATCAATTAGCTCTTACTGAATCCGCCGCTTTGAAGACCTTTCAGCCATATATTGATAGGAGAGAGGAACAGCGTTTGGTACAGTTTTTGATGGCACTACGGTCTGATTTTGAAGGATTACGAGGGACAATCCTTCACCGCTCGCCTCTTCCTACTGTTGATTCGGTGGTTCATGAATTAATAGCAGAGGAAACTCGTTTGAAGTCTCAGGGTGATAAGGGGACTAAATCATCTAGTACTGCTACCCCTGCTGTCTTTGCTGTCCCACAACGATCTCATTTGTCTAACTCTAATCAGACTCGACCTGCCTCTAAGATTGCTTCAGATGAGTGTGCTTATTGTAAACAGAAGAATCATTGGAAGTCTCAGTGCCCTTTATTGCTCGGCAAAAGTAAACAACAGCCAAATCGTTCTTTCTCGCAGAATAAGTCACCGGGATCCTCTACATGGACGTCTCGTCCACCTCAGTTTAATGCTGCTGCTGTTACACCTTCTGTTGATTCGGGATCTACTGATACCAATCCCTCTCCATCTGTTTTGGACCCTCACGTGTTTGAGCAGTTTCGGCAATTCCTCTCCACTACTGCCATGTCAGCCTCTCCTCATTCAGGTTTGTCTTCGTCTGGTAATTCAGGTACACCTTTATCCTTATGGATTTTAGATTCAGGAGCGTCCAATCATATGTCACCTCATTTGTCTTCGTTTGTTTCATTATCTGCTGATTCTTCTCTATCTGTTATGTCTGCTAGTGGTACACCTATGCCTATAGAAGGTGTTGGTACAGTTGTCTCCCCACATGTGTCTCTTCCTAATGTATACTATATTCCTACTCTTACCATGAATCTTGTCTCGGTCAGTCAATTATGTAAATCTGGATATCATGTTTTCTTTTCTGATACCCATTGTTGTGTGCAGGACCCTCATTCTCAAACAGTGATTGGGACAGGCCATAAGCTAGGGGAGCTATATGTTGTGGATGATCTGAGGCTATCTACTGTTGCTGCTGCGGGTGTTGATTTGTCTTCATTTCGTTTGTCTTCTTTGTCGTCTGATTTTTATTTATGGCATTCTCGTTTGGGTCATGTGTCTACTTCTCGTTTACAATTTTTAGCCTCTACAGGCGCTTTAGGACATTTGAGTAAATCTAATATTTCTGATTGTAGTGGGTGTAAACTGGCAAAATTTTCAGCCCTACCTTTTACTAAAAGTATGTCTTGTTCTTATGCTTCATTTGATCTTGTTCATTCTGATGTGTGGGGACCTGCACCTGTTTGTTCTAAAGGGGGTTCCAAATACTATGTGTCATTCATTGATGATTACACTCGTTATACATGGGTATATCTTATGAAACATAGATCAGATTTTCTCTCTATTTACAAGGATTTTCGTGCTCTTGTCAAAACCCAACATTCAGCTGTTATTAAATGTTTTAGGTGTGACTTGGGGGGGGGAATATACTTCTAATGAGTTTACACAATTGCTTTCTTCTGATGGTACCCTATACCAAACCTCATGCACTGACACTCCTCAACAAAATGGCGTTGCTGAAAGGAAACATCGTCATCTTGTTGAAACTGCTCGCTCTCTATTACTATCTTCTGAGGTTCCTAGCAATTTCTGGGGGGAAGCAGTTCATACTGCTGCTTATGTCATTAATCGCATTCCTACGGCCCATAATTCTGGTCTGTCTCCTTTTGAAAAACTTTATGGATCTAAACCTGATTACTCTTCTTTGCGTGTCTTTGGCTGTGCCTGCTTTGTTCTTCGTCCGCATGCAGAACGCAATAAATTGTCTTCCAAAGCTGCCTTGTGTGTTTTTCTGGGTTATGGGATTAGTCAAAAGGGGTATCGATGTTTTGATCCAATAAGCCAAAAGCTCTACACTTCGCGTCATGTGATCTTCTTGGAACATATTCCTTTTTATTCTATTCCTGCCAAATCTCATGATATGACCCGATCTGACCTTTTGTTTGTTGATCCTTTCACTGATGATCTTGATAACATGGATAGTCAACCTTCTGAGACATCTACAACAATGGATGCCTCTGTTACAGACACTCCTACAGCTCCATCTGTGCCTACGTCCATCCCATCACCGGTTGAGAATGCAAAGGTTCCTATTGTACGCAAGTCAACTCGTTTTCGTAAGTCCACTAAACTTTCTGATTTTGCTTATTCATCATACTCATCTTCGTTTGCTTCCTTCATTGCTAAAGTTCACAGTCTGGCTGAACCCTACTCTTTTAGAGAGGCTGTTTCTGATCCTCTTTGGCAGAATGCTATGGCTGAGGAATTGACTGCTCTTCATCAGACTCGTACATGGGATTTGGTTCCGTTGCCATCTGGAAAACATTCTATTGGTTCTCGCTGGGTGTATAAGATTAAGACCAAGTCGGATGGATCTATTGAACGGTATAAAGCCCGTTTGGTTGCTAAGGGATATTCGCAAGAATATGGTCTGGATTATGAGGAGACTTTTGCTCCTGTAGCCAAAATGACTACAGTTCGTATGTTGATTGCAGTAGCCTCTATTCGCAAGTGGAAGATTTCTCAGATGGACGTCAAGAATGCTTTCTTGAATGGTGATTTGCATGAGGAGGTCTATATGACTCCTCCTCCTGGTGTTGCTCACAAGCCAGGAGAAGTATGTCGGCTGCGCAAAGCTTTATATGGCCTCAAACAAGCTCCTCGTGCTTGGTTTGAGAAGTTTTCCACTGTCATCACCTCTCTTGGTTTTCATCCTAGTAACCATGACTCTGCTTTGTTTGTTAAATGTACGAGTGCAGGACGGATACTCTTATCTTTGTATGTGGATGATATGATTATTACTGGTGATGATTATGCCGGTATTGAGTCCTTAAAGCGTGATTTAGCTCACCGTTTTGCTATGAAGGACTTGGGATTGCTTCGTTATTTTCTGGGAATAGAGGTTGCTCATTCTGACAAGGGATATCTTCTTTCCCAGTCTAAGTACATTTCGGATTTGTTTGAACGTGCTCGCCTATCTGACAACAAGACTGTGGATACTCCCTTGGAAACTAATGCTCGTTATTCCCCTACTGATGGTGTTCCTCTTGATGATCCGACTTTGTATCGTACCATTGTGGGTAGTTTAGTTTATCTCACGGTCACCAGACCTGATATTGCTCATGCTGTCCACATTGTCAGTCAATTTGTGACTGCTCCTACGACTGTACATTGGGGGGCGGTCCTTCGCATTCTGAGATATCTAAGGGGCACTCAGTTTCAGACGCTTGTGTTTCCATCGTCATCTACTTTTGATCTACGTGCTTACAGTGATGCTGATTGGGCTGGGGATCAGACTGATCGTAAGTCCACTACTGGTTTTTGCGTCTTTCTTGGAGATTCACTTGTTTCATGGAAGAGTAAGAAGCAGGATGTTGTTTCTCGCTCTTCTACTGAAGCCGAGTATCGGGCTATGGCTGCTACTACTAGTGAGGTTGTTTGGCTACGCTGGTTACTTGCTGACATGGGGGTTCGCCTATCTCAGTCTACCCCGATACATTGTGACAACAAAAGTGCTATTCAGATTGCTCGTAATTCTGTTTTTCATGAACGAACGAAACACATTGAAATTGATTGTCACTTCACTCGCCATCATCTTCAGATGGGAACAATTTCCTTACCGTTTGTGCCTTCCGCTCTACAAGTTGCTGACATTTTTACTAAGGCTCACTCTGCTGCTCGTTTTCGGTTTTTATCAGACAAACTCTCAATGTTCATTGCTGTGGCATTGTGAGTTTGAGAGAGGATATTAGGGTTACAATAATGTTAGGCCCATTTAGCCTTTGGGCTTTTAGGGTTTGCATAGTTTAGGGTTTCTTTATCTATATATAGGGCCTTTGTTAGCTTCTCTAAACCATATCATTGTACTCTTATTTTCAATATAATACTCGTTAATCTTTCAGTCATACCAATTTCTATACGTGGGATTGTAAAGGGCAATCATCATGAATAATGGAGCATAAAGACAAGAAAGAATGCAGATCAAAATGATTAAAAGGCGACAAATTCATCATCACAGACCAAATATACCAACTTATTTTGATACATATATAGAGTCCGTGACATAACCATATATAAAAGACAAATAATTCTGTACATCCTATTTATGATAAAAGTCAATATATCATATGGTAAAATGGTAGTCGCAAACTGTTAACAAAATGATAAGAAAACACAAAATTACATCTTTCCCAAGGAAAAGCGAATTAGAAGTAGAACTAGAACAACTGTTGAGGACAAAGAAGAATAATAGTCAACAAGATATAAAATAAAAAAAAAATAAGAAAAACAAATGGTTCGCTTTCAAGGATAAAAATGTTAAATCTTTGTAATAAATACATTCGACTGTGGAGGAGGGCTCGAGGGAATGCTTCCAAATGTGGGTTTGGTTTCAGAACACATCACATCACACCTCACCAGTTTTGGGTTTGGATTCTTCTTACCAAAAAAAAGTTAGTTTTTTCTTGTCTTGTAGCTAGCTCTCACTTCTGTCAAAGTATTTAAAAAAAAAAAAAAAAGTAATGTTGTTTCTGAAATATGTAACACAATAAAATGACATACATGTAAGAAAAACTCAAATCATAAACACAATTAATAATAGCAATCAACTTTTCATACATATGTCCAGGACATAAGCTATCATAGCTTGACTCGTTATAAGTTCTAGCATAACTTTGAGCTCATTTAATAAACATGAAATATATAAAATTGAAATTATTAACTATTGTGTTTGATAAGATTGGTTAGTGCATGGTATTTAGTGGCAACTGAAGGTGTGAGGTGAAAAAAATTGGAATATAAATTTATTTAAGCAATAGCTAACAATGAGATTCTAATTTTGATGGAAGTTAAACAAATTATATTTCATTCTTTTTGTAATCTAAAATTCCAAATAAACTAAAATGATTACAATTCAAATTTTATTCCATGTACCAAATGAAGGTTTAGAGTTTCCATAAGCAAATAATTTGGAAAACATGTAAACTATAAAGGTACAATTTCACTCTAGGATTCTTGAAGGGAATGGAATGATAATTCTATATTGAGCCAATAGATATACATATGATACATTTGTGATCTCTATCTTGTCTTGAATTTGTTTTTTTTATGCACGTACTACCACTAGCTAGAAATTAGGGATTGAACGACAGTTCAACAAAGTAATCTATGGATTCGTCATCGCCTTTCTTTGACACTTTTAGTCATAAGTTTTGTACTTGTTTAAGGCCCTGTTTGTTCAGTGTTGTATAGAATCATTAAGAAGTAAACAAACAATCCCTAAATGTATAATGAATTATGTAACTGCAAGTTATCTCTCTAAATGATACGGCAAGTTAATCACAAAGGTTATAATATTCTATAGAGAGATTATATGACATCATAATCATGATTTATAAACAACAAACATAAATTATATCATGAAATAATACACAATTGACCATACACATTACAAAATAGAGTTACCGGTGAGAGAAGGCAGAGAGGAGAACTACCAAGAAAGGAGAAAGCCGAGGGAAGGTCTGTCAAGAGAGGCAACAACAACAGGCCCCAATCTCATGAACATCGGGCGGGGCCGGGGGGGGGGGGGGGGGGGGGGGGGTTGCCCCCATCTTTGTCACCAATGACCTCCCTCATGCAATATGTAGTGGCTATGGAAAATGACCCGCATTACCTGTATAGCATGCATAAGAAAGATAAGACAACAAAATTTACAGCGTGTGACTTCTACCTTTAGTAATCATAAGGCAAGTATATGTATTAAAAAAAATCTTGAGATATATTTTATGTATAGTATATACAATGTTATGTAGAATGACATATATTTTGTATAGATACAAACTTGCTACAATCAACTATTTATAGTATATTATTTATTGTATATAAAGTATCATGTATTGTATAACAAAATACAAATCCAACCTACGTATAATACATACATACACAGAACCATCAAAACACAAAACTCTTTAGGAACCAGAACCTCCAACGAACAGATGAACGTATTCTATGTAGAGTATCACGTATTCTATGTAGAATGTCGCGTACTCTGCATAGATTGTCATAGACGATATAGAATATGTGAGTAAAAAGGTGAGTACATAATACATCTAAATATTAAAACTAACCATTGTGACTTTTAAAATTCGTTTTTCACCATCATATCTTCTAAATCGCGAGAAAAAGATGAAGAAGAATAGAAGGAAGAGTGTGTACTAGCGGTGGTTGGCGGCGACTCATATTCTTGAGAGAAAATGGGAGATGAAGAGGAAGATGAATGTGGTGACTGCTCATATTCTTGAGAGAAAAGGGAATACGATAAAACCTTAAATGATAGAAAATGAAAGGAGAGATGCATAAAATACAAAAGGTGGAAAGAGAAAAAATATTTTTTCTTCCAAAATTTCCCCTTTTGATCCAATGGCTTTAATGGGTTCCTAAGTTCTCACCATCTTTGAGGTCTTAAAAGAGTCTCTCCATATATATATATATATATATATATATATATATATATATATATATATATATATATATATATATATATATATATATATATATATATATATATATATATATATATATATAGTTCGAGAGAGTATCACTCAATATGCAGCGCACCAGAAGGTACCACCCTTAAGAAAAAAAATTTAATTTTTTTTTTCAAAAACATGTTTAAATTAATATTATGAAGATAATATGTAAATTTTACATACATTCACATCTCCTAACTCCTAAAAATGATGTGAACGTACACTTACATAAATTTGCATATATGTGAACTTGCATTTAAGTGATGCATGATTTCAAGCACCTAGAATGTGTGAATGTGTGAGAAATTTTTATATCATCTGGGTGCATGAAATCATGCATCACGTAAATGCAAGTTCACATATATGCAAGTTTATATAAGTGTACGTTCACATAATTTAGAGATGTGAATGTATGTGAAATTTACATATGATTTTTATAATGTTAATTAAAACATGTCTATGAAAAAAAAAATTCAAAACAGTTTTAAAGTTGGTACCTTCCGGTGCGCTGCATAATGAGTGGTACTCTCTCGAACTATATTCTATATATATATATATATATATATATATATATATATATATATATATATATATATATATATATATATATATATATAGAAAAAGAGAGAGAGAGAGAGAGAGAGGAAGTACACTTTTTCACTAGGTACCGAAAGTACCACTCAAAATGAAATATTTTTAAAAATTTAACATTTTACACAAATTAATGTAAAATAATATTATAAGTTAATATAAATTGGTATTATGAGATTTATCAACTAAAAATACAAAAAACAATCATATGAATATGTGAATAATTGTTTAAGTTAATGACACATTCATATGATATCCGTTCTCAAAATTTTTTTGTAATTTTACTTGATTAAAACCTAGGAAACCAAATTATATAAACCTATAATGTTAATTTATACAATGTTATGTAAAAAAAAATTAAAAAAGTTATCATTTGAAGTGGTGCTTCTGGTATCCTGCAAAAGATGTGGTACTCATTTGACCCTGATTCTTTATTTATATATATATATATATATATATATATATATATATATATATATATATATATATATATATATATATATATATATAGAGAGAGAGAGAGAGAGAGAGAGAGAATAGGATCGGGAAATCAAATATTTATAGGAATTGAGAAGCATTCTAGCCTTCGGGGATCTGGAGATCTGTCATATTTTAATTAATTTACACTATATATAACAGTTGAACACATCATGAGCATACCATAAGACACATTTTATAAATGGTTAGTGTTCTGCATATTTTATTCAGATTACAACATGTATAGAATTAACTTATCTTGAAGAAGACAATAATAAAGGCAGCTTAATCTATAAACCTTCAACAGGTAAACGAAGAAACGGGGAATCCACAAGTTCCTGGCAAGTCCCATCAGAACCACAAGCTTGGATGATGAATTTAAGACTAGAAATACCTGTGGGAACCATAAGCTCAGTTAAATAGAAGGCTTCCACTAATGCTACTCCGAGATACTTTGATGCCTTCACTGATTCATTTGCTTCATGCTTGACGTAAATGTTGTACTTAGAAAACGCAGAAGCAAAACTGCTATTCAATCTCCAGAGAATTTGAAGTGAAACAATAATGTTTCCCTGAGAATCAGATCTCCAATTGGGGTTTTGACTTTCAACATGCCACTCTGATGCTGGTGGGAAAACTATGTTTCCGATGGAAGGTTTAATAGCAATATGACCAAGAACTGCAAGATATTCTATCGACTCACGAACCGTTGAAGCTGAAGTAAATTGGTCGATTGATTCATATTTGTATGGGACTTTAGGATTTGACTTGTAGCATACTGCATGAATCTCAGTTAATGTGGATGCCTCCATTGTGACACTACTCTCTTGTATTATCCATCCCGGTGCGGTTTCAAGTTTTTTCACACTGCATGGCATTATCACGCTGTTAAAACTGCTCGAGAAGCGATCCATAGTAAGCAACATATCTCCCCAGGATGCAAGGAGAACTGATGTTTTCTTTTCCCCATCTGTGGTGTTTGTAAAATCAAGATAAAGACCAATCACAGATCTCCCATCTGATTTCACCTGTAGAACAAAGGAATTAGTTGTAAAGGTTGTGACAAAAGTCAGAAGATGTGACCATGTTCTGTTCCTCAATAAATTTATCCTTATCAGACAAATGCCATACAGTCATAAACAGGTGTCATGTGCCTAGAAGGTATTAAGACCAGTTCAATTACATGATTTGATGACTTACCGAGTATGTAAAGTGGACGGGTGAATTCCCGAAATGAAGTTCTCCGTGAAAGATTTTTTTCATCACATAAGCATAATCTTCAAGGACTCCTTTAAATGTAAGGTTCCCTCCTCCACTATAAGAAGGTTCCTTAAAACTGAAATTCAAGAACTAGGTTAAAAACATCAGAAAATTTACAGTAACTACCGAAGATTCAGTAGCATTATCATGCTAAGTATTTGCTAACTTACTCAACAAATGCTTGAATTGTTTCGGTCGCAATATCGCCAGAAAACTCGAGACATGGCTGCCCAACACAGTCTCATGTAAGTTAAAAGAGTTTTAGTTAGAAAAAAAGTTTGTTGATTCCAAATGAAATCATAAATATATGCTACCTGAGAGCTTTGATTTGAAAGGTTGTTCCAAGGAGCATCTGAAACTAGTCTTCCATCAACAGAAGTATGGTAGCCATTACCCTTAAAAAATAAAATGTAAAGTTCAAACTAACAGAATTATATAACTGGTTTTTTATCTTCAATTTAAAACCTCTTGAACAAATAGACAGAAGTAAATATCAATATTTGCATTTTCAGAGGGCAGCTTGAGGTGCCAAATAATTGGAAACCTACATGATCACTTTTATCCACAAGCACTCACAATATAACAGCAACAAACCTTGCAGAAAGATATATTTTTTTTCAGTTAAGACAAAGTATGTGGTAGACTCAGATATTTCATTTTTTTATTCATTGTAATCGATCATTGTTAAGGTGAGAAAATGAGCAGGTTGTGTTAAGGGGGTCAATATGAGTTGTGTTAAGGTGACATAACAAGCAGGCTGTTAAATGGGTCAATATGAGTTGGGTCGGGTTGACGTTGACCAATCAACAATTTTTGTCCTTTTTCAATTTTACAAATAAGTAATGTACCATATTACTACAATAATAACCTGATTTTTTAAAATAAAACAAGGGTTAATCATGAAAAAAGTATATCATGTTTCACAGTTTTATCAGTTTGGTCACTTAATGTTATATTTTATCATTTTATTCTTATGTTACTTTTCTTATTGAAACTGTGAAATTTATTAACCCATGAAAATGCATGAGTTATGTGAACATTTGAATATGCTTTTGGAGACATTCAACCCCGTTTTACCCATTTCCTTTTTAGCTGCTCACGTTACCAATGATATGCAACACAAACTGACCTGTTTCATATAAATAGTTTGAAGATGTCACTTCTAGTTTTCTGTTAGACAGCTAGAAGGACATATATAATAACTTAGAGGTTAGTGCTCAACTTAGAGGTTAGTGCTCAACATTAGATGGATTTACTTTTGTCTGATGAAAATGCAAATGCATAAATAATGTTTATTATGTACCCGATCAAAGTTTGAGTAGAATGGAAGAACTTTAGGGTAACTTTGTGTTGCTCCCCAAGATTTCTCAACAAGGCTCCACCACCTAACAATGTAATATATAAATGAGTAAACCACAAACACCTGTTATTTCTAACACTTGACTATCTCGTTGGATAAACACGAAACATAAATAATGTTTTCTAATAATTGTAAGACCATATATGAATCATCGATAGATTTACTCCCAACATCGTCAACATATACTCAACCTTAATATGAATTTGAAAGTCACATTCAAATATATATTTATGCAGATGCTGAGATCACTTTGTGACATCACAAGGTGAGAATAATGTGCCAGGTAGGGTGTTATTCAGGCAATTGCCTTCTCATTCTATGTTGTTAATCATTAAACATTGATTAGACATAAATAAAAGAAATGTTTAGTTGCTTTCACGTTATTTTTTTTATGTTTAAACATTGATTAGCTTGTGTTTTAGGTAAACCAAAAATTCCAAACATTGATCAATTACCCTATTCAGTTACGGTTTAGTTGAATAACATATCCTAAAACCAACGGTTTAGTTGAATAACATATCCTAAAACCAAATAAACCAAACCTTATTTGTTTCATGCAGGTTACTCGACTACCATTTTTTCCCACACTCCTAGTGTCAAGGATGTCATCATACAGTAATAACATATCAGCGGTGTGTGTTTCTACAGAAAAAGGAAGGTTTCTCGCCAAAAAAAAAAAGATAATAAACTCACTAGGACTAATAAATATGGTCTAACAGTAGTGATAGTAGAGAAATACCGGTTCTGAGCTGTCTGAAAATCGGGTGGTTGCTTAGTCTCGTAAACCCATCCAGGAGCAAATATGGCTGTCGACACATCATCTTTCTTTAGGACATCAAGTGCCACATTTGTCTACTGTGCAAAATATAGATGAGAGTTACATTGTGCTTCAAATCTTCTACCTCTTGTATTTATAGAAAAATAATATTCTCGGCACAACAAAAATAAAAATAGCCAAGATAGTGGTTGAATAACACAATGGGTATTTATCATCCAATAGATAATTTGCAGCCAAACAACTAAACTAAATTAAAGTTTCACTGCAACTATAAGAAATTTAGAGCATAAAGATTCTGAAAATTAAATTAGCCACGTACTGTCCATTGTCCGCCACCATAAGTGCCTCGACCAAATACATCAATTCCCATGTAGACATCAAACTTTCTGTTACCAGCAACAGCAGCCGAGTTCCTTGGATAATCCTCCTACATTGTACGCATGAAATTCCATGAGAGAAAATTAAAGGTTCAAACAGAAAAACATGAGAAAAATGAGAATTTGGATACCATCCAGGAATAGTTCGTAAATATGCCATCACATATATCGAAAAAAGGCTTGTTTTTGTCATTCAATTGATTTTGCCAATCAAGTTTACCCTCAGTTGTAACACTGTCATACCTATACAAGGTAAAGAGTGTATGGAAACATAAATAACAAGTTTCAGTTTAAAGGACAAAAAACACAATAGACGGTTTGGAAGTGCCAGAAACATTATTCTCCTAACACTTACCAGATAATTATAGATCCAGGCATTGAGGAATGCATAACCTTGGTTAAATGGCTGACAAACTCTTTTAGGGTAGGAATCATTCCGATATCCAAATCGACTTCCATATTTATCTGTACAAGCAGGGTAAGCTTGAGTCATATTTTAGTTTTCTCACTGCCAACATAGATAAATCATCTTGAAAAATTGAATTTATCAAGCGACATATAAACCAAAGGTAAACGAATAAAAATTTATGAATAACAATCACAATTTATGAAAAGGTTAAATAACAGCAACACAAATTTCTTTTATGCAGTACAAAAACAATAGCATCAATAAAGCAATTAGCTACATAATATTTCCATCTTCAAACATATGTCATTAAACAATAATCGGGAGATCTAAAAGTTAAACTTTATCTTTAAAAGTTTCTTTCTTATAACCAAACTCACACCTACAATTCGTAGATTGGTTACATTAAACAGCCTAGCTAATAAGATCGTGTCCTTTTTTTCCCTAAGAGTACAAGTTGAGTTCACAGTTTTTCATGCATAATAGTGTGGCATGAAAGAAGAAACAAATTATAGACTTTCAACCACAAAAACAGCATAAGATCATAATAATATATTAAGCCTTATTCACTAAATACTTCCCTGGGAAACATAAACACTATGTATCACAGGGTACTCCAAAACAACTACGTATTAACTCATTTGCCATCTTGCCATTAGAAAGTTGTTACTAAAAAAGGAAAATAGAGATGGAGCCTTCAGAGGATATATAAGATTACCAGCCACCCATCAAAGCCCAAAGCAACAGCAAGCTCAGACAAACGCTCAGCATACATCTCAGCAACTGTAGTTGTTGCTAGAAACTGCTCGGCAATCAATCTTCCTTCAGCCCATTCTACTATAAAAGTTCCCAACACCTATAATTCCTAAAACAATTAAATATTGTTCCAAAAGTAAAAGAACAAGTACAAATTGGCCATCAAGTTCACCACAAAACAGAAAACCTACAGCCAAAAAGTAAATGTGCTTTGCTTGGGACACAGCAACTGCAACAATTTTGTTAACGGGTATTTAAGTGTGCCTTTTGAAAGTATTAATTGTGACTAGAATGATGAAAATCAGATAATCGGGTACTTCATAGTTTGGTAATTTACATTTCTTAATCATCATATATTTCTTAAATGAACTCCATACCTACTTCAGCTAATCTAATATTCTGACATCAAATAATCAGAAAATCATGATCAATTGATCATAATCTGTTTTTGAACATCCAAACAGTCCTTTAATGGTATTCAACCTTGCATTCGGAGTGATTGACTTCATAATTTTAGGATATCGCATGGAACTAAACAAAACTTCAAAACCCTATTTTATGGATGCTTTCCATGATTTAATTGGCCCTTTTAAAAACTTCAAAGTTGAAAAAAGGCACAGCAACTTGGCAGAAAACCGTCCGAAACAGATAAGTATTGGAAGTACGTAAAAAACCAATGCATAATAAAACACCTTGACTCCATGCTTATGAGCAGCATTAACCCAACAAGGTGGCGGCAAAGTAACCAAATTATGCGAAAAATAGATGAACACGTCGATCAAATACCAATGCCATATCGCATAAGCATCCGCATTACTCCCTCCTTGAACCCACTTATCATCGGTGTAACCTCCCGCCATATCATGACACACGATCATCCTCCGGCGACTCGGCAACGAAACATGATCAGCACTTAGAGGGACGGAAGCTTTATTGAAGTGGAAATGGAAAGAAGTGAAATAGGTACCAAGTCTCAGATCTTGTAGGGTTTTAATTGGGTAGGAAACGGGTGTAGACGGCAAATAGGGATCAAAAGGTGTTGACGCGTCGTCGGGATTCATTTTGGGGGAAAACAGAGAGATGATTGAATTGTAGAAATTGCGAACGGAGATCAGGGTTCGGCGATCTATATAGGGTCGAAAGAGGCTTAACATAGAACCAACTCCATCAGTAGTCTGTGATGCGTTCTTGGGAGAGACGAAGGCGAAGAGCTGGTGTTTGACATTTGACTTTCTAATCCCCTTCTTTTTCTCTTGACTCAAAAATCAAATTAGACACTTCAAAATCCTGCTTTTAGCCATTTATTGACCCATCTCAATATGGGTTTTGACCTCTGCGACGTGTTCTTGAAACTTTTTCAATGATGGAAAACAATGGAAATAAAAAGAACTTAAAAAAAGTAAATTAGTTTGTGTTTCAGGATGAAAATGAATGAAAGTATAATGTTTTTTGGCTCTAAAACTTTCCTTTTAAAAGTGAGGAGAAACCAAGAGAAAAAAATATCTATTTTCTTTCATTTACCTTCCTCTTATTTGTTTTCTTCCCACCCTCGAGAACACAGCGTTAAGGCTTTAAAGTTTAAAACATGAAGTAAGCCACACGTGTTTACCCTTTTTCGACGATTTTTTATAGGAGGAATTTTACTTTTTTTTCCTATTATAGCAATCTCATAAATTGTGTACCAAATAAATGAACTAACTCTATGTTCATTCTTGATTATAGCATTTAACCGGTAAACAAAAGTTAACCGGTAAAAAAAGGTTATATATAGGGTTTATTGTTTGAAATAACAACATACTTTTTATTTTATTTTTTTCTATAACAACTTCCAGTCGATGCATCATGCGGAAATTTGATTCATCACTCGAAAATTGTGATTTATTTGTGGTGGTGCATGAAGATTCTTCGATGCATGAATATTCTCCATTGAACTTCTCTCTCTCTATGTGTGTGTGTGTGTGTGTGTGAGTGTGAGGGTTTAAGAGAGCACCATAATACATTGGGAAAGTCATTTGATCAGGTGATGCATCACGTTGGAATCATGATGCATCATGCGTGAATTCGATGCATCACGCGAGAATCATGATACGCCACACGGGAATTTGTGATGCATTTGTGATTCTCCATTGGTTTCTCGATGTATTATGGATCTTTATCGAACCCACTATACATACGTACA